>JAFBJZ010000346.1:397500-437500 GCA_016785225.1 Psettodes erumei
TTATCAGCGAGGGGTAAGAATTAAGACCACATAGGGAAACCAAATAACATTTTTTAAAAGCCGGGAGACTTAAGTAGAAAATTGGCTTAGCATGCAGATAGCGGAGTCAACAATGGGAACATATATCCCGGCTCGGAGTGATTGAAGTCCCTGTCTTTCTGATGAACAAAGTGTTTGATTTTCACCACGGCTCTTACATAAACTGCTAACTTGATTTCACACCCGGGATCTGAGGGCGACAACAAACACTTTAATTAGAGGAAGATGATGCAGGGGAAGGAGGGGAGAGAGGAGAAGGTGATAGACGGTAACAAATCCCCGGCGCACTCCAGACAGCCGCGACACACTGCCAGCAAAGCAAAATAGAACCGTTTTTTTTTTTTCTTCTACTTTTCATATCGCACCCCCCCCCCCTCAGTTCTCCGGCTTGGAACGGTGAATATTTTTGCATAGCTTAGAGCGCGGGCGCTATCTCGCTCCAACCTACGTGGCTCATTTGCATCCTCGATGGGTTTTTTTTTTTTTTAGCTCGGGAGGGGTGTGTGGTGTCATTAGGCCTTTTGGCGGCGGTGTGAGTTTTTGGACCTCCGCCTCTCTTCGCGTTTTTGTCGAAATGGAGACGAACTAATGAACTGGGGACGTCACTGAGCGGCCGGGACAGATCACCGGAAATGTTAAACTCCGTCCAATAAATGTGCCAATCAATCAATCAATCAATCAATCAATCAATCAATCCCCCCCCATTAAAAACGGCATCACTGCTCAGTCTGGATTGGATTGGTCAGCAAATAATCAAAGCACTTTTTCTCTCTCCTCTGGAGGGGATTAGAAAGGCGAAGCTTAGCCCGCCGGAGCACACACTGGATGGGTGGTGTGTGTGTGTGTGTGTGTGTGTGTGTGTGTGTGTGTGTGTGTGTGTGTGTGTGTGAGCATCCTTATCAGCGCTGGGCTACAGGACAGATTGCTTTCACCGTCGCCCGTCTGCAGCGGGAGAACAAAGATCGCCGCCGCCGCCGCCACCACAATGCCCCCCGACTCTGGTGGGACACCGGGGGCTCCAGAACACACCTTTATGTATTCATTAGGATGAGCAGCGAGATCATACGACCCCCCCACACACACACACACACACACCTCCACCCCGCCTCCATCATTTCTCCCTCGCTTCTTTTCATCCATCTGGCCTCCATTAAAAGCGGGTTAATTTCTTCCTCGTAACCCGTCCTCTCTGATTGTGCGGCGTTTATACAGATACCTGGGCTGTGTGAGGCTATTTGTGTGTGTGTGTTACACCGGCTCACTGTGTGTGTGTGTGTGTGTGTGTGTGCCGAGCGTCTTTATGTCACACAAAAAAGAGATGACAGGAAATCTCTCCAAACGCGGGGACTATAAATGTGCTCGCTGGCGGCCATGTCGTTGCTCTCCTGACATCTAACCCCAATTCGCGTCACACTAATTCCACGTTTTAAGTTTCACCTCTTTCTCTCGCTCTCCTCGTCATCTCTTCTTTCTCCTCCTCGGCCCACTCGCTCCCTCTCTGTGTTTTTAAGGCCCTCGGGGTTCTGGCTCGTTTCTCGCCGAGGCAGGGGGAGAATTTTTTTTTTTTTTTTTAAATAAAAGCCACATAAAGGAGCGTGGAGCCCGAGGAGGCGACGCGGCGCACGGCGGACAGAGCGGCGCCGGGGCCTCGCCCTCCGACGCGCACCGCCGCGATCCGGCCGGCGGCGACGCATCAGGTGCAGGTAACCGCGGTTTGACCCGAGAAGAAGCGTCTTCCGGGGGGGGGGGGGCGGCGTTTCGTTCTAAGATCTGCTTCCTCGCGAGAAGACGACGACACAAAAAAAAAAAGGTCAGACGGACAAAGACGCGAAGCGCCCGGCGGGACGAGGACGAGGCCCGGAGTCGAAGGGTTGAAAAGTTCAGGCGTACGGAGGAGGAGACAGGTGAGCGAGGCAGTCATGCAAAAAACGTGACATGAAGACGGGGCGGGGCGGCGGGTGGGGGTGGGGGGCAGGATTAGCGCTAGGCTAAGGTGACAGAGGACAAATAATAGACAAACGAAACACGTAAACTAAAACAGCTTTTATTTCCTCGAGGGCCGAGCTATCGTCTAACTAACAGCCTCCGATTTTTCCTCCCAACTCCACCTTTGCGGCACCAGAACGTTCCTGTCGCTCACGCTGGGCCTGAACAGGAATGCAGTTGTGCAGCCCGGGGGGGTGGGGGGTCGGTTCTCGCGGTTAAAAACATCAGGTTTATTTGAAGCGGTGTCGTACGAGGTGCTGAGGCGTCGCCGGTTCATCAGCTGCACCCTAACCCTGGATAAACGCAGCCGTTCCTGAGCTTCCTGCCACCTGGAGCTCGTAGTTGCTCCCCGATCGCCTCGAACGTGCGGCGGCAGCGGCGAGAAGTCAAAGAGAAACAAATGAGACAATAACGATGTGGGTTTTTTTTTTTTTTTTTTTGTTTACGTGACGTGAGAGCGAAGGTGTTGACCCGTGGCGCTCTGACCCGGAGCGACGATGTGATCTGAGGCGACAGACTGGGAATTCCTCGCATTGCTGTGTTCATCTGAGGTCAAACAGCCTCAGCGTGAAGGTCTGAGGAGGTGGGGGGGTGGGGTGGTGGTGGTGGTGGTGGTGGTGGAGGTGGAGGTGGTGGGTGGGTGGGGTGGCGGCTCTGGCCCACCACCAGCTCTTTAGGGCCTTTTCTATCAGCGCCATTCCAGGCAGATGGTGGAGTAAAGTGTGATTGGCAGGAGAAGTTGCCAGTGTGTGTGGGGACGGGGATAAGAGGGTGTGGTGGGTGGGTGTGAGTGGGTGTGGAGTGGGTGTGGGTGGGTGGGGATGGGTGGGGTGGGGTGGGGGTGGGGGGGTGTTGGTCTTAATTAACCCAAACGGTTGGCACAGGAGTTCGTCTTGTTCAGGCCGCGAGTTTCTGATACCAACTTGTCATGTGTGTGTTACCGCGAGCCGCCATGACGGTTTCCCACGAAACAAAGAGTTGACAGTGTGTGTGTGTGTGTGTGTGTGTGTGTGTGTGGGGGGGTTTGTCGCTATCTGAGCATCTGAACAACTCTGGACTTTTTAATCCTCGCTTGTGATGAGTTTCTCCGACCCGCCCCGCAAATCCCCACTGGAATGCGACCGGGCGCATGTCGCCCTCGCCGAGATACTGATGATGCCTCGCCAAGCGGCGTAACCCCCCCCCACCCAACGGTGGGCGGGTGTTGGGTTTTATAGGGGCGAACAGGAAGTTGGAGACACCAGGCCGCCGCCAGCCCCTCCCCCCCACCTCTTGCTGTCTGAGTCACGCACGAAGGCGGAGATAGCCGGCCATCGCAGGTGTGATCGCCAGCGCCGGGTTCAAACCCAGGTCAGGAGAAGCTCCCACAATGCCCCTTGTTTTTCCACAGAGCGCATCGGCCCCGCCGCCAAAGTAAAACCGCCTCCGATGCAATCGCGTTTCCTCTCTGCCGTCTTTGTCGTTGTTGTGGCGCTGCGAGGTCCTGAAATATTCCTAATCCCCACATTGTTGGTCCGCGAGACATAACAAACAAGCGGTGAGCCGCGGCGCCGACGCCAGCCGCCGGGCCCGGAAACGTCCGACAGGCGGCTCAGACGGTCGTGTTTGTCCTGGCGAGTTCTGGCGGCGCGGCGATGAAAGCTGCGGCGGCTCATCTTCAGCTCGGGTCAGAAAACTGCATTCCCCACATTCCTCCTGCGTCCTGCTAACTGACGGCCGAAACTGCCGCCGGTGCTCATGGGAAATATTATCATCGGTAGCGTTCAACCACGGAAATGTAGAAGTAGAGTTTTACTCTCTAATGGGCCAAAGTGCGCCGCAGCGCGCCGTGTTCCTTTGACGTCGATCTCCGAATCTTGCGTCGGGGAAACAGAAGTCGGAGATTCGTCCTCGCGGACGCAGATACGACCCCCTGACCCTGCACGACAGCGAAGCCGATGGCGACGAGAACGTGGCGGTTTGCGTTCACTGCAGACGAGCGACGTGAGCGGTGCAGTTCCCTACTTGTCCAGTGGTGGCAGCAGTGCACCGAGAAGAGCAGCGACGTCGGCAGAGGAGAAGAAGAAAACTCTCAGTCAGACGAGGAAGTAATAATATTAATCATAAACTCGTATGTTGTAGCCCCCCCCCCCACCCCTGGGCGTCTGTCAGAGTGATTGACAGCTGAGGTGGGGGGGGGGGGCAGACAATGCAGAGTAATGAGAGATGCTGTAAACGGGCTCAGCCACGTCTCCGCCGCCGCCGTGACGGTGTCGGATCCACGCCGCCGCACTTTGTATGCGCGTCAGCTGTCAGGCCTGAAGTGGAAAAGAGGTTGTCGTCAGCGCCGGCCCGCGATTTATGTTTCCGAACGCGTGACGGGTCGTCGCGCGCGGAGCACGGGGGGGTTCTGGATCGGCGCTGATCGTAAAGGTTTGGGTTTCTTGTCTCCTGTTGGCGAAGTTTTCTCCAAAACAGATGGAATGAAGTGGAAGTTAAGTGCTGCAATCATCCAGACCCCCGGGTGCAGAATCTTTCAGGGTGGAGTCGGCTGTAGACAGTTACATTACTCATCTATACAACGACACTAACAACACAAAGGGAACTTCTCCTGAAGTAAACCGGACCAGGAACCTGAACCAGCAGCTGCGTGAGCTGGAACAGAACCGGAACGCCAGAAAAGACGTCTCCTGCAAAACGCGTTTGCAGATTATTTGAACATCGCATTCAAACAGATCGACACGTCAGGATGTACTCTAATTGACCGACCGACTGACCGACCGACCGCCCGACCGGCTGACTGACTGGCTGTTATTGGGCGGGTCAGAACCTGCCGTGTGAATCGCTCACGGCTGCCTAATCATGCGTTTGTGTGACAGCAGTGTGAAGGAATGCCAGAATTCACCTCGCAGTTTGGGGGGGGTGATCGCCGTCAGACCTCGAGGCTTCTCAAGCGGGAACGGGTCGGTTCCAGTCGGTCCGGGTCACAGTCGCACGGGTTAGCGGGCATCGTGTTTTCTTTTTACTCGCAGTCGTGTTTGCGTGTTTGCTTAACGAAACAATCGGCGCCGGGAACACCCGTGTCGGACGGTTCCGGCAGGTTCTGCCTGACCGTGACGTTTGAACCCGGCCCGCGGTTACAGTCCTAACAGATTTACACCCGTGACTGCGTGTAAAGATGCACGATACAGCGACTCCGTAAGGCAAAGCCATGACATCTTGATCGCCCCCTGCTGGCGAGCTGCAGGACAGCTCATAAGCCCCGCCCCTTCCATGTTGGAAAACTAAAAAGATCAAAGTTCATGCCAAATATAAGTATTCCCAAAGATTTAGGTCATTTTTAACACCCTGATGTGTTCAAGTGTTAATTTTGTTGTGCGTTTGGTCAGGATGTCGTGATTGACAGCTGAGGCTGACTGGTGATTGGTCAGCCAGCTTCATGGGCAGGTTCTCCTGAAGGAGACCATAGCTGTGGTCACTGTGGACAAGGTGAATCATCTTCTTCTTCGTCCATCTTTTTTTGTAAAAATGTCAGACTAATCAGCTGGAGATGATCATGCTTCCCTGAGGATGAACCCTCAGAGATGTCGGGGTCCTCTTTTGTCAAGTTTCCACCTGTCGTCACAAATATCATAAACTAAAGTGCAAATTACCAGGCGACTTCCTTGTCTCATTCCTACTCCCCAGAGGACGAACACTTTTTAAATTCTAATGAACTACTGCTCATTTTAGGTCCGACCACTGGAGGGGGTGAAGAAATGACCAGAATACAGTTTCACTGTCCAAAACTTTTCATGAGCTCATTTTGCATTTGAGAGAACTGTATAAAATAACTGGTTAATGACACAACGTGGTGTCGGTGTAATGTATGTGTCAACAACAACAACAACAATAAAGAATAAACAAATAAGAAATGACTGCTGTGTCCTCAGAAGATATGAATGTAAACAAACACTGTACATTAATAAACGGTTTTTAAATAGGGGTTCTTATAGCTACATTATTGTGTGAACAAATTGTTGTTTGTATAACTGGGAGGACTTAAAGTGAAGTGTTACTGCAGCCTGAGAGGACACACACACACACACACACACCACCTGAGGCCAGATCCTCGTGCAGGTGGCGCCCTCTGCTGGAGCGACGCACCAACCGCACAACACCACATGAGGTCGGACACAGTAGGGTCCAAGAAAACTTTTTTGACATGACTTTTGTTTGTTTGTTTGTTTGTTTACTAGTTTGCTGAAAAAACGGCGAGACTTTCAATTCTCTTGTAAAAACAACAACAATTTCCGACTAATATTATACAAAAGCAAAGTTTGTGTTAGTTTCTCCCACGATAACTGTCAAACACCAGCATCACCCAGCTGGTATTTGAAGTTGACACAGTATCTGGAAGAGCAGGCCAGGTCACCTGACCTATTGTTCTTGAGGTCTGATTGGTTGAGAGTGAAACTACAATACAAACAGCCGTGGATGGTTTGATGATAGCAGCCCGTATCTCAACTTAAAAAAAAACATATTTGCAGGATTGAACCTGGACCAAGGACCCGTGCATCAGCTGTTCGACGCCACCCCGCGTTCATCCATGTAGATTTCACACACACACACACACACACACCCAACGACAGTGTCCTGCCTGTATTTTTGTGTCCTCACAATGATGCTGGCCAGTAATGACAAAATAAACACATAACCATGGATCAGTCCACAAGATAAACACTGTCAATAAACTGCTGCTGGGGCATGATGGACGTGACCTGTGTCTGAACTCACACACTTGCTTAAATTACTTACTTTAACACACATTAGTGCACGACCTCAACTTTAATCACACCCCGACCCCCTCGCGTTCATCGGGTGACCCTTCACAGGGGCCTCGGGCCTTAGGCTGGGACACACTGGACTAAACCACCTGAAGTTACCCAGTCACTGCTGATTCTGCAGCAGCCCCCTGTCCTCGTGTGCCCCCCCCCCTTTCCCTGCACTGACGTCACCACGCAAGCCTCCCTTGTCTTTTCACTGGACTGCAGCCTCCAATCATTTCTATTAATTTACACCTGTGATCGCGCATGGAGCGATTCGGTAGTCCGCAGCTATTTGCGTCCTCAAATCTTATTAAGGGACTAGACTGACTGCAGCGGTGTGTGCGTGTGTGTCAGTGTGTTAACGTGCATAGGTGGGGTGGGTGGTGGTGGTGGTGGAGGGGGTGGGGGGGTGGAGGTGTGAGCAAGTCCCGGACCAGCGAGGCGCAAGAAGCACTGCAGCGCAGGGTTTACGGTCGCCTCTGGTGCGGCGGAGGTATCCGGTCACCTGTGCGTCCCTCCTCTGTGCATCTGCGGGCGTCTACCTGTCCATCCGCCGTCCTCCCGGCACCGACGCCATTTCTGCCTCTGGTTGTCGGTGAACGACCGCAAAACAACACCCGGCGGGGACCATGCTGACGCTGCTGACTTCCATGTATCTGGTGGGGCGGGCGTTTTCGTCGCAGGTGAGTTGAGAGCCTGAAACAAACCGCGTGTCCTTGAACGCAGCACCAAAGGCTGCTGGAGCTAACTGGGACCGCTCCGGTCCTGTACACCGCCACCTCCACCCCCACCTCCACCCGCTTCCCAAACTGCCTGTGCGTGTCTGCCACGGGCGGCCAGGTGTATCCCGTCATCGTTTATTCGTGCCGTGAATTTGTCAACGGACGGGGGAAAAGTTGGCGCGAAAAAAGCAGCCCCGCGTAATTCAAGCGTTAGATTTTTAGGTGTGAAAATGGCGACGCCAACCTTCGCGGGGGGTGAAGGAAGTCGGCAGGTTGCGTCTTTTTCTGACCCCGTCATCATTAATTTAGTGAGAGTCGTCTCCACTAAGGCAGCTTTGTCAAACTGTTCAGATCCACAGTCAAGTCAACGGAGTAAACAACAGCACTTCCGACTCGGCTTTTCAAAATAAATGCCATACTTTTCAAATAGGTAAAATTAATAATTTTTAAAATACATTTAAAAGCTGTGTGATAAAATATAAAAAACAAAGTTGGGTATGACACAACAAACAAATTGATAATGTTTGCCTTTGACTTTTGTTTGTGTTATTGAAAATGTCTGTCTGCACAAGTGTACGTAAAACTGTTGTGGTATTTTATTGAATCCTCACGTATTCATGTCCATAAATAGCTAACTATCTGCAGTCAGTCCAGAACAATGCAGTTTAATATAATAAAAACACAAAGTGGTTGTTTCATTCACCGTGAGGCAACTAACTTAGCTCCGCCAATGTCTGATCCTTCTGCAATTGTTCAAGGTTTAAAAGATGATGTAGTTGTAGAATTGGGGGGAAAGGTTACGACTAATTAATCAATAGGATAAATTTTAATAAATGCAAATGCGAAATGTACTTAGTTTTTTATATATAATGAAAAACAAATTGAGATGAGAAGAGAAGCCACTTTCAAAGATTGTTTAAGAAATACATTATATCACATCAACAGATATATTTAAGCTAAAATGTTCAACAGGCTTTAATAATAAAACTATATAGAAGGTAGAAAGTGATTAGAAATGTACCAATGTCAATATATGTTTAAAAAAGTCAACAGAAAAGTTTAAGGCGTCAAAGAAACCACTTTCCTGCTTTTATTTTGAAGGCCAGATTAGCGGGTTTACGGTCGTGTTCCCTGTGTTTGCCGCGGGTTTAATGCAGCAGCCCGGGCTGCAGATAATCAGCACCGCGGTCAGCGCCTGGCTTTACCGAAACTGAACCCGGGACACTGCACCTGGATCCAACATGGCCGCCGGTGTCCTTGATAGAAACATTAAATCGTTTTTAATCGAAAGTGTTTGGGGAGGAGTCGGAGTGACACATTCACATCCATCTATTTGAGGGAGGAGGAAGAGAAACCATATTAAATTCATATTATTTCACTGACCTCCTGACTGTGGCTGTGTCGCCGTGGTGATGTCCCGCTCTATAAATGTCAGCAGATCAGACGGCTCAGCGAGGCCACGCGTAACAAGGCTCGCCGGCAATTTATCAAGACGTTGGCTTTGGGTAGTAGGGGAGCGGACTTGACCTCAGGTGACCTTTAACCTCTAACCCTAATGTGAAACCCGAGAGTCTCCAGGAATGATCCACAGACCTCATTGTGAAAGGTTTTCACTGTTTTCGACCTTTCTATCATCTTTAAAGAGTTGTTTTCTGAAAATACTTCAAATGTCATTTTTAGCGCTTTAACCACCGTAAAAATCAAATTCCCTTTAAATTTCCAAAGTTGTTATATCTCCTGTTTATATTTTACATATTTATGTAACCCAGGGGTCCAAATGGGGGAGATTCCAGGGATTCTTCATGCAAGTTTAAAGAGTTTTGACGGGGGTCGATGTGGTTCTGGGGCTCCTGGGGGTTTTTGCTAGTACTTGAGGGTGTCTTGTGGTTTTTCCGCGTGTATCAGGGGGTTTGGGGGTTTTCCAGGGGTCCTGGAGCGATAAACAAATTTTACAGTCCCCTCCATTTGTCAGTTAAATAATCTGGAGGTCATGGAGTAATGGAGCTCATCAGTCCCGCTGCAGGACGTGCGCTGCAGTGACCAGGAGCGGCCGCGAGGTGTCGCCAAAGCGCCCCGGAAACCCCGTTGTTTCAAAACGGAGCCTTTTCAGAAAACCCAACGCCATATATGGCAGAGGATGGGAGGGAGAGGGGGCGCGGTTTGATTTGGAGCGGTGCATTGTGGGAGAGCGTGTTCTCTCGGTCGGGTTCGTTGGCTGGGAGTGGACGCCCTCGGCCTCCTCGCGGGACTACAAGTCCCACACCGGGGGGGGCGGGATCGAGCGTTTCGCCGCCTGACTCGGACGATACGGGGACTCGTTAATAGAGGTGACCCTCGCGTCTCCGTCCGGACTCCCGAGCAGACACCGCGGACCCCACAGCATCCTCACCCGCACCGAAACCGACATGGTGAGACCGCGCCGCGCACTTAGCACCTGGGCGCGTGACGCAGTCGCGCCGTTCCCCCCCCCCCGTAAAATCGTAGAAGAGTCGGCATTGACGTCACTCGTCTCTTTGTGCGTTACGTCGGTCGATGTTTGAGGGAAACTGCGGTTGAATTGAGGTTTCGGAAAAAAACAAGACGCAGCCCCGCGGATGCGTCCTGTTTTTAAACCTCCTCCGCCTGATTCCTGCCTCCATCTTAACCCGCGGCGTGGCATCACGTGACATAACCGAATATCCGTTCGCGAACGCGCCGATTTAACGCAAGCTCGCTCGTCGCGGGGCGAAAGTGAAGGTGACGCCAGGTGGTTTCCTGTTCGAGCCACCTACGTCACCCTGTTTTTCTGCGTGCCGAGTTAAACGGCGGCATCACCTACTTCCGGTTAGATCTACTGTGACTGTGCAAGGTCATTGTTCACTGGAGTCTTTGTGCGAGGGTCAGAGGTCAGCTGGATCTGGCTCTTTAAACGTGGTTGTTATGAGACCGCGGGTTTGGTGCCACCTCACTCCCTCCACCTGTTGTTTGTCTGGGTGGATGACACCACCCGACCAACCGCTCCCGTCTGTTTGCCCTGCAGGCTGAACCGATCCGTGTTCTGGTGACTGGCGCTGCCGGTCAGATCGCCTACTCCCTGCTGTACAGCATCGCCAAGGGGGATGTGTTCGGCAAGGACCAGGTGAGACGGAGCTTTCGTTATGTAACCCCACCCACACCCCCACCCTGAGGCCGACCACTGCTGCAGCTGGGCGGTTACGTAACAGGACCACCGTGAATAAAGATCATGTTTTGGTGTCGGAGTGGGAAACGTTGCACAGAACATCACTGTCACGCTTTGTTTTTAGGTTTCCGCCGCAGCGTGGTAGCCCTGTGCTGATTGGCTGGTAGTGGGCGCCGCTCCATGCAGCGCTAACTGACCTCTGTTGTCTCTTGTGATGTTTGCACCAGCCAATCATCTTGGTCCTGCTGGACATCCCCCCCATGCTGCCGGTGCTGGACGGTGTGGTCATGGAGCTGCAGGACTGCGCCCTCCCACTGCTGAGGGGTGAGCCTGATGTGTGTGTGTGTGTGTGTGTGTGTGTGTGTGTGTGTGTGTGTGTGTGTGTGTCAGAGCTGCAGACAAACGGCATGCTGTTCGTCTGCTGCTACTGCGCAGAGGAGGAGGAGGAGGAGGAAGAAGGAGTGTCTGAAAACAAGGCTTCTGATTGGCTGCCGCCTGGCCTCCACCGACAGCCAATCAGAAGTGGTGGAAGAACAATGGATGGGGGAGCCGGACTGAAGTTCAGTGTGATAGCAGCAGATCTGCAGACTCTGCTCTGTGATGATTATGAAATCCCGATCGGTCACGTGGGAGAGAGTTCGACACGAAAAGCCTTATCAATACTCCTGTGATTGACAAGTAAATTGAGCCGATAACCCCTCCCCCTCCCCCCTCCTGCAGAGGTCATCCCCACTGACAAGGTGGAGGAAGGCTTCAAGGACTTGGACGCCGCCATCTTGGTGGGCTCCATGCCCAGGAAGGAGGGCATGGAGAGGAAGGACCTGCTGAAGGCCAACGTGGCCATCTTCAAGACGCAGGGCGCCGCGCTGGACAAGTACGCCAAGAAGACCGTGAAGGTACGTCTGCGTCGCGCTTACAGCTCCTCCGGGAGTCCGCCAAGGTCAGAGGTCAAAGTCGAACACGCGGGGGAACTGTGGAGAGCAGAACCAGGAAGTGACAGATGAGATCAAACTCCAGCTCTGCCCTCCGACAGTTGAAGTATCTCGCCGGCCGCGAGCCTGACGGAGGAGCTCTCTCGTCTTTTGCCCCGTCAGGTGCTGGTGGTGGGAAATCCGGCCAACACCAACTGTCTGATCGCCTCCAAGTCGGCTCCATCCATCCCCAAAGAGAACTTCTCCTGCCTGACCCGACTGGACCACAACAGAGCCTGCTCCCAGGTAACGGCTTCCTCCATCCGAACGAACGCCGGCGACCGCGCCTTCAAAATAAAACGAGCACCCGTCCCTCCCGCAGGTGGCGATGCGCTGCGGCGTCTCCGCCGACAACGTGAAGAACGTCATCATCTGGGGGAACCACTCCTCCACCCAGTACCCCGACGTCCACCACACCAAGGTCAACCTCCGCGGCTCGGAGATCGGCGCCTACGACGCCATCAAGGACGACGCCTGGCTCAGAGGAGACTTCATCTCCGTGAGTGTCTCCGACCCAGACGGCGTCTCCGTCCGGGTTCGTCCCTCTCGTTTGTTTCTCACCTCCTTCTGTTTCAAACCCGCAGACCGTGCAGCAGCGCGGCGCCGCCGTCATCAAGGCCCGGAAGCTGTCCAGCGCCATGTCTGCCGCCAAGGCCATCTGCGACCACATGAGGGACATCTGGTTCGGCACCAAGGAGGTCAGCGTGGACGCGCTCTCGCTCTTTCTCTGCAGAGAAAGTTCTGGTTGTGACGTGTCGACGCAGCAGATGCTGGTTTTGATTGTTAAATGTGCTCCCCGCCTACAGGGTGAGTTCATCTCCATGGGCGTGTACGCCGCTGGGAACTCCTACGGCATCCCGGAGGACCTCATCTACTCCTTCCCCGTCCAGATCAAGGTGAGCCCCGTCCGGAACGTCGTTTTGTTTGAGTCCTCCCGCACAAAGCCGGAGACGTGACGTTTCCCCTCCGCCGTCGCCTGCAGAACAAGACCTGGAAAGTGGTTGACGAACTCCCCATCAACGACTTCTCCCGAGCCAAGATGGACGCCACCGCGGCCGAGCTGGTGGAGGAGCGAGACACCGCCCTGGACTTCCTGTCCCAGTGACTCACCCCCCCCGCCGGCCCGCAGCAGCAACAACAACAACAACAACAACAACAACAGTTTGACCTCGTGAAGGTTCCCTGCTCGCGGCTGTGAAGATGAAGCCCCCCCACACACACACACACTCATCACCGTCCCAGCTGGTGTCTGTGTTAGCTGTGTGTGTGTGTGTGTGTGTCAGTGTGTGTGTGTGTGTGTGTGTGTGTGTGAAAGCGTGTTTGTTGTTAGGGCCACTTCTTCGGGTTCTCAGAGGAACCCGTTTAATCCCCACAACCTGGCCTCGTCCGTCTGTTTGTAGATGATGAAAACGGTAACACACCTTTAGCTGTGCAGAAACTGTAACGCAACATGTCGTCACCCATTAAACAACGAGGAAAATGACACGCTCGAGTCTCGTTTGTGCTTCGTCGCAGTGCGTCACAGTTCAGCTTCAACGCTCGGGTTTAAAACTTGCAAGTACTACCACAGCTGTTCTATGAATGCAGTATGAAATACACGTTCTCCTGCAGTATTCCACATATTTTAGAATAATAATCCCAAATATTAAACAAAGGGAAAGAAGTGACTGACAAACTAATTCAGGATTCAACATATAAAGGAGACTCTTGGTTGCATGAGAGCACGCAAATAATTTCAAAGGATTAAGAATAAAAATACAAGATTAAATTCTAATCTAATTTTAACCACAAGGGGGCAGCATCGAGCTGACGTTAAAACGAGGCATCGAGTTGCTGCATCTGAAGTAAAAACACGAGAAACTGACATCGGACCTAAATGTAAAATTTTGTGACTTTTAAATAAAGTTTAAACAAAGACTTAACTTCACTTAAATAAAGATTAAATGTACAGAAACTAAAATTAAATACAAATTAATAAATTTAAAAAAAAAACCGAGTGGAACGACCCGTCTGAAGTGACAGCTCGGGTGGGCGGGGCATGCGGGCAGCTCGGTAGTGATTGACGGGCACCTCCGACCAATCGCAGTTACCTCTCGTGTTCCGAATTCGCTGCGTCATTGGTGTTGGGGCTCGCGGCGAGTGGGCGGGGCGGGGCGGGGCGGGGCGCGGCAGCACGTTCGGCTGTCCGCGCGCCCCACTGGCTAACAGCGGGGGGACGTGACCGCAGCGGGGCCACACGGGTTAAACCCGCCGCGCCGAGCGTCCCGAGCTGGTCCGCGCCGGTCCGCGCTGTCCGCCGAGGCTGTCCCGGTTCTCTGACAGGGCGTGTGAACAGGTGGGTGAACGGATCCGTCGGAACGTGCGGCTCACTGCGTGTGCACGAAAAGTTGGTCAGAAGCAGAATGTTAAACGTAAACAAAAGTCCAAAAAGCCCGAAACGTGTGTGTGTGTGTGTGTGTGTGTGTGTGTGTGTGTGTGTGTGTGTGTGTGTGTGTGTGTGTGTGTGTGTGTGTGTGTGTGTGTGTGTGTGTGTCACACTTGTCACCAATAAGTACAAGCACAGTGAAACCCTGAACCGCTGAACTACAAGGAGATAAGGCGAGTTCGGCTGCTGCAGCACTTGTTTCCATTATCGATTAGTCTATCGATCATTTTCCCGACTGACTGGTCACTGGTCGCCCTCAGGCAGTGTCGTGAGGTCTGAGGTTATTGTCGTTATTATTTGTTTCTCAGGCTTCTTGTGTCTTTAAATGAAAGACTGAAGCAGTTAATCGATCATCAGCCACCAATAATCGATCGTTTATCATGCAAAAAATATGGTGGAGCTCTTCCCTGACTCCACTGTCCGTCACTGTGAAGTCAATAATCCCGATTGTCTTTTGCTCTGAGATAAAACAAGACATTTGATGAACATTTTTGACACTTTTATGACGTTTCACAGATGAAAAAAATCAATCAAATAATTGAAATAATATTCATTTCCTCAGGGGTCAGGGGTTGGTGGTATAAGTCATATTGGCAAAACTCTCCAGAAAAAGGTATTATAAAAAGAAGATAACTCAAATTTAGGAAGCAGGAACTTATATTCTCCCATGATGCATTTCCCCTCATGCTCCTCGGGAGGCCCAGCAGCTGTGAATATTTGACAAAAGGGGAAATTTAAAGTCTTGTTTGGGCTTTGTGTTTGAAAGTCGATTGATTGATCGGCTAATCGATCGACGAATGCTCTGGGGACGGATCGTTTCATTTCACAGCAACACAACTTTAAAGCGCTCAGGAGCATGAGAGTGGCAACACAGAGTGGGCGTCGCAATGCAACACACACGCCAATCACTCCCCGGGGGTGTGGGTGTGTGTGTGTGTGTGTGTGTGTGTGGGCCGGCCTTGTGTGGAGCTCAGGCTCGGAGCCGCAGATCCCTGACCTTCCTCTGAGCTGAGGATGAGGAGGGCGCCTGTTGTTCTCTTGTCTTTGGGACCACTTTTTTATTTAAATTTGAGGACAACCGTCCCGCCGACTCGCCGCCGCCATCTTTGCCCGCTCAGCGTGAAGGGTTTGTGAGCAGGCTGGTAAAAATGTCTCTGCTCCTGAGGGGTAAGTTCACGTCCGCTCGGGGGTTTCGTCCCGTCCTCGGCGCTGCTTGTTTTGTTTCCTCGCGACCGGCGACTCGTCGTTCAGAACTTTTTTTTTAAAGTGTTTTTTGTTCATCACCATAAATTTATCCTCAGACGCAGGACGGACGTGGAGTTGTCCTCAGTTTGTCCAAACTGTTCCTCATTCATTCTTTTACAGAATTCATGTCATGTTTGTTTTTTCCCTACTGTAACTTAAATGTTTTTGATTTTCGATGTATTTATTGAAAAAAAACCAATAATTCATGCACAGTCTCCATCTTGAAAATGATGTGATTGATGTGACGTCTCCCCAGGATGGCAGGTTTTGGAAGCGTTTTGGATGTTTCTCCGTTTGACCCGATATCGTCCCCGTCTGTCTGCGTCTCACGCCCCAAACGTCTTTGTGTGTCTGCAGACCTGACCGGAGGAGTCATGACCGAGTTCCAGGAGAAGCTCCGTCGGCAGCACGAGGAGTCGATGCACCGCGAGCTGGAGGCGCTGCTGGCGACGGCCGGCGAGGCCGAGGCGGAGGTCAGAGGATCTGATGCATTTTTAACGTGGCTCCACCTCTGAGCGGTTGATTTCGCTGCAGAACTTTGACCAAAAAGAGTTCGTCCTTTAATTCACGTACGATTGTTCAACTGAAATCATCGGAAAACACGTTTCTTTGCCGATAACACCCACTTCTCTAAAAAAAAAACAAAAACGACCGGCTGCAGTTCAGTCAGTCAGACTTTATTTTGTCCAGCACTTTTATAAAATAAATAATAATAATGAAATGAAATGAACGTTGGGAAATCAGAGTAATGGTTCAGCTGTATCGGGTTTGTTCAGATCGGCGTCGACGCTTCTGATCCACGGACAGAACAAATATTTGTGGGTTTATCTGAGCGCGAGTTCAACAACCCGGAGGTCCTGCCGCACATACGCACGCACAGACGCACAACCCTCGCACTGTTGCCGTGAATCAGACGAACCCAGAGGTCAATGAGACAGAGCGGAGAAGACACCTGGACACTTTGATCCATAATCTGTGGAGAGACGCAGGTTACAGAGCAACTCACATCCTCTCATCTTTTAATCCAGATTAAGGAGTTTTGGTGCAGATTGATCAATTTCCTGTCAGCTGGGTTTGAGGAATATCAACATTTTGTTCCTACACAGTTAAAATGTCACCAGATCTCTGACGTGATGTCGGTTTTGTTCCGTTGCAGATCTCCAGGAAAGATTTCCACGGCTTCAAGAACCTCTTCCACAGATTCCTGCAGGTCAAAGGTCCGTCGATCGAATGGGCCAAGATCCGCCGGCCGCCGGAGGACGCGGTAGGTGTTAACCGCGGTTTCGTGTTGCGACCTCCCGGCTCCTCGATTCAAGGTCGGTCTTCAGACGTCAGAACGCTGGTGTGATTGTGCGGAACCGTCTGATCGTGAACCGGCGGGTTCGTTTGGTTTACGAACAAACCCGCGGTTGTCCGGGTTTACTTCTCTTCCCGCTGCTGAAGTGCGATTAAATGCACGTTCTCAAAAAGTGGGACTGCTCCTTTAAAAGACTCCGAACAGAGGCCAGTGTCACGCCTCAGAAACAAGCTAACGTAACCGGATCTGAGCACAGAGAGCGCTCAGGCTCACGCCAACGATTTATCAGCGTGATGACATTTCACTCATACGCCAACAACACACACACACACACACACACACACACACACACACTGTGTGTTCCCAGAATACCCGGGCAGAGTGAAGGTTAGCACTAAGAATAGTGTGACCGCTGCAGCATTCGAAGTCTGGCAGACGCTGACATTTACCTCCTGTGTTCGTCTGCACGCCGACAGGGCAGCCGCTCGCCTCCACATCCACACACACACACGCACACACACACACACACACACACACACACACACACACACACACACACACACACACACACAGGCGCTGTAGTAATGACCACCACCACCATAACGCTGTCGTTATCATCACGATGACTGAAACACAATATGCTGGATATAGCAGTGTAAGACTCACGCGCACCCACACACTCACACACACACATACACACACACACATGCACACATGCACACATGCACACACACACACTCAGCTTTATTTCCATTCATTCCTCCTGTCAGTGTATAAACACTCATATATCTGAACAGAACAGACACTGTTCTGTGCTGCAGAGGGATATTGCATAATCACACACACACACACACACCTGTGCTGCTGGTGTGGTGTTAAAGGTCAGACGCTCTGTGGACCAGATCAAGTTGCACTTTATTTACAGATGTATTGATTGATGGATTCGGTTCTTCGAAGCGCGGACGCATTTTTTTTTTCCCCGTCAAACTGAAATCTGTAGCGTCACAGTCGTCGCCAAACTTAACCCACGTGTCTCATCAGGTCCAGCCCTACGAGAAGATCAAGGCGAAGGGGCTCCCCGACAACATCACCGCCAGCCTCAACAAGCTCGCCGTGGTCAAACTGAATGGCGGTCTGGGGACCAGCATGGGCTGCAAGGGGCCCAAGAGTCTCATCAGCGTCCGCAACGAGAACACCTTCCTGGACCTGACGGTGCAGCAGATCGAGGTGGGGGCAGGAGTAGACGGGGGGAGGGGGTCCCCGGTCAGAGCTCGGTTAAACACACTTCGCTGTTTTCTTCTTCTTTTTTTCAGCATCTGAACAAAACCTTCGACGCCGACGTTCCGCTCGTTCTCATGAACTCCTTCAACACGGATGACGACACCAAGAAGATCCTGCAGAAGTACAAACACCACCGGGTCAACATCCACACCTTCAACCAGAGCAGGTACGACACACACTGCCCCTACCGAAGATAGACAATAACGTGTTGTGTTAAATCTCCCGTGAGGCTGCAGGCTCAGACACACTGTCCTCCCTGCAGGTACCCGAGGATCAACAGGGAGTCCCTGCTGCCGATCGCCACGTCCATGGGGATGAGCGGCGAGAACGCGGAGGCGTGGTACCCGCCGGGTCACGGAGACATCTACGCCAGCTTCCACAACTCCGGCCTGCTGGACAAACTCATTGCAGAAGGGAAAGAGTACATCTTCGTGTCCAACATCGACAACCTGGGCGCCACCGTCGACCTTTTCATCCTCCACCACTTGATGAGCCAGCCGGCCGACAGGCGCTGCGAGTTCATCATGGAGGTCACCGACAAGACCAGAGCGGACGTCAAAGTCAGTGCGGCTAGTTTTCGGTCAGGCGGTTAAACGGGCACGACGAGGGTTCTGCTCATCGTCTCCGCGCTTCCCTCGTTCTCCCCGCAGGGCGGCACGCTCATCCAGTACGAGGACCACCTGAGGCTGCTGGAGATCGCCCAAGTGCCCAAGGCGCACGTCGACGAGTTCAAGTCCGTCACCAAGTTCAAGATCTTCAACACCAACAACCTGTGGATCTCACTGCCCGCCATCCAAAGGCTGCAGGAGAAGAACAGCCTGGATCTGGAGATCATCCTCAACCCCAAGGTGATGGCAAAGTAAAATAAACCTCAACAGTTAAGAGACTTGACCGTTCCCATCACAAACCAAACCCCTGAACACCTCTCTCTCTCCAGGTCCTCGACGGCGGCCTGAACGTCATCCAGCTGGAGACGGCGGTCGGCGCCGCCATCAAGAGCTTCAAGAATGCCATGGGCGTGAATGTCCCGCGAAGCCGCTTCCTGCCGGTGAAGACGTCGTCCGACCTGCTGCTGGTGATGTCCAACCTGTACAGCCTGGACGCCGGCTCGCTCACCATGAGCAAGAAGAGGGAGTTTCCCACCACGCCGCACGTCAAGCTGGGCAGCTCCTTCACCAAGGTCAGTGCTGAGAAATGAACTGGCAGATAGAGACCGGCGATAAAGCTGAAACATGAGCTCCACTGTGATGATGACGATGATGCCACCGTTTCTTCTTCTTCTTCTGCAGGTTCAGGAGTTTCTGGCGAGGTTTGAGAACGTTCCGGACATGTTGGAGCTCGACCACCTCACCGTGTCCGGAGACGTCACCTTCGGAAAGAACGTATCTCTGAAGGTAAAGGACTTGCTGACCCTTGACCTTTACCAGCTTCAGTTAATGCTGCACTGCAGATTTGGGGTGTCACAGGATTGATTCAGGTGCCAGTGTGACGACCGGTGAGACTGAAGTTCCTTTGACTTTGTCAGATAAAACATTTGAAGATGTTTCTGTGGTCTGTGGGACTTTTCCCATCGCTGTTTAAACAGGACAGGTGGTCAGAGACGAACATGTAATGTTAGGTTTTATCTCCACCGTGTTTGATCAAACTTTTATTTTTTATTTCCACCAGGGAACCGTCATCATCATAGCCAATCACGGCGACCGGATCGATATTCCTGCCGGAGCGATGCTGGAGAATAAAATAGTTTCCGGAAACCTGCGGATCCTCGACCACTGAGGCCTTCTGGAAGAGACTTTGACGAGAGATGATTTTACATTTCTTTCTCCTCAGTGATGATCCTGTTACAGAGACAATCACAGCTTCTTAGTATTCATTTTAACGTTGAGTCAGCCTGAAAGGGTCAAAGGTCAACTTCTTCCTTCTTCCTGATGCACTTTGCAGACCTTGCAGCTCATCATGATGCTTTTCAGGAAGAAACTCGCTGTTACTGCAAACGATCGCTGCAGCGTCTGAGCCACCTGTGGTCGTCTCTTTCTCATGTCAATAAAGAAGAAAAAAAGAAAAAGTGCATCATGTGATTTTTTTATAGTGTCACAGTTAAGTCCAGAAATTCAGAAAATACCATTTTTTATTTATCACCAAGATAGATGTATCACAGATGTCAGGAAATTTTAGTTTTCCTGGTGGTAACTACAGCCCTTTTTACACAAATTGAAACTAACAGTTTTCAAGTCATGTGACTTGAAACATGATCACATGTATAAGAAAAAGAGAAACAGCAAAAAACTTCAAATAGCATTTCATAAACACTAAATAGTATAGTATGTATTAAAAATGCCAAAAGGTCATAGTATAGTAAATAATAAAAATGTGAAAAATTTCTAAAAATTGCTTGGTGAGGACAAACAACACAAAAAGCATAAAATGTTGTGAAAACTTAATTATGACATCAGTAAACATTATCATACCAAGATTATGTCTCAGTCTGTAGTTTCAAGTCTTCTTCAACTCAACATGATGATCATTTAGTAAATTATGAACCGTTTGGAGGGGGAAAAAAGACCAGGAAGCAGAGGGGGGTTTTGGGGGCGTGACTACGCTGTGATTGACAGGTGGCACGTTTCCATCACGTTTTGTTCTCAGCCATCAGATCCGCCCCTTGCTCCGCTCCAGCACCGCCCTGTCCTCCGAATATGGTCACATCCGGTTTCAAAAACTCAAAATGGCTGCGGCCGAATCGCCCGCCCGCAAACCGTCCACTTTCACAGTCGCGCCTGCAGACCCACGCAGGCATGCGCAGAAAAAGCGCAAACTCCCCGGAAGTGAAAACGCCCATACTTCCGGCCGCCATCATTAAGAGGACGTCGCCGCCATCTTTGTTATAAACAGCTCACAACTGAGAAGAGGTGATTTTTTTTGTTTCTTGTAGATGGAGAACATGGAAATAATGTCAAACATGGTAAGCTAAGTGCTCTCAATTGACCCGTGGGATGTTTTTTGTTAGTTTGGCTTCCTGTTTGTTTGTGTTATTACCTTTTACACAGTATACCACACTGCTGGTGGTTGTTGTTGTTGTTTGAAGAAGTGGCTGGTTGGTTGACTGCTTCAAGGCGAATCCTCTGGTCTGATGCGACAAAGCGCTAAGGAACCAGGTGTGCCAAACACACGAGAGTTAAAAGTTATGCTAAATGTTGTTCGAGGCTGTGTTCTTAATTCAGATAGATGGATTGTTAATTTGGTGACGTCAGAGTCAATGTTAAGATGCTAAGCTAGCCACTTCAGTTCATGCTACATTCACATGTTAAGATATCTATTTTCCCATCAGACCAGGTGTTGGACCCCTGATCACGTGATTAGCAGCTTGAGACAACATACTCTTTGTGAGTTTATTCTCAACCATCATTGTGAATGTTGCTTATTGGAGTCAAACTCTTTTGTTGTCACGATGTTGGAAAGATGAAACATGGTCTTACAAGCTCATGTTTATTGTATATTTAACATGCATGTTTTTTGTATGTTGACCATGATTACATTGCATTGATTGAAAGTACAAGTGCACAATTTTAATCAGGTAACCAGCATTATTGATAATGTGCTAAATGTATTAGGAACTCATAAATAATTGCTTACTGTATCCTCAAAAGAAATGCCATAGAATTCCTCGGCCTTGATACACAATGAATTGATGGCTGTCAAGTTACTATTACATCCACATGGATAAGAGCACTGTTATCATTGTATATGCATTGGTACAAAGTTGTTGTTTTTGTTTTTTCACAATTGGGCCAGAGAATGAAAGCAGAATAATGCAAGCACATCATCTGATAAGAAGTCTGCCATTGAGTGATTAAATGATCAACTGATAAAGAAAAAAGTTTGCTAATGGAGAGCTATGTGCTGATGTGCTCATCCTGAATCACCTGTTTTTTTTGTGTGTGTCGCCACACACGTTTGGAGTGGTGTTACTTTGGACGTCTACGACACTTTTGGTTGTTGTTGTTGTTGCCTGATGAGGTGCTTGGCTGGTCCTGCACTTCCAGTGCTACCCCGTTGCCGCGTTCTAAACTGAACCTGAAGGCCTCCCGCATGTACTCTGCTGAGGTGTCGTCGGGAACTAGTATTAATGCAATAGTGGTGCTTTGACCACTGCTGCGTGGCTCGTTCAGCTGGATTTGCAGGTTGTAATACCGCCGATTATCTCTGTTGAACGGTGTCTGTAGGTCAATACGAAGATTGTCTGACCTAATCAAGTTAGACCTGGCCCTATCGACCAAGCCCTGGTTCTGCCATCGGTTAATTAAGCCTAAAGCTTCATTGTATATCTTTTTCTTGGGCTTTCTAATATTACCTGGATTTCCTTCTTCAATGAACTTGGTCGTTCGCTTGTTGTTGTTGTCCTCCTTAGTGCAGATAAGGTTTGGATTATTAGGTTGTCGTTTGCTGCGGTGTGTCTGGGAATACGTGCATTCTCCAGGACTGATTATTCCACAGTAATCCCAGTGATCTTGGTCTGTAATGTAGCACCAGCTATATGCTTTGCCATAGGGTCCACACTTGTGATTTGAGCGACAAGGCACATTTTTGTATGTGACGTCTCGTAGAGGGGAGCAGTAGTCCCAGTCATCTCGAGTATGGCACCAGAAGTAATCACTGGACTCGTGATACTGACATTCATCAATACAGTCTTTCAGTGTTTTGGTGTGATAAATCAGTGCCTTCGCCTCCACTTGTCCACATTTGCCCCAGCTGCCTGCCTCCAGATTACACCAGGAGTAGACTTCGCCACTTTTGGCACAGGGAGAGTTTTGGCTACAGGCCCTGCCTTTGAAATCGACATTGAATGTGGGTGAGCAGTAATCCCACCCAGATGGGGACTTGCACCAGTAGTAGTCTTCCCCGTGAAGTTCGCAGCCATTAGTACACGGTACTTCATAAGAGGAGGTGTAATGCCTTGGGTCCTCTAACACCTCTCCACAGTATCCCCAGCTTGAGGCCGTGTTACACCAGTAGTAGCTAAGGCCGTGCTTCTCGCAGCAGTCAGTGCATACGTGTCCCGAGTAGTCCACGTCCCTGATGGGTGAGCAGTACTGATGCTCGGTTGTGCCATACGCCGTGTTCACTGTGCACCTGTAATGTTGTGGAAAGCCCTGAAGCACACAGTCATCCATGCATTGCTGCCCTTGGGAGGTAAAGAATATCTTCCCAGAAATGGGCTGTGGTGAGAAGCAGAGTACGAGAGTGAGCAACAGCATGGGGAGACTCCTCAGAGTCGCCATCTTGGCTCAGCACTGGGCAGGGAAAAGGGCAGAAATAGTTTAATAGTTAAAGTGAGAATAAAAACATCAAACTTAAATCTAATCTTTGGAAAATTTTTTTTTTTTTTTTACAGCTCTTGGGTGTAAATAGTGCTTGAGTGGTATTACATGAAAAGTTATGTAGAGTTCAAAGATTTTTACCATAGGTGGCTCTTGGTCTACATTAAAAACAATCAAATTGTGGGAGTGATTCAGATCAGTATCTGGATCCAGGAAATTTGTGGATTTGTGGATCTCACCATTGGGAGATCAAGAGAAATTTTAGATTCAGAGTAGGATTTCATGAGTACAAACCTAAATATAGTCTGAAACTTTAACCCATTAATTAATAATAGCACGCACCTAAATATCAAACTCTCAAAATGAACCGTAACATCTAAAATGGGAAAACGTCTGCTCAGTTATCATTCCTTAATTACATCTGAGTTTATCAACTGTCTATCCAGTGTCTGCCGTTACATTATATTAGGTTTACATGACAGCAAAACTGCACTCTCTACCATTCTAAGATGGGAATTAAGTAATGTAAAGACTTGATAAGTCTGTATCCATGCATGTGTGATTCAGAGGTAATAAAACAGTCAACTCACGGTCTGTTGCAGCATGTGAAGTCTGCTGTTTGTGTTTGAGGCTGGTTTTGTATAAATACCTGGTGTTTGTCTCCAACTCTTGGACTGGACCATGTGGGAAGACCTTGGGCTGTTAATTCTGAACCAGGTGACTTCTCCAAATGCATTGGTCAATGTTTCTGTTTGCCTTATGAGATTAGAGTCCACTGTGCTGTCTTTTCAGGGTATGCATGGTGCAAAGCAATTATACTTTTGGAATTTGATTAGATTTTTTGAGCTCTTCATTGACTGGGTTCTAGTTTCCATAATGTGCAAATTTCAGAGATGGTCCATGTTTTTGTCTGCTGTAAATCCAGAGTTGTCAACTCCGGATGAATCTTATTGTTGTAGCATGAAGTTGGTGGCAGGGAATTTGTGTGTCGTATTTGTTTTTCCATATTTATTAGCTCGTATGTTTGCAGAGGAGGGTCCTGACCTCTCGGTTTTTAGGAAAGGAGGTTTTTTGATTGATTATGACCTTTTGTTTTCCTCAGAGGATCCCGTCGTGTATTTAGAAAGGCTAAACAACTTTTTCTGCTGAATTAAAAAACAAAAGTAAAAGTATTCAAATGTAATACACTGAAAACAAAACTATTGTCAAGTGTAAATAAGCACAAAGTGCAGAGCTATTCTCTGAAACTGTCCCATGCAAATTACTGTATCACTGGTAACCCAGTCGGCGAGGGTCACACAAGGTCTGCAGACAAATACACAAATATTTAACAAATGTCATTTCCCATCAGCAACCCCCCCCAGCAGGAACTGGCTGGGTCTACTGATGGTGGTGACTGGTTGTTGTCAGAAGTGGATCTGATTGGACCAGAAAAAGATTGAACCTTGATTCAAACACGCTCCCAGACACTGTAATGTATGTGCAGAGAAAGATATTTTTATTGAAAAGATCACATCAAGCAGAGGACACAGGGATCGTCTTTGTGTTTCTCCTCAGGGAATATCACCAAACCTGAGGAATTAGTAATCTGGTTGTCAAGTTTGAGATTACCGGAGCTAAACGCAGATTTGACGTAAGAAGATTTCTGCGAACGGGCAACAGTGTCCAAACAACAAACCGAGAAGCTTCAGGCGAGCGAAGCCAAAGACTCTGAGATGAGTGCATGCAGAAGGGAACCACCAAACAATGCAGGAAAGAAGGTCCATCAGAAGAGTCCAAACGAGACAACGCTTGAGCGGCGTTGGTGCCAGCAGCCATGAAGAAATGGCGAGGCCCACTGCTGCTCATTTACATTTTCTCAAGGTGTCGAGGACCCCACAAAAAGGCTTGTCCATCTGAGAGGCTTGATGCACCAACACCCTGTTGGACCAGAAGGAGACGGCTTTTAGATCATGGACCCGATCCGTTAGTTTATGTTCTGGACCGACATTCAGGTTACCAGTCATCTCGCTGATATCGGCCGAGTAATCCCGGATAATTTACCTCCAGTGGTTTGTCTTCATCAGGCAATCAATGTCATCCGTTATGTCATCATCTATGAAGGCTGGGGGGGGCAATGTTTATCAATTTATAATATCTCATTCAAGTAATTACCAGTGATTACTTCCCTGAGTAAGTGTCTGGTGCAGAGACTCACCACTGCAGGAGATGTGGCACCTGTTTTTGGACGGGGCATAACCCGAATCACAGTCATCTGTGTCTCTCAACTGGAAGATCCCAAACTCCCAGGGCACTGGCCTCCACCTCCTCCAGCTCCTCCATCTCCTTTTGGGTCTGCTTTGAAGGACCCTTCGCTTCTTACGTTTCCCGCCTCCCTCATTTTCCCACTCGTCCTCATCCCGTTCCTTACTGTCCTCATGACTCTCCTCCTCCCTATTTCTCATGCTGTTGTCTTCCTCCTCCTTCCTGTCATCCTTCCCTTTCTTCTCCTCCTCCTTCTGCTCCTCATTACTGCTTTCCTCATTTATCCATTCCCATAGCTCCTTCACCGACTCTGCCGGGGCGACTTCTCGCCTCCGCTTGGAGCCACTGGCTTCCGGAGTTGTTCCGTATGGTTCAAGAGCTGGTCCAGTGGATGATGGTTCTGTTGTCGTCAGCTCCATGGTGGTCCTTGTGGTTCTGCGTTTGTGGGACACCCTGACCAGGCTGGTGTTCAGATGGGACCTGCTTTTCACTGCGCAGATGACTGCAGCAAGCCAGACATGCAAACAGAGGGTGGGAAGCAACCGGGACCGAGAGGGGAGGAAGGTTTAGATTTTTTTTAAAAAGTGCCAGTCAACATGCATGTGAAAGTTCTTTTAATACTTCCTTGTCTGGCTACATTTACAGTTATTTTTTAATATATTATATATATATTAATATTAAGAGATCGTGAGCTACACAGGTGTGTAAGACATGTTGTGTAAATGCTAATGCTAACTTTAGGTGCCAGGTTAGGGGGTCGTGACCTTTCCAAACCTCTGGACACCCAATGCAAACCTCACCCAGAGCCTGGATCTCCGTTATGAACCTTTGCATCCCTTTGGGCACTTTGAACACCCCCTCGAGTGCATCCTTCAGCTCACATTCGGAGACAATCCTACCCCCGGACAGGCTGGGCATCAGCGCCGCCACAGCCAGCACCACCAGCAGCCCCAACGTCATGTCGGACGCTTCCGCTGGGAGGGAATTGGGGTAATTCGAGGGGTGGATGGCGTGAGGTAAAACCACTCCGTGTACTGTGGCCAGTTCAAATAGTTTAAGAGGAAACGATCCCAAAGGTAATTTAGGGAAGTGGGAGCCCTCTAGTGGTGAGAGCAGCTTTAAACAGTTAGTCTGGAGCAGACGGAGTGAAAACATTTGATAAATAGTTAAAAGAACACAACTCAACTTTATAATTCTCACATCATATTTGTCGACGGGTCCATTTTGATTCAGTGAAAAATACATGAATGAATAATTAACTTATATCTGCTCAGAACGACATGATGTGTTATATACCATTCAGTAAATGTGCATAGGCTTTATTTGCAGGAAGACCGGAGTATGAAATCAAAATCACATTAACGACTTGCACACTGTCAGCAGGACCAGTGAGGTTCCAGTTCTCTTAATCCCAATCTACGCAGTGAGTGAAACAAGTGAGAAGTAAAATAGCAAATACAACTGCCTCTTGTCCTATGATATAACCAAAACAGCACGGGTCGTATACAAATGATGTGAACAGAAGGAACGTAGGGTCTTACCACGTCTTGAGTGTGTTCAGCCTCGGTGTCTGCAGACAGAAGTGACTGGGAGTTTAAATACCTGTGAACCAGCAGCCGTCATTGTTTGTCTGTTGGAAGAGGGAAGTTAAAGACATGCAAAGATCACACTGTTGATTGTACCAAAAAAAAAAAAACAACCACAGTGTGGCATTAAAGGCAGGTCCACCAACACCTGAGCATGACAGCCTTCCATATCGAATGACTGTCGGGTCACCAGTTATTTCCACTCTGTGTGCGTTTATGGTGTTAGGACTCGAAATGAGAACCTTTTACCCTGAATTGCAGAGGTGAAGGATCCTTTCATTAAATTCCCTCCTGCGTGCAATCAACCTCTCACCTGAAGGAAAGGTGTGTTAGACATCTTTGACACGACTTAAAATACCTTATCTTTACTCTTATGGAACACCCCAGACCACACACCTGACTTCAGGTTTCCAGCGTTACTGGTCCGTTTTTTGAGAGCACGAGGAACTGGGACAACCTTAGATTTAAGAAAGACCTTTCCTGTGAACAATGCAAGCCCAGCGGTGGGAGGTAAAGCTTGTGTCAGGAGAGAGGAGAGGAGATTGAATTTAAAATAAGGTCAAGTGAAAATGTATATAATCCAGGTGCAGCAGTGGAAACAGGTTTGGCACTCGCACATGTCCCTGAGGAGCGCCTCTGTAGGCCTTTCTGTTTGTTTGATTTATTAGTCATATAGGTTGGGTGTGGCCCGACTCGACCGGTGAGTCTCATCTTACCTGGACGCATGGATCAAGGCCTGACACACAGGTGTTCTCATGTACATCAGCTGACGAGGCAAATAAGGGGAAAACGATCCGACACGAGGACACCTTGTGACTATTTCTGCTTTCCAAAATAGACGTGGGCTGTTTGTTTTGTGTACTTTATCATCAGACATTTTTATTTGTTCAGTTTTTATGAGTTTTAAACTTAACGGAGCATGCCACGTGTTTTCAGTTCCTCACCACAGCTTTCCCACGGAGCCGCTCCTCGAGCGACTTTATTTCATCCATCCTCACGAGTTGCTGTTGTTGTTTTTTATTTATAAAAATGCAAGTTCGGTTTAAATCATTGCAACTTCCCCTTATGTTAAACAACCTTTGGATAGATTGCGCAATATGTTTTGTTTTGTTTTTGTGCTGCAGTAGCGCCATTCGGCCACAAGATGTCTCTGTTTGACAAACAGACAAGCACAAGGATCATCTCTGATTGTGATAAATTAATAAAAGTAAATGAAATAAAATAAAATATAAAGTCTACAGTAACACATTGAAAACGACGATTCTGTCGAGGGTAAAAAAAGTTGGGAATACAAAGAAAGAAAAACAAATTCAAAGTGATACCTGTGGTTGACACTGCTGGACCCGCGTCATCATTTCTGGGTTTGCTGTACATTAGTGATGCATATTCCTAATCAACCACAAAAAGCAGCTGACACATGGTGAATCTGGGGGCTTTTGGGACCCCGATCATGGACTTTTATTGGACTTCATTGGTGACCTTAGTATCTGTGGTTGCAGATTGTTGTGGGAGGAGCCTTGACAGTGATGTCCAACAAGGCTGGACCCGTGTCGGTGGACCGGAGCATCGAACATTCAAACATCATTACAGTATCCAAACACTGGAAACATCACATTCCCTTCTCAATCGTGTCCATCCAGACACCACACAGCATCACTGAGGAAAGAGAGGGTGCTGGAGGCCAAACGCCTCCTGGTAGGCCGTCTGAGGGGGGCGCTGTTTGGGGACAGCGGGACCGTGGTGCAGGGCAGTCAGGGCTCTCAGGGTCTGGATGTCAGAACTGGGCCAGTAGTTTTCATGCCGATGGTTTTCAGACTAGTGGAGGGACGGAGACCTTCCACTGCAAGGATTTAAAAAAAAGCAGGGTATGTTTGAGATGTTATCCTTTATTTGGCCAATAAATGTTCTGTTTTCCAATGAAATCACACATCCACTCGTTCTCTCCTCACCCACACTCCTTTGGAATGTGGACTCTACCCAGCTGTCCCGGGTAACACCCATGTACGTCTCTGCCTCGACGTGATGTTCTGGAGACAAAAAGGAATAAAATGTTGACTTGTATACCTATTCTAAGTATACTTTGGTGCCAATACTTGTTGTGGTACTGCTACTTTTACTTCTCGGAAAGGCCCGAGCGCCTCCATGTGGACTCACTGCGGTGTCGATGTCGCCGACCGACCTTCAGGCTCCCTGCAGCCCTGAGACTCTCTGAATTCATGCAGCCTCAGTGCGACACCAGAACCCGCCATCGCCGAGCGGTCCGAGTCACACCGAGACCAAAGAGGATGGAGCCTCAGGGTGCCCTGTGGCACAACGTCAACCAAACACGAAGCTTCTCAAATAAACAACCTGCCAGTCAGTCCTACTTTCATATAGGGGAGCTGTGACCTCTAGAGGTCGCTAGTGGCATTTTATTTTTTAGATTGTTAGTGATACTTACTTAGGTCAGACATGCAGAAATACTGGATCAAGAAGTCAAAGAAACCCAAATCAAAACAAAATTAACGCTAGAAAAAGGTGCAGAATCGGGTCAAACAAAGTCCAACAAAACCTGCAGGGTACAGCGTAGACAGCAGCTGATCTTCTTGAAGGGTCCCAGCAACCGAGAATTACAAAATGAGTTTGTGGCAAGTCATTGTGCGATCAGTCAGGAGAAGAAGATAAGAACTGGTGTCAGTTCAGATGTCTGTTGTCTGTTGCAGCATATGAAGTCTGCTGTTTGTGTTTGAGGCTGGTTTTGTATAAATACCTGGTGTTTGTCTCCAACTCTTGGACTGGACCATGTGGGAAGACCTTGGGCTGTTAATTCTGAACCAGGTGACTTCTCCAAATGCATTGGTCAATGTTTCTGTTTGCCTTATGAGATTAGAGTCCACTGTGCTGTCTTTTCAGGGTATGCATGGTGCAAAGCAATTATACTTTTGGAATTTGATTAGATTTATTTGAACTCTTCATTGACTGGGTTCTGAGTTTCCATAATGTGCCAATTTCAGAGATGGTCCATGTTTTTGTCTGCTGTAAATCCAGAGTTCACAGGATGAGTGGAGAGGAATCAACACCTAAATGATGTATTAAAGTCCTGTTGTGTTAAATGTCAACTCCAGATGAATCTTATTGTTGTAGCATGAAGTTGGTGGCAGGGAATTTGTGTGTCCTATTTGTTTTTGCATATTTATTAGCTTGTGTGTTTGCAGAGGAGGGTCCTGACCTCTCGGTTTTTAGGAAAGGAGGTTTTTTGATTGATTATGACCTTTTGTTTTCCTCAGAGGATCCTGTCGTGTATTTAGAAAGGCTAAACAAGTTTTTCTGCTGAATTAAAAAATGAAAGTAAAAGTATTCAAATGTAATACACTGAAAAAACCTATTGTCAAGTGTAAATAAGCACAAAGTGCAGAGCTATTCTCTGAAACTGTCCCATGCAAATTACTGTATCACTGGTAACCCAGTTGGCGAGGGTCACACAAGGTCTGCAGACAAATACACAAATATTTAACAAATGTCATTTCCCATCAGCAACCCCCCCCCAGCAGGAACTGGTTGGGTCTACTGATGGTGGTGACTGGTTGTTGTCAGAACTGGATCTGATTGGACCAGAAAAAGATTGAACCTTGATTCAAACACGCTCCCAGACACTGTAATGTATATGCAGAGAAAGATATTTTTATTGAAAAGATCACATCAAGCAGAGGACACAGGGATCATCTTCTTTGTGTTTCTCCTCAAGGAATAATTACCAAACCTGAGGAATTAGTAATCTGGTTGTCAGGTTTGAGATTACCGGAGCTAAACGCAGATTTGACGTGATCAGATTTCTGCGAACGGGCAACAGTGTCCAAACAACAAACCGAGAAGCTTCAGGCGAGCGAAGCCAAAGACTCTGAGATGAGTGCATGCAGAAGGGAACCACCAAACAATGCAGGAAAGAAGGTCCAACAGAAGAGTCCAAACGAGACAACGCTTGAGCGGCGTTGGTGCCAGCAGCCATGAAGAAATGGCGAGGCCCACCGCTGCTCATTTACATTTTCTCAAGGTGTCGAGGATCCCGCAAAAAGGCTTTTCCATCTGAGAGGCTTGATGCAGCAAACCCCTGTTGGACCAGAAGGAGACGGCTCTTAGATCGTGGACCCGGTCCGTTAACTTATGTTCTGGACCTACATTCAGGTTACCAGTCATCTCGCTGATATCGGCCGAGTAATCCCGGATAACTTACCTGCCAGTGGTTTGTCTTCAACAGGCAATCAATGTCATCCGTTATGTCATCATCTTTGAAGGCTGGGGGGCAATGTTTATCAATTTATAATATCTCATTTAAGTAATTACCAGTGATTACTTCCCTGAGTAAGTGTCTGGTGCAGAGACTCACCACTGCAGGAGATGTGGCACCTGTTTTTGGACGGGGCATAACCCGAATCACAGTCGTCTGTGTCTCTCAGCTGGAAGATCCCAAACTCCCGGGACACTGGCCTCCACCTCCTCCACCTCCTCCTCCTCCACCTCCCTTTGGATCCGCGTTGAAGGACCATTCGCTTCTTGCGTTTCCCGCCTCCCTCATTCTCCCACTCGTCCTCATCCCATTCCTACTGTACTCATGACTGTCCACCTCCTCCTCCTGTCTTCCTCCTCCTCCTCCTTCTGTCATCCTCCCCTTTCTTCTCCTCCTCATTCTGCTTCTCATTACTGCTTGCCTCATTTATCCATTCCCATAGCTCCTTCATCGACTCTGCCGGGGCGACTTCTCGCCTCCGCTTGGAGCCACTGGCTTCTGGAGTTGTTCCGTTTGGTTCGAGAGCTGGTCCAGTGGTTGATGGTTCTGTTGTCGTCAGCTCCATGGTGGTCCTTGTGGTTCTGCGTTTGCGGGACACCCTGACCAGGCCGGTGTTCAGATGGGACCTGCTTTTCACTGCGCAGATGACTGCAGTGAGCCAGACATGCAAACAGAGGGTGGGAAGCAACCGGGACCGAGAGGGGAGGAAGGTTTAGATTTTTAAAAAAAAAAAGTGACAGTCAACATGCATGTGCAAGTTCTTTTAATACTTCCTTGTCTGGCTACATTTACAGTTATTCATTAATATATTATATATATTAATAATAAGAGATCATGAGCTACACAGGCGTGTAAGACATGTTGTGTAAATGCTAATGCTAACTTTAGGTGCCAGGTTAGGGGGTCGTGACCTTTCCGAACCTCTGAACACCCAATGCAAACCTCACCCAGAGCCTGGATCTCCGTTATGAACCCTTGCATCTGTTTGGGCACTTTGAGCACCCCCTCGAGTGCGTCCTTCATCTCACATTCGGAGACAATCCGGCCCCCGGACAGGCTGGGCATCAGCGCCGCCACAGCCAGCACCACCAGCAGCCCCAACGTCATGTCGGCACCTTCCGCTGGGAGGGAATTGGGGTAATTCGAGGGGTGGATGGCGTGAGGTGAAACCACTCCGTGTACTGTGGCCAGTTCAAATAGTTTAAGAGTAAACGATCCCAAAGGTAATTTGGGGAAGTGGGAGCCCTCTAGTGGTGAGAGCAGCTTTAAACAGTTAGTCTGGAGCAGACGGAGTGAAAACATTTGATAAATAGTTAAAAGAACACAACTCATAACTTTATAATTCTCACATCATGTCTGTCAATGGGTCCATTTTGATTCGGTGAAAAATACATGAATGAATAATTAACTTATATCTGCTCAGAACGACATGATGTGTTATACACCATTCAGTAAATGTGCATAGGCTTTATTTGCAGGAAGACCCTAGTATGAAATCAAAATCAGATTAACGACTTGCACGCTGTCAGCAGGACCAGTGAGGTTCCAGTTCTCTTAATCCCAATCTACGCAGTGAGTGAAACAAGTGAGGACTAAAATAGCAAATACAACTGCCTCTTGTCCTACGATATAACCGAAACAGCACGGGTCGTATAAAAATGATGTGAACAGAAGGAACGTAGGGTCTTACCACGTCTTGAGTGTGTTCAGCCTCGGTGTCTGCAGACAGAAGTGACTGGGAGTTTAAATACCTGTGAACCAGCAGCCGTCATTGTTTGTCTGTTGGAAGAGAGAAGTTAACGACATGCAAAGATCACGCTGTTGATTGTACCAAAAAAAACCCAAACAAACAAAAACAACCACGTGTGGCATTAAAGGCAGGTCCACCAACACCTGAGCGTGACAGCCTTCCATATCGAATGACTGTCGGGTCACCAGTTATTTCCACTCTGTGTGCGTTTATGGTGATAGGACTCGAAATGAGAACCTTTTACCCTGAATTGCAGAGGTGAAGGATCCTTTCATTAAATTCCCTCCTGCGTGCAATCAACCTCTCACTTGAAGGAAAGGTGTGTAGACATGTATGACATGACTTAAAATACCTTGTCTTTACTCTTATGGAACACCCCGGACCACACACCTGACTTCAGGTTTCCAGTGTTACTGGTCTGTTTTTTGAGAGCACGAGGAACTGGGACAACCTTAGATTTAAGAAAGACCTTTCCTGTGAACAATGCAAGCCCAGCAGTGGGAGGTAAAGCTTGTGTCAGGAGAGAGGAGAGGAGATTGAAATTAAAATAAGGTCAAGTGAAAATGTATATAATCCAGGTGCAGCAGTGGAAACAGGTTTGGCACTCGCACATGTCCCTGAGGAGCGCCTCTGTAGGCCCTTCGGTTTGTTTGATTTATTAGTCATATAGGTTGGGTGTGGCCCGACTCGACCGGTGAGTCTCATCTTACCTGGACGCATGGATCAAGGCCTGACACACAGGTGTTCTCACGTACATCAGCTGGCGAGGCAAATAAGGGGAAAACGATCCGACACGAGGACACCTTGTGACTATTTCTGCTTTCCAAAATAGACGTGGGCTGTTTGTTTTGTGTACCTTATCATCAGACATTTTTATTTGTTCAGTTTTTATGAGTTTTAAACTTAACGGAGCATGCCACGTGTTTTCAGTTCCTCGCCACAGCTTTCCCACGGAGCCGCTACTCGAGCGACTTTATTTCATCCATCCTCACGAGTTGCTGTTGTTGATTTATTTTTTATAAAAATGCAAGTTCGGTTTAAATCATTGCAACTTCCCCTTATGTTAAACAACCTTTGGATAGATTGTGCAATATGTTTTGTTTTGTTTTTGTTCCGCAGTAGCGGCCTTCGGCCACAAGATGTCTCTCTTTGACAAACAGACAAGCACAAGGATCACCTCTGATTGTGATAAATTAATAAAAGTAAATGAAATAAAATAAAATATAAAGTCTACAGTAACACATTGAAAATGATGATTGTGTCGAGGCTAAAAAAGTTGGGAATAAAAAGACAGAAAAACAAATTCAAAGTGACACTGCTGGACCCGTGTCATAATTTCTGGGTTTGCTGTACATTAGTGATACATATTCCTAATCAACCACAAATAGGCTGACACATGGTGAATCTGGGGGCTTTTGGGACCCCGATCATGGACTTTTATTGGACTTCATTGGTGACCTTAGTATCTGTGGTTGCAGATTGTTGTGGGAGGAGCCTTAACAGTGATGTCCAACAAGGCCGGACCCGTGTCGGTGGACCGGAGCATCGAACATTCGAACATCATTACTGTATCCGAACACTGGAAACGTCACATTCCCTTCTCAATCGTGTCCATCCAGACACCACACAGCATCACTGAGGAAAGAGAGGGTGCTGGAGGCCAAACGCCTCCTGGTAGGCCGTCTGAGGGGGGCGCTGTTTGGGGACAGCGGGACCGTGGTGCAGGGCAGTCAGGGCTCTCAGGGTCTGGATGTCAAAACTGGGCCGGTAGTTTTCATGCCGATGGTTTTCAGACTGGTGGAGGGACTGAGACCTTCCACTGCAAGGATGTAAAAAAAGCAGGGTATGTTTGAGATGTTATCCTTTATTTGGCCAATAAATGTTCTGTTTTCCAGTGAAATCACACGTCAACTAGTTCTCTCCTCACCCACACTCCTTTGAAATGTGGACTCTACCCAGCTGTCCCGGGTAAAACCCATGTACGTCTCTGCCCCAACGCGATGTTCTGGAGACAAAAAGGAATAAAATGTTGACTTGTATACCTGAACTATTCTAAGTATACTTTGGTGCCAATACTTGTTGTGGTACTGCTACTTTTACTTCTCGGAAAGGCCCGAGCGCCTCCATGTGGACTCACTGCGGTGTCGATGTCGCCGACCGACCTTCAGGCTCCCTGCAGCCCTGAGACTCTCTGAATTCATGCAGCCTCAGCGCGACACCAGATCCCGCCATCGCCGAGCGGTCCGAGTCACACCGAGACCAAAGAGGATGGAGCATCAGGGTGCCCTGTGGCACAACGTCAACCAAACAAGAGGCTTCTCAAATAAACAACCTGCCAGTCAGTCCTACTTTCATATAGGGGAGCTGTGACCTCTAGAGGTCGCTAGTGGCATTTTATTTTTTTAGTTTGTTAGTGATACTTACTTAGGTCAGACATGCAGAAATACTGAATCAAGAAGTCAAAAAAACCCAAATCAAAACAAAATTAATGCTAGAAAAAGGTGCAGAATTGGGTCAAACAAAGTCCAACAAAGCCTGCAGGGTATAGCGTAGACAGCAGCCGATCTTCTTGAAGGGTCCCAGCAACCGAGAATTACAAAATGAGTTTGTGGCAAGTCGCTGTGCTATCAGTCAGGAGAAGAAGATAAGAACTGGTGTCAGTTCAGGTCCAACATGACTCTGGTAATGAAGCAGTGGAGGAGATTTGGAAATGCCGCTGCCTTATAAAGTGCGTGTGGTCGCATATTTTCCAGACCCGTCCCTTCAGGGCTTCCCGCAGTCTTACCTGCAGATGCGTCGCATCACGTCTCTCTGCTGACCTGGAGTCAGTCCTGAACCTGTCTTACAGCAGGTGACCTGAAACCTGATGCACGGCAACGCTTTTCTTTTCTTTGGAGTTTCTCTCTGCGTAAGTGTGCTCTCACGAAGCGGGCCTGGTCGATGTCGTCTCTCTCTGGTCCAGGTATCATCTCTGCAGGTGACCCGGGACACAGAAACACAACACTGTGATAACGGAGCAAACTGACACTGGTAAACAATATCTCTCCATCTCCAATGGCTTTACTGGCATGACCGTGCACCCACACAGTTGTGTCAATACGTAATGACATTCAAGGCAAAAAAAAAAGAGGTTATCAAATACCAGCCAAAATCTGCACTGAAGAACAAAAATAAACAGAGAAAATATATTTCCACGACATCGTGACCTTTTATCTGGCGCCAGTGTCGAGACAAACTTTACATTTTTAGCATCAGTGCTGTTAAAAGCTGCAGCAATAAGAATATTGATTATTTTTAATACAACCAGCCACTGCTCATGTCTGCTGTCATACTATGCAAAATGAGTTTTTATTTTTATATATTATATTAAGGTGGTCAATCAAAGTTCAACCTTCTAGATCTTATTTGTTCTTTTTTAAAAAAAATAATGTTTGCAGCTCTTCAACATGTGTGAAGAATGCAGTTGTTTTCCAAAGCTGGAAAAGCTGTTTTAGTTTTTGGTGTTACATTCGTTGGGTCATAGAGTTTGCTGTCGCTTGCTTTGTGTTGCCACATTGTGTAGTTTTTTGTCGACACGGACGGCTCCTCCAAACAATATCCAGAAATTGTCTCGTTCCGCAGCTGACCCCGGCAGACCTCACGAGCGGGGGCTGAACTGTTATTTCACAGGTCGTAATTGATTAATGCAAAGCAGCAGTCCCGTCGATGTCGGCCCGCAGCCAGACTGGGACCGGGATCCTCAAACAAAGCATCCATTCACAGGAAAGCCTGGGGAGGGAGGGGAGGAAGGGGAGGGGGGGCATACATTTTGGTAAGCCTAAATAAATTAATAGCAGTACATTAAGTGTGAGTAGAAATATTGTCAGTGTGAAAAAAAGAATATCCTCGGTGTGTCGGTTCTAGGCCCAAGTCGCTGGATGAACGGGGAGAGCAGGTATCTGCTGAGGATCAGAGGGAAGTGAATTATAATTGAACTGAATGTGAACACATAAATCCAACACAGGGAGGGTGTGTGTGTGTGTGTGTGTGTGTGTGTGTGGGGGGGGGTGAGAGACAACAAAAGCCCTGGATGCCATGAGGAGAGAGATGCTGCATTCAAGTGCTCCCTGTAAAAGTCTCACTTTCCCCCCCCCTCCAGTCTAGAGGGACATCGTGCAGACGTGTGGTAAGATTACCCCCCCGTGCGCAAAATCGATTAATCGACCAGGAGATCAAACAAAACGAAAACAAGGCCACAATTATTTTTTAAAAATTAGTTAACAATTTGGCTTTCAAACTGATTCCAAGTGTTGGTTTTAAGTTTATTCATTTTTTTGGGGAAGTGACAACAGAAGACTGAGAAAGTGTGGCAGAATTTTCACACTATTTCTGATGTTTTTCAATCTTTATTATTATTATTATTATTATTATTATTATTATTATTATCATCATTTTCTTTTGCCTCATCCCATCGGCAGGGCATGTTATATTTGACTGTGTTCAGATTGACGCATCAGCAGTTAAACGTTTGTTTGTTGTTGTTGTTTTTTTTAGACATAATAGAAACCCTGTAACGGCGTGTGGGCCAAGTTGTTTAAGGGTGGGGGGGTGCTTAATTCACAGACATGGACAACGTGACCCCCTGAACGTGTCCCGTTCCCCAGCTGGGTTGCGTGAGCGCTGAGAATTTCCGACGGCCCGTGAACGCAGCAGGAGTCCTCCCAGTCGGATCCGGCTGAACGTGACGCGCCGACTCGGAGCCGAGCGAGGTTTCCTGGCGGAGCTGCGGAGGGAGCAGGAGCCGAGCGGGTCCGTCTGTCTGTCCGTCCGTCCGCGTGTGTGTCTGTCCGCCCGCCCGCCCGCCGCTGCCGCCGCCGCCGCAGTCTAGCGTCCGTCGGAGACTCGAGAAAAACAAACCCTCCTCTTTTTCGGCGGCTATGGATCCAGCGCTGTCCTCCTCCTGTTTTCACCGCTGAGGGACGTTACTCCGTCGGATGCTCCAGTGCCCATAGAGGAGGAGGAGGAGGAGGGAGGAGGAGGAGGCGGAGGAGGAGGAGGAGGAGGAGGAGGTGTGGGGGGGTCATCCCTGTAATTCTTCGACTGCCAGGTGAAATTATTATTTTTTTTAATCATACGCTCCAATGGTGTCTGGGTGGATGTGGGGATTGTTTGTAGGGAGAGGGAGAGGATGAGCGGGGTTTGAGGGGGGGGGGGGGTCGTCGTTTTTGTGGGTGGTGGTGGTGGTGGTGGTGCTGGTGGAGGGGGGGGGTGTGTGCGGGTTTGTCTCCGGGTGGGAGCGGAGGTTAGCACGCTAGCTAGCCCCGCCGTTAGCGGGCTGCTTGCTGCTTCGTCATCCGCGCCAGTCTGGAGAGGGATGCGGCGCCGGGGATGCTGCTGCCGCTGCCGCAGGAGGGGATGGGAGGGCTGGGGAACGGAAACGGCGCCGTCCGCCTGGCCGCGGCCCATCATCGCCCTGATGGACGACACCCTCAACCTCCCTTCTCCCCAACACCCTTCAAAATAATAATAATAATAATAATAATAATATTAATAATCGCGTCACCGCCCCAGTTGAATGAACGAAAATGGAAAAATGAAACTAACCGCCCCCCCCTCCCTCCCTCCGTCAAACGGCCCCGGCGACAGGATGCTACGCTAACCAGGCATCATGCTAACCGGGCATCCAGCTAGCCAGCCGGCTAACGTTAGCGCTAGCATCAACCTCCCCCCCACCCGCCGCCCTCACCCTCCCTCTCCCCCCTGATAGCATCCCCTGAGCCGAGCCATCACAGACCGGCCTGGCTTACACAACCGCCTCACCCCCCCTCCGGCTGTGTGTGTGTGTGTGTGTGTGTGTGTGTGTGTGTGTGTCCCCGCGCAGACGGCGACCGTTAGGTGCACGAGAGTCACCGCCGGACATTTTTTTTTTTTTTAGTCGCCATTAAAACGTAATGGAGCTTAGCCGAGCGGATGTTGTTATGTAACAGATAATGACACCGCACGCCCTTGAAACAAAAGCTGTTGTTTCAGTTTGTTTGTTTGTTTGTTTGTATGTATGCGGCGCGGGACACAAATAAGCCCCCCTCAAAAAAAAAATAAAATTATATAGGTGGGGGTGGGTGGAGGAGGGGGGGCTTATTTGTGGTACCGAGGGCCGCAGTTCTGAACCGGCTCCTGAGCGGCTGCTCATGGCAGCCATTGTTTTTGTTGTCATTGGAGGGCTCACACTTGCCTCCCCCCTCCTCACACACACACACACACACACACACACACACACACACACACACACACACTGTGGCATCTTATATTTTCACTGCTGAGCTGTGCGATTCATATTTGTTCTTTACCCAGGTCACATTCCACTGACTGAGTCTTGTTTTTATTATTGAGTACTGGGGGTTGTGTGTGTGTGTGTGTGTGTGTGTTGGGGGGGGTCACAGAGGTTATCACGTCACGTGACGGGGGAGAAGCGATGCAGGCGATTTGTGCAACGTGTGGTGTAAGATGTGTTCGTTCATATCGTGAAGAGTGTCATGTGACCTGAGCGAGGTTTTAAGGAGAGGTGCATTCAGGGCTCACCTGGTCAGTGTGTGTGTGTGTGTGTGTGTGTGTGTGTGTGTGTGTCTGTGTGTGTGTGTGTGTGTGTGTGTGTCTGTGTGTGTGTGTCTGGACATGAAGACGTGTCTGATATCAGCCCTTTATTCAAGATGCCTTCGTTTTTGTTTTTGTCGTAATCATCGGTTCTCATTTACGAGTTACATTTTCAGACGGGCGCGGGGAGGCAGGAGGAGGGAGGAGAGAAGGAGTCGTGAGTGGAGGGAGGGAGGGAGGGAGGGAGGTGCTGCACCTTTGCTGGGGAGAAAGAACAAGGGAAGGAGAAAAGGAGCGAAGGGAAGGACTGATGTGGACGGTGGGTGCCGGAGAAGCGGAGATGGTGGTTTGGGAGGCG
>JAFBJZ010000346.1:440000-775000 GCA_016785225.1 Psettodes erumei
CTGAGAAGAAAGACAGGAAATGGGTTCAAAACACGATCGGGACGCGACGCCTGTTCTAACGTCTCATCCCGTCCCGTCCTGTCCTGTCCCGTGCCGTCCTGCAGGGACGAGTGGGCGGAGGCCATCCAGATGGTGGCCGAGTCCCTGGCCAAGCAGGAGGAGGAGGGCATCCTGTGCAGCCCCACCTCCCAGATCGAGAACGTCAACGAGGAGGAGATGGACACCTCCATCAGCCACTACAAACGGAAGGTGAGGGGAGACGCTTTCGGGCGGGTGCAGGTGGAGCGGCGGCGAAGGCGAACGCCCACGTTTCTCCTTCTCTGCTTCTCTCAGACAATGAACGACTTCGACTATCTGAAGCTTCTGGGCAAAGGCACGTTCGGCAAAGTCATCCTGGTGAGGGAGAAGGCCAGCGGCACCTACTACGCCATGAAGATCCTGAAGAAGGAAGTCATCATCGCCAAGGTGATGCTCGCCGCCCGCCGCTGTCGCCCGTTACCGTTTGTGCGCCCGCCTCACCAACCTCTCTCTCTCTCTCTCTGTCTGTCTGGCGTTGCAGGACGAAGTCGCTCACACGCTCACAGAAAGCAGGGTACTAAAAAACACCCGGCACCCGTTCCTAACGGTGAGTATGGCCGCGCCGCGACACGCCGCTCACCGCCAACACAAACGCCAACGCAAACCAATGTCTGCGTTTTCTCGCGCGCGCTGTTGCAGTCGCTCAAGTACTCGTTCCAGACCAAGGACCGGCTCTGCTTCGTGATGGAGTACGTCAACGGAGGAGAGGTGAGGCGCCGCGATTGGACGTTAGCGGTCAGCTGATCGTAGCGAGCGCACTGCGTAACCTATGAAAGCCTTTTTCTCCCCCGCAGCTGTTTTTCCACTTGTCGAGAGAACGGGTTTTCTCGGAGGACCGCACCCGTTTCTACGGCGGCGAGATCGTCTCCGCTCTGGACTACCTGCATTCTGCCAAGATCGTCTACCGCGACCTGAAGGTAACCGCGCTCGCCGTTCTCGCGGCGTTTTTTTTTTGGTGGGAGGGGTGTGTGCAGCTGGCGTGCCTGTTGTCTTCACGTCCGTCCTTGTCCCCGTCAGCTGGAGAACCTCATGTTGGACAAAGACGGCCACATCAAGATCACCGACTTCGGCCTCTGCAAGGAAGGCATCACCGACACCGCCACCATGAAGACGTTCTGCGGCACGCCGGAGTACCTGGCTCCCGAGGTCAGAGGTCACACGCTCAAACAGGAAGCGCAGGCTCTCGCGGGGAGCCGCCGGTCGTTGAACCGTTGTCCACGCCGTGCGTCTCCAGGTGCTGGAGGACAACGACTACGGGCGGGCGGTGGACTGGTGGGGGCTGGGCGTGGTGACGTACGAGATGATGTGCGGCCGCCTGCCCTTCTACAACCAGGACCACGAGAAGCTGTTCGAGCTCATCCTCATGGAGGAGATCAAGTTCCCGCGGACGCTGTCGGCCGACGCCAAGTCGCTGCTGTCGGGCCTGCTCATCAAGGACCCCAACAAACGGTAGGAAGCAGGAAATGATCCGCCATCTTGACTTTGAGGAGAACGACGATAAGCGGCTTCTTCGTCGGCGTCTTCAGAGAGCGAACTCGCTCCTCCCCCTGAGTTATTTTGGGACCGGGTGGATGTTCTGGTTCTGACGGACACTTTGATGTCTTAACTTCCTCCTCTCTCTCCCTCTCTCTCTCTCCGCTCGCTGACAGGCTTGGCGGCGGACCGGATGACGCCAAGGAGATCATGCGGCACAGCTTCTTCGGCACGATCGACTGGCAGGACGTCTACGACAAGAAGGTGAGCGCCGGGGCGTCGTCTCGCTAATTTGTTTAGACGGCGAGATTATTCTGGGATCAGCGTTACCTCGACGCCGAAATAGAACACGTCCTCCCCTCCGCGACACAGGAAGTTGAGCAGTTTTAGAGCAGAGAAGAAGAGTTGATTTTTTTTTTTTTACCTAAGCTTTGACCCACTTCCTGTCTCCTCCAGCTGGTCCCGCCCTTCCAGCCCCAGGTGACCTCGGAGACGGACACGCGCTACTTCGACGAGGAGTTCACGGCGCAGACCATCACCATCACCCCGCCGGAGAAATGTGAGCACGCGGGGCGGGGCCGCCACCCTTAGGGCGGGGCCTGTGGGTCGGCGGGGGGGGTTCAGCCTCTGGCGAGCGTGAACGCCTCCAACGTGTTGTCTGTCCGTGTGTCCGCAGATGACGAGGACGGGATGGACGCGGCGGACAACGAGCGGAGGCCTCATTTCCCACAGTTCTCCTACTCGGCCAGCGGGCGGGAGTGAGCGCCACCTCCCGCCCCGACCCCCTACCCCACCCCACCCCCACCCCCGCCCGCCAGCCAGCCAGCCAGCCAGTATCGTCCCCATTCGTGGCCATTTTGAGGAAAACACGTAGCCATTTTAGAAAAAGAAAAACCAGTCTCCCCTCTTTTTCCTCCTGCGCTGCGTCCTCGCAGACGGGGAAAAGTCTTTTTAGGGACTTTAAAAAAAAAAAAGAGGTTTTTGCACAGTGGGCCAGACTCCAGCCGGTCTCCCCACACTAAAAAAAAAAAAAAAAAAAGGGAAAAAAAAAGAAGTCTCCTACATTTTCAGCGCTATTTACTGCAGAAGGCAATGTTTTTGTTATTTATTTTTATTTTTTTTTTCTCTCCTCTCCGTCAGTATTAAGTCGTCGACCCGGGTTCGTCTGTTTCTGTTTGTCGTCTCTGCCCTTCTTCTTCTTCTTCTTCTTCTTCTTCTTTTGACGTTTTTGCACTTGGTTTGGAAGAGCCGTTTTAGGGAACAAAAAAACCAAAAATGTTGCCTTACGTGTGCAGATGTTTCGTATCATACCGACAGGGTGTTGTTTGTTTTTGTTTTTTATTTTGATTTTTGGGAGAGTGGGCGGGCGGGTTTTTGGTAAAGGTGGGGGTGGGTGGGGGTGGGGGATAATTCTTAGTTGAGAATAAGTGCATGGCTCGTGGTTCACTCAAAAAAAAAAAAAAAAAAAAAAAAAAGAAAGAAGAAGAAAACGAACACACACACACAAAAAAAATGGTTGTCATACATTTGCCGTGGCAGCGCACATTCCCCGACCCCATGGCAACGAAAAAAGAAAAAAAAACAAAGGACGGACGAGTCTGCATCATTCCTTCCATCGCCGCAGTGTTACTACTCTACTCTCGTGTTTTGTTTTTCTTTTCTCCTTCTCGCGCTCTACTTTTTTTTTTTTTTTTTTTGTACGTTCGGGCTTTTATTTTGAAAACAGGAAACACTAAACTGCCAGAAAACTGCACAGTTCACTCAGGCGCCACAGAGCACAACCGCGTTCAAAACTCAGCTAACCGCTCCAGCTTTCCACAGCCGGCAGGGGAACGAGGCCTTTCTCTGCTTTCTCACCGCTTCTCCTCCTCCTCCTCCTCTTCACCTCCTCCTCCTCCTCCTCTTTGCCTCCTCTCTTCTGTTTCCTCATCGTAGCTGTAGTGGAATGGATGTTTACACAGGGAAATGTGGCTTAATGTATGTATGTAATGTATTGTATGTATGTACTGTATGTATGTGGGACATGCGGGGGTCAACCTTATGCTGTCATAGCACACACACACACACACACACACACACACACACACACACAGGCGGTTTTATTGGGCAGTCGGAACCGGACGGAACCAGAGCGCGGAGGATCCTGCGTTCCGTCTGGATCCACATGGCTACGACAACAGAGGTGTCCGTGGATCCGCTGGATCCTGGACTCCAGCGGGGACCCGGGTCCCAACGTATTTAGTCCAGTCTCGCCCATTAGGGTCCGGTTCTAGGTAGTTTGGTTTCAGTTCGGACCAGACCGCGGCCCCTGAGGGCCGCACGTGAGACCACAAACCGCCGGCGTTCTCCCGGTCGTCGTTCCAGGTGGGAACGGGTTCCCGCGCGCGGCTGGACTGGGTTCTGACGAAGAACCCGGCGACTCCCGGGTCTGGAGACGAGTCCGAAAGATGAAATAGTCGACGCCGTCTCAACGTGAAACATATCGAACAGAGTCAGGTGGTTTTTTTCGGGGGGGGGGCGCGGGAACCCCGGCAGATTCAAAGACTGTTTTTTTTTTTAAGATCAGAAAAACTTTATTCGTCACACAGACGCGAACAGAAACGAGGCTTCCAGCTCCAGATGTGGACGATCCGTCCCTCCTCATCCCTGTCAGTATTACACACACATACATTTGTTTTTGTTTTTTTGTTTTTTAAAAAAGAAAATCTGATCTGAGGGTATCAATAAATCACCAATCATGTCACAGATCACAAGAAAACTGAGCCGTGAGACACTCATGTATGACGACTGTGAGGAAAAAGAAGAAAGAAAAAAAAAAAGTCGCCCCCAAACTTGTCGATGTAAATATGCAATGCCTTTTTTTTTTTTTTTTTTAGTGGCATCCTGACAGACAAGACACAAACTTTTTTTTTTTTCCTGTGACTGTACTTTGAGCTTGCTGATAGTGACTAAAACAAACAACAAAAAAATGACTGAAAAACTGCATTTAAGAAAAAAAAAAATACATAAAAGAAGAAGAAGAGGACCGGACTCCATCGTTGGTTTTTTTGAATCTAAAAGAAAAATATATTTCCAGGTTGACGATGCTGAATCAACCCCTTCATGTCCACGGAGGATGTTTCCATGGAGACAAGCCCCACCCCTTGTCAGCTTCCTTCCTCCCTCCTCTGTTGCCGTGGTTACCGAAAAAGGACCGACTCCCAAAAACGTCTGCGAGAGGACAAGAACTGTTTCCCCTTCACCCTCCTCAAAACACCAACAACAGGAAACGTGGGACCATGGATGATTTTTTTTTTTTTTTTTTTTAACAGCGCTGGTTTCATCAGGTCATTCCCATCATGCCTCACTCCTCCCTCGCCATAGTATTTGTTTTATTTATGTTCGTCACTCTAGGCGTGTTACCTTGTATGTCATTAAAAAAAAGGCACCTCTTGAAAGTCGCTGAAGGAGGAGGAGGAGGATGATGATGATGATGATGATGATGGATGCATTAACTGAAGTCTCTTTTTATTCTTTGTTTTTGTTTTTTGTTTTTTGTTTTTTTGGAATCATTTGCTTGTTGTTTTCTTACCAAAACATTAGGGCAAGACCCCAGTAGTGGACTTGCGTTGCCGTGGTAGTATTTATTTTGAATTAAATTAAAAGAAATACATTTCAGGGTTTCTGCTGTCGTGACTCTTTATTTATGTTAAATTTATATTCTGTCCGGCACAGTGGGAGGATGGGGAAATAAAAACAATAAAATAAAAAAAAAAAACATTTTTGGTTGATATCCACTCATTTTTTAATTTATGGGAATAAAACAAATTTTTTTTATGGGGCAGATTTCTGAATAGACAAAAAAAAAATGTCCGACTCCCCCTGAACGCACCACACGGCTGTTTTTCCCCATTTACAACTTATGTACACTTTACACTGAGCCTGAATATCGTCCATCCCATGAGGGTCCACGCAGGACAGAACCCGTTCGGACCCAGGACGATGGTCGTGGTTTCACTCCGGTATGGCAGGAGGCCAGTCCACGTCCACGGACTGAGGGGGGGACACACACACAGAGACGGGCAGTCGACGTGTCTTAACTACCACGTCTGATAAATTTCTTCGTCTCACCTCCACGTCCAGCTCCAGGATGTCCGTGTCCATCTTCAGCAGCTGAGACAGGTTGGGTTTGGTGCGGCCGAAGTCTCCGTGGACAAACTCTTTGACGTAACTGCGGGCCCGGGTTAAGGGGGAGAAACCGACCGCGACTTTCCCCGGAAACCTCTCGACTTCTCAGGTGAGACAGAAACAAAATCGGCGACTGTGCGTGAGGATACGTCCCGGCCTGCGTCTTCAGTCCCAGGTGGAAGTGGTGCGGGTCCAGGAAGCGGGCGTTCATGCTGTGGATGACCCGCTGTCGGACGGCCAGCGCCCGGCGGTGCAGAACCCTGAGGGGGGTCTTCTGATCCAGGGTCAGCTCCTGAGGTGACAAACGACAAGCACGCCTGCTGACTTCATGTCAGCGTCTCCTGCAGCTTCCTGTTAAAGGTTTCTCTTTATTTAATAAATCAGATGTCATTCATTGAATAAAACCTATCAATCCCACTTTGATTCAATAAATAACGGACAGATTATTTACTCACGCTGTCAGAAAGACAGAGGGCGGAACTTTAGTTGTTGTTGTTTTGGTTTTCCTTCCGGTCCGTTTAAAGTGTTGCGCACCACTGAAGCCAGCTAACGTTACATTTTTCGTTAAAGTTAAGTACGTTGTGTCGCGTAATGTTTTACCGACCGACGCGTTTATCGACTGGCTGGATCTCGGAAGTGACGTCACACGTTAGCACCCGTTAGCGTCCCGCGAGCGCATTTCCCCCAAACGTAACGGCGTTTACGCTCCTCGTGCTCTAAACAGCAGCACGCGCGCTCTGTTGTGAGTGACGCAACATTACGACACGTGTGAATGTTTGTGTCTCAGACGACACACCTGCAGCTGATCCGGTCACGGTGAATTTCATTGGCTGTTTGTTGTGGTGAACGATAGGCCACACCCACTCACCTGGAACCTCTGCTGATGAAGAAATCATCATCATCATCAAACGTTCACGGACTCATGTGTCCATAATTCATAATTACTGATTATAAAGTGCTTTAAGGTCGGGTTCTGGTTCTGGTTCTGGTTCTGCTTCTCCTGAAGGTTAACGTGTGTGTGTGTGTGTGTGTGTGTGCGTGTGTGACCTTGATGTCATCAATGAAGGCGATGTCCTCTCTCTGGACGGGTTTCTGGGTCCAGACCAGCGCCGTGTACGACTTGGTCTTCTCCTCCTCGCCCTCCTTCATGCGGCTCATGGCCTCCCTGGACGTGTCAGGCCATTGATTAGCTGATTTATTATTATTATTATTATTATATTAATTAATTAAATTAGAGCTCTGTGGAGTCGTTTTACCTGGTGACGATCTGCAGGTCTCTCACTCGGATTTTGTCTGAAGATGCGTTAATGGTCTGAAAAAACACACACACACACACACACACACACACACACACACAGTCATATGGGTGAAGTTGAGGGCTGGTCAGTTCAGTTTCCGGGGCAACAAACCTCCTGCAGCTGCTTCATCTCCGCCCGGCTCAGTCTGGACTTGTGAGGATTCAGCAGCTCCATCGCGAAGGGTCGACCTGCCCGGGGCGGAGGTGTCAAATTACACGAGCTCAAGTGACAGCTCAAACAAAACTAAACAAACTAAACAAACACGTGCACCTCACCGTTTCCGAGAGTGCGGACGTCCACGTCCTCCCGGCCGGACGAGGAGAAGTTAAAGCCTGTGAGGAAAACCGGGAGGCGTTCAGGAACGCTCTGCTGTTCTTCATATGCGGTCGACGGCACGATTCCCACGACGAGCGTTTAAAAGCACGATTGCGGCATGACTCACCGTCGGCTCTGAAGGCGGACAGGATGGGCGCCGCGATCAGCTCCTCCACCGAGGACTCCATCCTCCTCTCGCCATCGATCACCCAGGGCGTCTGAGGGAGGCTGCGGCAGAACTTGTTGTATCTGCCTGAACGTGTGTGTGTGTGTGTGTGTGTGTGTGTTATTCTCAGAGAAACCAAACCGTCAAACTGTTTAAAAGGTTTTCATCAGCACCTGCCACGAAGACGGACGTGTGGAGACACTGGTGGCCCTGAGGGGTGCAGCAGCTGGACGGGCGCGTTGGAGGACAGGGGTAGTGTCTGAAAAAAAATATATATATATATATATATTTATATATAAAATCCTCAGAAGCTGTTCCTTTCAGACGGCCGTCAGTCGTCAAAGGTGACACTCACTTCAGGAATCTGGCGTCAGGGATCTTCTCCAGAGCTTTGACCACCGCCATCCTGGTGAACACCGACTGCAGACGGACACAGGGTGGAGTCACACGCCGGTCTCTCCTGCAGTTTTTCTAAACCTTTTGTTGTTGTTGTTGTTGTTGCAGCTTTCTTGCCTGAACATGTCGACACGTCTGAGTTGGAAACGTTCCCTCACCTGTTTGTTCTTGGTCGGCTTGAAGCAGTCGGGACACGCCGACGCTCTGCGGGGACGACAGAAGACGGGCGTTCAAACGGACGCACCACAAACCTCCTTCTCCTCCTCCTCCTCCTCACGGAGTCGCAGTACTCACAGGAAGTGACAGTCGGAGTCCGTCGCTTCGTGGGTGAACTCCACGCCGACCTCGAACTCGCTCTGAAAACACACACACACACACACACACACACGTCTTCCTCAGTGCAACGATGCCGCGCCATAAGGGCTCGAATCAACTCCAGAGCCGTCACATAAAACGCGCTCCTTGAAGAAATTTTCTCTTCCGCCTCATCCTGGATGCTGCCAACCTTGGTTACCACGGCGACGCCTCCCAGCTCCTTGGCGACCAGGCCCTGCATGATCCACTTGTAGGCCTCCTTCACCTGGATGACGTCGTCCTTGTCGAGCACCGGGCCCTTCTCCCTGGAGGGTTCAGAGAGTTTTCAGGTAAAGTGAAACGCGGGGTCGACTTGACGGCGACGGACAAACACCCGTCTACCTCACTTCCTTCTTCACGTGGAGCCAACAGGAGTGCTGCAGGAACAACGCACAAACAGAGGAGAAGACGCACAAAGTCAGAAAATATCATTCACAAGCATTTTTTTCAGCGCGTGAACATGTTGATGTTTGAACCTGAAGATGTCGCGTTGGGCTGCCACAAATCGCAATTGCCAGTTCTCAACAGTACGACACACGCAGGACACACACACACACACGGACACACACTGACCTCGCGGACGCACAGCTGAGCAGGCAGAGAGACGGACAGCACCAGGTTGTCAAACTCGTAGTTTTCTGCCCTCACCGCCTCGGCGATCTGCGACGACACAAACACAGCGGCTTCATCTCGACAGCAGCACAAACCGACACTGCGGTCGCCACCGTCGACAGTGACACACACACACACACACACACACACACACACACACACACACACACCTTCGCAGCCTGCGCGGTGCCGCAGAGTTCCTGAAGGACGCCCAAACACACCACACACACAGCAGAGGCGTCGTCCGCCCCACCGGGCTCCAGCCTCGCTCTCTTGCTCGGTGGGTCCTCTGACGCTTCTGACGCCGCTGCATCATGGGAGTTTTTGTTTGCGTCTGTGGACTCTGACGCTGTTGCATCATGGGAGTTTTTGTTTGCGCCTGTGGACTCTGACGCTGCTGAATCTTGAGGTGTGCTGTTTTCTGTGCTGCAGGTGAAAGCTCGAAGTTCCCTGAGTGTTTCCTGTGTCGGATGACAAAAAGCAACGCAGTGCGTGATAGGTGAGTAAGCCACATCTGGAAAATATTGATTCTATTGGTTCCTGAACGCAGCACGGGTCCGACCTGCGCCGGTCGTCTGTAGGCGGCCTGGACGCGGGTGCAGCAGAACCGGAGGACGCAGCGAGCGCAGCAGCCGGCCGACAGCAGCTTCTGGACGATGGGTTTGTCCTTCTCCTTCAGGGGCAACATGGCTGCAGGTGGGGTGGGGGTGGAGGTACATTCATGAGGAAACACCTGACCCCTGACCCAGTAACTGAGTACATTTACTCAAGTTCTGTACCAACAAGTACTTTTTCACTTGGACTCCACATTTGTTTTTCTTTAAAATGCAGAGGGAAATATTTGTGCTTCACATTCAACTACAAAGATTTAGTCACTAGCTACTTAACAATTTACAAAATTGTCATTTGTAACGTAAAATTTTAAGATTTTGGAGCTTTGGTTGGAAACTTCAGGATCTTGGTTATTATGACATCATTTTCCACAATGTTGTGATATTTTTCTTTTACAAAACCATCGGCTCATCAAGAAATAACCATTAGTTTCTCATATAATATATAATACCAGTACATATAGACGATTATATTGATTATTGTTGCTGTAATGGAGCTTCATCCCTCACTGCTGCAGCATGAGCCTTTGAGGCTAGCTGGGCTAACGTAGCTAGCAGCGGGCCTCACGGAACCACGGGGAGACGAGCAGAACCGAAGCGAACTGAACCTGAAGTAAAACCCACCTGGTGCAGAAACGGTTCGTTCACAAAAAACAAAGTATGTGGCGTAAAGAAAATCAGGCAGATTTCAGTTATCCGTTAGCATGTCCATTAAAAAAAGACCACTTCTCCTCCTGGTTCTGCCCGAACAGACCAAACGAGTCGATCCGGATCAGCTCGTCTCACCTCAACGTTAAAATCCAGCTGTTACTGATTACCATGATAATTGTACTCGGTAGATTTTGGTTGTTGTTCACATTTACGTGGAGTTTAAACACATTGTTAGCCGATTTTGTCGCTAAATAAATGTAAATCGATTCCGTTTCTATCGGTAATCAGCTGCTTCCAGTCCCCTGACGTCATCTCCAATCGCCGGGCGGTTTGACAGCCGGGTCCTTCTTTCCTCCGCTGCATCCCGTGGCTCTGGAAGGTTCTCGCAGGGACCGGGTGGGTTTGTCAGAATCTGAGTCCATCCGCAGCCGAACCGCGGTGATCCAGCACCGGGACTCGTCAGCCGCGCCGCGAAGACTCGCCTGAACGTTTCCAGCCGATTATAACGTCACGATGCCCGAAGCGATGGCGGCACCGAAAGCCCCAAACGGCCAGAGAGGCCAAAACAAAGGGGGGGCGTACGTGGACCGTGACAAACCGGCTCAGATTCGGTTCAGCAACATTTCCGCTGCTAAAGGTAAGATTTGAATAAAAATGCTAACGCACTGCGGGAACATCCGGGTCTGATTCACGGGGCTGGGCAGGGCAGGGCACCGGCATCTGCCCGGTCCGAAACCTCATTCAATAAAGTCCCAATTTAAGCGCGTCCCTAGCGAGCAGGCCCAGGTTCCGTACCGGGTGGACAGCCCCGCCCGGCCGGTGGGGCCGGTGTAGCAAACCAAACGCAAATCAGTTGACGTTTTGTCGGAGCTGAAAGCAGCAGCAGCAGCAGCACCATGACGATGCAGTTTGTAGAATTTGTAGCAAGATGCTCATGACTCAACACAACGTCAGCAGGCTGAGATGCAAACGTCACATCATTGTGTTTAACGTGGACATGAGGTTCTGACGGTTCGGACCCGCTCACGAAGCCGCTGCGTTCTCTCTTCACGTTCCTCAGCTGTTGCAGACGCCATCAGGACGAGCCTGGGACCCAAAGGCATGGACAAGATGGTGAGCGGACACGTTTTTAATTCTCCTTCTTCCCGGCGTCGCCCGGGGTTCCTCCGTTCCGTGCGTGCCGTTCTGAGCGGATTCTTGCGTTTCAGATCCAGGACGAGAAAGGTGACGTGACCATCACCAACGACGGCGCCACCATCCTGAAACAGATGCAGGTGCTGCACCCTGCCGCCAAAATGGTACGCGATGGGTGACCTCGTCTCTGTCACACACAGGTTTGTTGGTTTCTAACCTCACGGGGGATTATTTGTAACTTTGGTTGAAATGTGTGTGTAGCTGGTGGAGCTGTCCAAAGCCCAGGACATCGAGGCGGGTGACGGCACCACCTCTGTGGTGGTGATCGCCGGCGCGCTGCTGGACGCCTGCTCCAAGCTGCTGCAGAGAGGTAAGAGCTGCAGCGCCGCAAAAGTGAAAAAGAACCAATCCGCGATTAGCTGTAAGCGTCGGCGCTCACCTGTCCTCTGCCGGCTCAGGCATCCACCCCACCACCATCTCCGAGTCCTTCCAGAAGGCCGTGGACAAAGGCGTGGAGGTTCTGACGGCCATGAGCCGGCCGGTGCAGCTGAGCGACCGCGAGACGCTGCTCAACAGCGCCACCACGTCGCTCTGCTCCAAGGTGGTGTCGCAGTACTCCAGCCTGCTGGCGCCCATGAGCGTGGACGCCATCATGAGGGTCATCGATCCGGCCACCGCCACAGGCGTCGACCTGCAGGACATCAAGATCATCAAGAAGCTCGGGTGAGCGCGCCTCGATTTTTCTCGCCGCTCTGAGCTGCGTTTGAATGGCGCGGCGGTCGTTCAACGTGGGCGTGTGTTTTTCAGCGGGACCATCGACGACTGCGAGCTGGTGGACGGCCTGGTGCTGACCCAGAGGGTGGCCAACACCGGCGTGACCCGCGTGGAGAAGGCCAAGATCGGCCTCATCCAGTTCTGCCTGTCCCCTCCCAAAACCGACGTGAGTCCCCCCGATGGAGATCGGCCGAGCGCCGGACGTTTAACGCGCGTCTGACGCCAGCTCCTTCCGGTTCTGACCGGTTCTGTGTTTCGGGTCGCAGATGGACAACCAGATCGTGGTCTCGGACTACGCCCAGATGGACCGCGTGCTGCGGGAGGAGCGCGCCTACATCCTCAACCTGGTGAAGCAGATCAAGAAGGCGGGCTGCAACGTGCTGCTCATCCAGAAGTCCATCCTCAGGTACGGGAACGGGCTCCGGGTTCCGCGTCACGAGCGGCCGCTAACGATGCTAACGATGCTAACCACGAACCGTCCCGCCGCAGAGACGCTGTGAGCGACCTCGCCCTGCACTTCCTCAACAAGATGAAGATCATGGTGGTGAAAGACATCGAGCGCGAGGACATCGAGTTCATCTGCAAGGTGAGCGTCGCCGCCGCGTTCGCAGATCCAGGATCAGTTCTGCAGCTTAAATACTGACCACAAAACAACGCTGAGACTCGAAGGCGCGCAGCTTCCGTGTGTCTCGCCTTTCTCCCACAATGCACTGTGTTCAGTATCTAATGATGCGTCTGCCCCCCCCACCCCCAGACCATCGGCACCAAGCCCATCGCTCACATCGACCACTTCACCCCTGAGGTGCTCGGTGCGGCGGAGCTGGCGGAGGAGGTCAACCTGGACGGCTCCGGGAAGCTGGTGAAGGTAAGCGTCCGGCCGAGCCTGAGCGTTCGCACCGCGCGTCACGCGGGGAGTCCACGGTCCGACTGACCCTCCACCTGCTCCCCCACCCCACCCCCCACGCAGATCACAGGCTGCAGCAGCCCCGGGAAGACGGTGAGCATCGTGGTGCGCGGCTCCAACAAGCTGGTGATCGAGGAGGCCGAGCGCTCCATCCACGACGCGCTCTGCGTCATCCGCTGCCTGGTCAAGAAGAGGTGCGTCGCTTTTTCTCTTCCCCCCACACACACACGGATTCCCTCTGAACAAAGGCGCTCCCGCATCGCTGCATCGTGCGGGAGCGTAACAAACAGAGGAACAGGAAGCCGGAACGCTCGCCGTTTGTCCGCTGCTGCTTGTCTCAGCGACGCGGCCGGGGAGCGTTCGCACACGTCCGATTCGGTCACAGGATCATATAGTGATTTATTGTATTTATCTTCATCGTCTCCTCTCTCCTCCTCCTCCTCCGCTCGCCTCAGGGCCCTGATAGCCGGCGGCGGCGCTCCGGAGATCGAGCTGGCCGTGCGTTTGGCCGAGTACTCGCGGACCCTGGCCGGCATGGAGGCGTACTGCGTGCGGGCGTACGGCGACGCCCTGGAGGTCGTCCCCTCCACGCTGGCCGAGAACGCCGGCCTCAACCCCATCTCCACCGTGACGGAGCTCCGCAACAAGCACGCCCAGGGCGACAAGATGGCCGGCATCAACGTCCGCAAGGTGGGTCGATGACGCCGGGGTTCCTCGTTACCGTCCGGGAAGAGCAGAAAAGATGATTTTACAGCTACACGTGATGCCGGCGCCACAAACACGTTTCCTCTTTTGTCGCGACAGGGAGGCATCTCCAACATCCTGGAGGAGCTGGTGGTGCAGCCTCTGCTGGTCTCCATCAGCGCGCTCACCCTCGCCACGGAGACGGTCCGCAGCATCCTCAAGATCGACGACGTGGTGAGACTCCGCGTCCCGGGCCGAGCGCCGGCGTCTCACAGCCGGTCCGAGCGGACGTGATGACTGAACGTCTGTTGTTTGTCTCGTCACAGGTGAACACTAGATGAGAGATTCGTCCGTCACTAAAGCCTGCTCGTACCGCGAGGGATCAGAGGACTCTGTCGACATCCGTCTGTTCAGATTCCCACTGTAGTTGTTACGTTGCATAATTTAATTAAAGAAAAGGCTTGTTTTGTTTTTTTTGACACTCCAGCTGTTGCCTGTGTAATTCTTTTGCATAACAGTGAGGTAGTTTGACTGGTTTCAGTTTTTTAAAAATATATTATAATTGGTATTATCATTAATCATTGACATGTGAGGAGCAGAACAAACGTTCAGTCGTGAAAATGAAAAATAGCATCCAAGAAAATCTGAGTTAAATAGTCATTTTAACTTTTATTTAAAATTTAAAAAATTAATATTTGTTTTTATGGTCAGCAACATGGCAGCGTGTAAATCAGAGGTAATATTACATATTACTTTCTGGTGTTTAAATATAATTTCAGGGACTTTTCAATACAACTAGATTTCATTATTTAAAAAAAAAAACGCTGCAAATGGACAGGAATTGTATCCTAAATTTCATTTATGATAAAATTAATAGCATTTTTAATTATTAACTATATATATCCACTTCGATTGTTATTAAATATATATATATATATATAAGTAAAAATAAACGAAATAAAATATCTTCCGTGACTTAAATATATGTTTTACAGGAGGACAACGTTACTGTAAAACCAGGTTAGTTCATTTGTCAAGTCGCGATACCTTTATTTTGTAGAGAATCCCCACTTCCGCCTACGTCATACCGCTTGCGTCACTCCCAACCAGCCAACCACGCTCGGCTGCGTTGGAGGGGACTCACCTGCTGCTTGGTTACCGACAGACGGGGTTTCAGCACGCGGACAGCGACTCGCCGTCGTTCGTGTCGTCGGTTTTACGACACTTTAAAACTTTTTTTTTTAAATAATTATTTTAAAATTTTTATTAATTTTTCGGAACCATGGCGAGTTCCCACCGGATGAACGTTCTGGTGACGTCGTGTCTGAAAACGCCGGTGGACCCGCACACGAAGGCGCCGCTGGCGTCGTACGAGCGGGAGAGAGCGCTGCCGTACACGGCCGCAGCTCACATGGACAACCGGGACTACGAGAAGGAGGTGAAGCCACTATTATTGTTATTATTATTATTATTATTATTATTATTATTATTATTTACACAGTTTTTATTACAAGAAAAGGAGAAAACGTCCGCACTTTACATCAGGTTTTCAGGAATTAGTGACTGATGCCAGGGGGAAATATCAAAAATAAAGAATTATTATTAATTTCATCTGTCACCTAAAGTCAGGATGTTTCGAGGTAATTATATTTTATGATTTTTAAAAAACACAATTTTTTTTTTAAATAAACAAAACTCAAGCACCACGTGTGAATTAAAAGTGTGTACAGTAATATAACTGTATTATGACTGGATCATAAAGACCCAGTTTGAAGAGCTCCAGCTTGTGCGTGTAACATGCGTGACCCCCACCCACCCCCACCACGCCGCGGTGCTTCACTTTTACAGGTGCAGCGTCTGATCTGTGGACAGTTTCAGGTCAGTCCGAGGATTTGACCTGCCCCGACTATTTCTGGACTTCCCGTCTCGACCAGATTATCGGACGTCGCGTTCGCTTTATAATCCCAAACACTTTGTCATCCCTGGGACAACGCGGCCGTGACAGCCGGAGCACCTGATGAAGTGTGTTTCAGTTGAGCTCGTTCACGTTAAGCCGCCCTCGCCCTGTGCTCCGCCATATGTCCCTGCACCGGTGGAGCAGGGTGGTGATAAGCTTAATCCCGGAGGAGCCCGAGCAGGGAGAACACCCCCACCCTGAAGCCAGCATGAAACACTGTTTATTCTGAATATGTGCTATAAAAATCACATCACTTGTGTTGTTGAAGCTCTGCTCCGTCCTCCCCAGCTGGAGTACGAGGACTCGGCCTCTGATTTCTGCGAGGAGGAGCGTCTGGCGAAGAGCGGCCCCCCCGCCGCCATCGAGCGCAGGGGCGGCGGGGAACCGCCTCGACCTGAGCGGCATCTTTTTCTCCAACGAGGAGTACTACAGCAAGCTGGAGGAGCTGAAGAAGGCCCACCTCCGCACCATGGCCGAGCTGGAGGGCATGTACCGGCGCAAGCTGCAGCTCAAGCTCATGGAGCCTTTGGACGCGGCCGCGCTGGAGACGGGTGGCAGGTGGGCGGGGACACGAGGGACTCGAACCTCGCCGCCGCTCACGGGGGTTTAACTGCACCTTTCTCCTCTTGGCCTAACGGGGGCGCCGTCTCCACACTTCATATGCAACTACTGTAATAACAGATTAACTCGATTCTGCTTTTTTCAATCAGGCTCCTGTGGTCGAACAGCAGCCCGTCAGCATCGCGCCGCCTGAGGAAGTCCCACTCAGCCGTGGAGCTCAGGAGGAGCTCGGGCCAATCGGAATCGTCGGAGGACGAGGAAGCTGGCGGCGGCGGCGGCAGCGACGTGGAGAAGGGCCTGCTCTCCTCTCCCAAGGAGCACATCAAGAACATGTGGAGGGACTTCAAGCTGTCCCCTCACGGTCGCCCGCTGTCGTCCTCCTCGCTGCGCAGCCCGCCGACAGACCGCAAGAGGGCGGGAAAGGGCGGAGGCGGGAAGAGGCGGGGGAGAGGCGGGGAGCGGGAGAGCGGGAAGCACAGAGCGACCGTGCCCGAGCCGTTCCAGATGACCCTGCGCGAGGCCGAGAGGAGGAAGCGCGGCGTAAAGACGCGCTCGGAGGTCGAGCTGGAGAACGCCGAGCTGCGGCGGCAGCTGGAGGAGCTGACCGAGTGCCAGAGGAAGTTCCGCGCCAGCCCCGTGCCCGCGCACGTTCACCTCCCCCTCTACGAGGAGCTGCAGGAGCGCGGCGACGAGCGGCGGCGGTGCGCCGCGCAGGAGGAGCAGCGCCTCCGAACCGCGCAGAAACCTTTCAGCTTCCTGGAGAGGGAGCGGCTGAAGAAGGAGCAGAAGCAGCTGCGTCGCCCGCCGCCGCCGCCGTCCGACCACGACAAGGTTAAACCCTTCAAGGCCAAGCCCGTGCCCAAGGCGGTGTACGCCGCGGCGTCAGGGGAGCTGATGAAGGAGGAGCAGCTGTATCGCTCCATCAAGATACAGATGAGAGCTCAGGAGCTGCTCCACAGCGCCTCCATGCCTCCCAGCATGCTCGCGCGGCGACTCAGCGAACGCAGGAAGACCAAAGACGGCGGCGACTCGGACGGAGGAGAAGACGGCTTCACCCACCGGCCGCAGATCAACAGAGAGATCCCCGACTTCGATGCCAGCTACCGGCGCTTCCAGAAACACCTGGAGAAGCGGAAGGAGGTGAAGCCCACGACCACGTGCGAGCCCTTCGACCTGAGGACGGCGCAGATCTCCTCGCACCGCGAGCGCGTCCTGGCCGACATGGAGAAGGAGCAGAGCAGCCCTCGGCCGCTGCGCTGGCCGTACGTCGGCGCCGCGCCGGCTCACACGCCGAACTCCAGCCTCTGCTCGTCGCTGTCCGGCAGCCTGGAGCTCCTGCCCGCCAAAGTCACCGACGCCACCAGAAAACGCCACGAGGCCGTGAGGTACCGGCGTAGGACTCCCGGGACGACCTCCGCCGCGTTAGACGAGACGGAGACGACCTCAAAACTCAGACGTCCCACGTAGACGTAGTGACCTCAGCGGTCGCCCTCTGTGTTTGTTTCTGGAACTAGCGGTGTGCAAGCGTCCTCGCGTCCACTCCAACACCCCGTAGCCCGACTGTCGCACCTGTGTCCTCAACCGTCCGCCCCCCACCCTCCCGCCGAGCCCCCACCCAGGTCAGTGACCAGGCTGTCTCCCTGAGCAGAAAGGTGCTGGAGCAGAGGAAGAAGGCGGAGGAGGAGGAGGAGCACTGGAGGGAGAGGCAGAGGCGGCGGGAGAGGAAGCTGCAGCGGGTGGTGCTGAAGCGCGCTCAGGCCAACGACCCCCACCTGGCGCTCGCACAGACCCACGGGACCAAACTCAAAGAGTTCAGGTCCGGTTCTGAGCGTCCTCGTCCTCCCTTTGTTGATTCCTGTGATGTTTTTCTGTCGCAGCTTGTTGTTGTTGTTGTTGTTGTTGTTGTTGTTGTTGTTGTTGACCGTGCAGTGAAATCTGTGCAGGAAGCAGGAGCTGCAGCGCAGGAAGGAGTACCAGCAGGAGATCAGAGAGATGCAGCAGAGGGTGAAGGGGAGGCCGCTGCTGCTGGAGCAGGTGGCACAGGTGAAGCTCACCTGGACTCACCTCATGACACGCAGGATTAACACCGAACTCTCTGCAGCGAACGTACAGAAAACTGTAGAGACGAAGCACCAAAGATTAATAACTTGTTCATTTTTTTTTCATGAATAAACGTTTTTAACAGAAATTTAAACGAGCGTTTAGGTGGAAAACTCTTCAGCTGCTGTGCGACCTGAACCAGCTCTCTGAACCTTTGCTGTCCTGACAGAGGAACGCCAAACAGGCGGTGGAGAAGCGCTACGCGGACGCCCTGCGCGGCTGCGACCTGAACGAGGAGTTCGTCAGCAGCAAGGCGGCCAAGTCCGGATCCGCACTCGACCCAGCCGGGCCCGGCGACGGCAAACTCAGGTAAGTCGGCGACGTGGCTCAAACTCCACGTCACGCTCGGGTTTCCAGACGCAGCACAGAGAAGAAAGGCGGGTCCAAGTACGACCCGGACCAACCGGTCCACACGCCGGCGCTGACTGTGCTCCTCCGCTCCTTAGTGACCAAGACGAGCCAGACCTGGGTTACCAACCCGTCCGCTACAGAAAGATCTTCCTGGATGACGAAGGCGTGGACGACCCGGACGAGGAGAGCGACGAGGCTTCCTCAAACCGCGGCGGCGAGGACCCCGGCAGTCGCAGCTCAGACGAGGACGACGGCGATCAGCCGTGTTCTGACGAAAATTACCACTACTCAGACGATCATGAAAATTATTCAGACGACAGCGAGCGCGATGCTGACACGGGACAGCAGGAGGCGGGACAGTGATGAGCAGCTCCCTCATTTATCAAAGAGCGAAAAGACTCAAAGTTAATCCAGCACAAAATTAATAAATCATTAATAATGTTTCTGTCTTTCAGTTATTGGTACTTGGGATAAAAACATTAACATCATTGAATAGGACTCTGAATAAATGATACACATTACTGTGCAGAGGCTTCAGGCACTAAAGTGAGGATGAATTGTTTTTATTTGTGAATGCAATAAACAGAAATAAAAAACTAAATCAGTCCAGTATTGGTGACGCTCCTGTTCTTTTTTTAAAGACAGTTTTTCATGCTACTTGTCAGTGAAGCGTCTTGGAGATGCTGCCTCAGTTCTGGTTTGGATTGTTCTCAGTTTCTTCGTGTAAAGCCAGTCTGACTCTGTGATGAAGACTGTGAGGAGCCAGACCATCTGCTGCAGGACTCCCTGCTCTTCTTGTCACTGAAGATATTTCAGAATACAGATGATGCCTGACGGTACTACGATGTGTAAAGATCTACACATCTAAAGTGCCTAAAACATTTGCACAGTAACAAACATAGCCTCACGTAAACTTATTGTTGGATTAGTCATAATGACTACAATAAATTACATATAATATGATAATTTTATGTTACATTGAACCTTTTTAAATAAAGTTACAAACTTAAAAAACGACAACTCCTTTTTATTTTGTCAGGAATTTATAATTCGGCGCCTGTGTGTTGCTGGGATTTGAGGTCAAATTGGAGCCAAAACAAGTGGGAGGGATCTTGAGCCCGATTGACAGCTCCTCTGTGCCTATGACAGAGCGTGACGACAGCGTCCGTCCAGCCAATCGCGGGCAGAATGGGCGGGCACATAGTCCAAATTTTACGCGGCGCGCCACGGGCCGAAACACCGAGAATGAATATCCCGGTCTCAACCGGTTTCAACCGGTCCGTGGTTGGAAGCATGAGCTTAGAGGAAGAGCACACTTGCACGCAGTGAAAACATCTCTGCTCTCCAACAGTGTGTTCGAATAGATACAGAAATAAAAAACGAGACTCTTTCACTTCGTGATTATGACCCGGAATACCGCTCAAAGTGTGACTCCGTGAATCTGTGTTGCTAGCTTAGCTTTACGTTACATTAGCCGGCAGACCCGAATTATCATTGACTTTTCCATTAGCACGCTAGGTTGCTGTTAGCCTGGTGGGAGTCGGCTGTAGCCATTGATAGTTAGCGAAAGATATGTTTCACAGTGGCTGAAGACGAGAAACAATAGGCTGTGGTAAACTACGGAAAGCGCTTAATACAACGATAAGTATCAAACGTAAGGGCATTTTTAGATCGGCGTCAGCGTGAATTGTCGGTGTCATCCAGGGAAGCTAACATTAGCTTTTGGCTAGCGAAGGTTAGGGGTGGCGTAAACGTGTGCCATGAGATAAAAGTTGCTCCGCTTTCGGCGCATCGGTGAGGATTAGTATTTCGCTCTTCGGCTCCAAGTGACACCAGTCTCGACCCATTCTCGCTTTCGACGAGCGGACCGGACACATCAGGTAAGTCGAGCCCTTATCGACAGCGTTATTACGGCTAACTTACCCAGCGTGGGCTAACGTTAGCTTCCGCCAGTTTCAAAAGTACGTTGGTGTGTTTTGTTTGTTAACGAGCGCTTAGCCAAACGGAACGTGACATTAGCTGTAGTTGAGGTGTGTGTGTGTGTGTGTGTGTGTATGATGGGGGGGTGTTTGGAGGGGGGGGGTGACTGGCCTCTCCACAGTTTGGCTCACTGTTGCTAACGCGTTTTGATACCCGCTATACGGATCTGTCGGTCGGGTTGCGGCGAACGGAGCCGCGCGCGCCCAGGTGACCGGGCGGGGGCGTCGTTTCGCGTTCCATCCGGTCCACGGTTCGTTTGAACGGGTGTCACCGTTGGACCACGAGGGCCGACGACCTGATTCTGGTTCTGGCCGAGCGAGAACAGCCCGTTTCCGGCTGACCGTTACACAGCGCGGGGTTCGAGCTAACGTCTCACAGCGAACGGGCGCATACATATTTAACGTCCTCCCACCGGACACGGAAAGTGCTCCTGGCACATGGAGGACCCCCCCCCCCCCCGCCCCATGTGACCTGAGAGATCTTCTCGGTGGGTGTAGTGACAGGTCGTGCGGAGCCAGGCCGTCCAGGAGGAGAAACTCACAGTGGGCTCTGATCTCCTTTTTGTTTTTGTCCTGGGTTTCTGATGAGTTGTGATCCATGGACTCATGAATGCATTTAGTGAATGTGAAACTGGAACTTTAAATCATAAAGAAAGCGTTTGAGTCAGCTGCAGCCTTGAGCTCCTGCAGATGCGTGCGTGTTGTCGCGCTCCTCAGGTGTGTTTCTGTTTTTAATCGACCCCCCACCCCCCACCCCCTTTCCGCAGAAGCTCTATGCCAGCAGAAATGACCATGTTGGCGGATCACCCGGCCAGACAGCTGCTGGACTTCAGTCAAAAGCTGGACATCAACCTGTTGGACAATGTCGTCAACTCCATGTACCATGACATCGGATCCCAGGTGAGACGTCGCCACAGGCATTAAGAGTTTGTTTCTCAGCGTAAGATAGGATCAGTGTACCTGAAGCGTGAGCGGCGTGTAAGGGTTCGCTGTGTCGCTCTCTCGTAGCAACGGGTGGCCCAGGAAGTTCTGACCAACCTGAAGGACCACCCGGACGCCTGGACGAGGGTGGACACCATCCTGGAGTTCTCTCAGAACATGAAAACCAAAGTATGAGCCCTCAGAGTTCATGTGCGTGTCGGTGTCGGGGCGTTTGAGTTGTGAGTCTAAAATCAGTTTTTCGTCTCTGTGTGTATCTCAGTATTACGCTCTGCAGATTCTGGAGGCCGTCATCAAAACGCGCTGGAAGATTCTCCCCAGGAATCAGTGTGAAGGTAAAAAAAAAAAATCTGCAAAACAAGCGTAAACAAGCGTCGGTTCCGTCTGAGGGAAACGAGCCCAGTAAAAACACAGGATGTGTTTTCAGGAATCAAGAAGTACGTCGTGGGTCTGATCATCAAGACGTCGTCTGACCCTGCGAACATGGAGGTCGGTCCCGTTCACGCAGGACGTGGCGGGGGGGGGGGCGTTTGTGCTGCTTGACGCTGATGATGTTGTGTTTGTGTTTGTGAACAGAAGGAGGGAGTGTACATTTCCAAACTCAACATGATCCTCGTACAGGTAACAAATCAACGAGCGTTTTAACGAGCGGGCGCCGAGCGACGAGGCTGGTGACACGAAGTTCTGCTTCTTCTCCCCGGGCCGGTTCAGATCCTGAAGCAGGAGTGGCCCAAACACTGGCCCACCTTCATCAGTGACATCGTGGGCGCCAGCCGGACCAGCGAGAGCCTCTGTCAGAACAACATGATCATCCTCAAACTGCTCAGCGAGGAGGTGTTCGACTTCTCCAGCGGCCAGATGACGCAGGTGAAGGCCAAGCACCTGAAAGACAGGTAACTGAGGAGCAGCACCGCACAGCTGGTTTTGTCTGCGGTTAAAACTCGGACCTCGGTTTGGGAAGTGAAATATTCAACATGGCTGAACCTGACGTCTCTGTTTCAGCATGTGCAACGAGTTCTCCCAGATATTCCAGCTGTGCCAGTTTGTGATGGTAAGAACATCTGCCTCGGCCGCTTTAATCAACCCCACAGCATGTTCTCGAACGCATCGCATTCTTCTTCTTCTCCTCCTGCCGGGTAGGAAAACTCCCAGAATGCCCCGCTGGTCCACGCCACGCTGGAGACGCTCCTGCGCTTCCTGAACTGGATCCCTCTGGGTTACATCTTCGAGACCAAACTCATCAGCACCCTGGTCTACAAGGTGAAGGCCACTTCTGACCTTTCGGCATGTTGTGCGAGCCCTCTGACGGAGGAACGCGAAAACTGATTCTTTTCCACACGTGTTCCAGTTCTTGAACGTGCCCATGTTCCGCAACGTGACCCTGAAGTGTCTGACGGAGATCGCCGGCGTGAGCGTCAACCAGTACGAGGAGCAGTTCGTCAACCTGTTCACGCTCACCATGTGCCAGCTCAAACAGGTACAGACACACACACACACACACACACACACACACACACACACGACGCACCTGAGCTTGAATAAATAAGTGTTGATCAGTGTTGTCAGAAGCTCGCAGGTCCTGAGTCGTGTCCCATTAATCTGAAGCCTCTCGGGACGCTGCTGTTTAAAAGAGGCCGACCGTGACAAACATTTCCCCCTCATCTGCTGGACCTCCCCGTGCTGGTGTTTTGTGGTTTAACACCCAGTTTAAGACAACACGTCCTGGGTGGTCTCGTGGCTCGAGCTCAGGACAAAAACACACGGTGTAATTACGACAAAAGTAAAGGTCTGATTTGGCCCTGGTTGTTTCTGTCGTCCCGCTCAGATGCTGCCGCTGAACACCAACATCCGAGTGGCCTACGCCAACGGGAAGGACGACGAGCAGAACTTCATCCAGAACCTCAGCCTGTTCCTCTGCACCTTCCTCAAAGAGCACGGCCAGCTGGTGGAGAAGAGGCCCAACCTGCGCGAGACGCTCATGGAGGTGAGAGCGACCATCTTATCCCGCCGCGTAAACAAACCCCGGGCTCTCCATGTCGGCTCCAGTCGGACACAAACCTCGCCCTCGCATCCACCGACTGCTCTCTGCTTTTTCCTGTTTTGGGGTGGGGGGGCGTTTGTCCACTTACACAAGTGCAGACAGACGGTCGTTTAAAGAGGAGACTGAGAGGAGGACAAACTGCACATTAGCAACTTAACCTGGTTAGAGACACACAAGCGTCGCACAAATAATCATTTCAGGACCGAAAACAAAACTCCGCCTGCAGCTGGATCGACGGGGCTGCAGCAGAAAAACGGTTCAGGATGAATGAAACGGTCGCGTTAGCCGCTAGTTTCTGTCACATGACCCCCCCCCCCCCCGTCTCCAGGCCCTGCACTTCATGCTGCTGGTGTCCGAGGTGGAGGAGACGGAGATCTTCAAGATCTGCCTGGAGTACTGGAACCACCTGGCGGCCGAGCTGTACAGGGAGAGCCCCTTCTCCACGTCCAGCACGCCGCTGCTGTCCGACGTGCCGCCGCGCCGACACCTCTACCTGCCCGTGCTCTCCCAGGTACGCACGCACGCACACACACGCACACACACACACATGGAGAGGCTGCACACACTGATTGGCTGTCATCCGCAGGTGCGTCTGTTGATGGTGAGCCGCATGGCCAAGCCGGAGGAGGTGCTGGTGGTGGAGAACGACCAGGGCGAGGTGGTGAGGGAGTTCATGAAGGACACGGACGCCATCAACCTCTACAAGAACATGAGGGAGACTCTGGGTCGGTGTCTTTGTACACACACCATTCTTTTTCAGACACAACAGAGGGAAATCAACAACAACCTGTGTGTGTGTGTGTGTGTGTGTGCGCAGTGTATCTGACTCACCTGGACTACGCCGACACCGAGCGCATCATGACGGAGAAGCTGCACAACCAGGTGAACGGCACCGAGTGGTCGTGGAGGAACCTGAACATGTTGTGCTGGGCCATCGGGTCCATCAGCGGGGCCATGCACGAGGAGGACGAGAAGAGGTTCCTGGTCACGGTCATCAAGGTGTGTGTGTGTGTGTGTGTGTGTGTGTGTGTGTGTGTGTGTGTGTGTGTGTGTGTGTGTGTGTGCAATCCTGGACCTGAATCCTGATGCAGCTTTCTCTGCAATCCTGGACCGTCCTCCTGCAGCGTGTGTGTGTTCAGTGTTAACATGTGTGTGTGTGTGTGTGTGTGTGTGTGTGTGTGTGTGCAGGACCTGCTCGGCTTGTGCGAACAGAAGAGGGGCAAAGACAACAAGGCCATCATCGCGTCCAACATCATGTACATCGTGGGCCAGTATCCTCGCTTCCTGCGAGCCCACTGGAAGTTCCTGAAGACCGTCGTCAACAAGCTGTTTGAGTTCATGCACGGTGAGCGACCGCGACAGCGCCGGACACGCCCGCCGGGGTCGCGTCCGTCCGTCCGTCCGTTTTCCTGAAGCGTGTCCTCCGTCCCGCAGAGACCCACGACGGCGTGCAGGACATGGCGTGCGACACCTTCATCAAGATCGCTCAGAAGTGCCGGCGCCACTTCGTCCAGGTTCAGGTGGGGGAGGTGATGCCCTTCATCGACGAGATCCTCAACAACATCAACACCATCATCTGCGACCTGCAGCCGCAGCAGGTCCGTCTTCCGAGTCTTCTGTCCTCGCCGCCGTTACGTGTCAAACGTGCGCCGCCGCCGCCGCCGCCGCCGCCGCCGGTTCTGACACCGATGTTCTCCGCAGGTCCACACGTTCTACGAGGCGGTGGGCTACATGATCGGGGCCCAGACGGACCAGGCGGTTCAGGAGCTCCTCATAGAGAAGTACATGCTCCTGCCCAACCAGGTGTGGGACAGCATCATCCAGCAGGCCACCAAGGTGAGGACGCGTCAAAACGCGCTCTGGTTTCGGCGCCGCTCGCGGGCCCCGCGTTTGTCGCTGAACCGCCGCCCGTCCTTTGCAGAACGTGGACATCCTGAAGGACGCGGAGACGGTGCGTCAGCTGGGCAGCATCCTGAAGACCAACGTGAGGGCCTGCAAGGCCGTGGGTCACCCCTTCGTCGTGCAGCTGGGGCGCATCTACCTGGACATGCTCAACGTTTACAAGTGTCTGAGTGAAAACATCTCCTCCGCTGTTCAGACCAACGGTCAGCGCCCGCCCGCTCCGTGTGTGTGTGTGTCACACATGAAGACCCTGTTTCTGCCTATAAATCGGTTTGTTCTTACTTCCTGGTATTGATGACTCATTCAGGCGAGATGGTGACCAAGCAGCCTCTGATCAGGAGCATGAGGACGGTGAAGAGAGAGACGCTGAAGCTGATCTCGGGCTGGGTCAGTCGCTCCAACGACCCTCAGATGGTGAGCTTCCCATCTGTGTTTATAATAACTTTTTATATTTGTGGCACACAAAGCGTCTTCTGTGTCCGTTTCAACAACGCAGTGAAGACAGGGCCGGCGCTGGAAAAACTGCAAAAATGGTTTTGGACTCGGGGTCCGTTTCCATCTCCGGAACAACGCTCGTAATGTTTGTAATTAAAATCTAAAAATAAGAATTTCTGAAGTAGAAACACCCTCAGGACTCACAAGTTCTGACTTCCTGTGTGAACGCAGTGAATTTGCAGTACGTTGACTTCGTTTTCTTCGGGCTGCACCTCCACACCTCCTGCTCGTAGTCAGACGCGTGAACGTGTCCCGTGTGCTGTTCCGTGCCGTCGCAGGTGGCGGAGAACTTCGTGCCCCCCCTGCTGGAGGCCGTGCTCATCGACTACCAGAGGAACGTCCCGGCGGCCCGCGAGCCCGAGGTCCTCAGCACCATGGCGACCATCGTCAACAAGCTGGGCGTCCACATCACGGGGGAGATCCCCAAGATCTTCGACGCCGTCTTCGAGTGCACTTTGAATATGATCAACAAGGTCCGTTCGTTTTTGTGATCGCGGCCGCCGCCGGTCGGGAACAGCGAAACGCGGTGACATCCTGTTTTTCCGTCTTTGCCTCCAGGACTTCGAAGAATACCCGGAACACAGAACCCATTTCTTCTACCTCCTTCAAGCCGCCACCTCCCAGTGCTTCCCGGCCTTCCTGTCCATCGCCCCGGCCCAGTTCAAGCTGATCCTGGACTCCATCATCTGGGCCTTCAAGCACACGATGAGGAACGTGGCCGACACAGGTCTGGACCGGCGCCGCCCCACCCCCCTTCACGCACATTTATTGAACCTGAGGTCATGAAGCGTACACGTTAAATCCAGTGGGATTTTTAATCCTACATTAGAGTGTTGAGTTGGTTCTGTAGTGTTGAATCGGTTCGGATCCGGTCGGGCCCGGCAGAGGATCTGATCTGGTCTGACGGGAGCCTCCCGGTCTCCTGCAGGTCTGCAGATCCTCTACACGCTCCTGCAGAACGTGTCTGCAGAGGAGGCGGCGGCGCAGAGCTTCTACCAGACGTACTTCTGCGACATCCTGCAGCACATCTTCTCCGTGGTCACCGACACCTCGCACACCGCAGGTAAACGCACCGACCCGGCGGCGAGCGCGCGAATATGTGTCATTTAATTATGATCCGTTGAGACGCGCCGGGCCGGAGGAGCGCGGTCTCATCACGCGACGAACGCCCGTCCGCAGGTCTCACCATGCACGCCACCATCCTGGCCTACATGTTCAACCTGGTGGAGGAGGGGAAGGTGAGCGTGGCGCTCAGCGCCGCCAGCGCCGCCAACAACCAGGCGCACGTCCAGGAGTACATCGCCAACCTGCTGAAGACGGCCTTCCCCCACCTGCAGGAGTAAGTCGGCTTCAGCCGGGGCGGGCGGGATGTGTGTGTGTGTGTGTGTGTGTTTCCAGTGCCTGTTCATGGAGGTTAAACAGAATCTGACCGAGATTAAAGAGGAAAGAATTAAATAACAGATATTTCTAGCCTCAGTAGACCAGAATGCACTTCTGGTCACTCCTTTATCGGAAAGCATTCTGGGAAATGTTATGATTTCTGTTATTCTGTCCACACGTCTCGTCTCCAGTGCCCAGGTGAAGGTGTTTGTAACGGGCCTGTTCAGCCTGAACCAGGACATCCCCGCCTTCAAAGAGCACCTGCGGGACTTCCTGGTGCAGATCAAGGTGAGCGCCCCGCGCCGTCGAAAAGAAACGCCACGGGGTTCGAACTGCGACTACACGCACATCAACATGTTGATACATCAGATGGAACGGCGTCACAGTTAAAAAGCAAAAACAGCGGCCGATGTAAAATCCTCCCATTTAAGCCGCTGTTAAACTGTAAACAGTAATTCCCAGCCGGGATCAGCTGATGTGTTGCTTTGTTAAATAAATGCAGTAATTCTTCGGCTCAGACAAATCATACGTTCGACGTGAACTTTAATCTGACGTAACGTTCCAGCGCGGCGGCTTAGCGGATCGGTTGGGGCAGCGCTGTGGGAAATGGCGGTTGGGGATCTGCGGCGTAAAAAGCCCGGTGTGTGTGTGTGTGTGAGCGCCGCTGAGCCTCCGCCTGTGTGGTCCCGCAGGAGTTTGCCGGCGAGGACACGACGGACCTGTTCCTGGAGGAGCGGGAGGCGGCGCTGCGCCAGGCCCACGAGGAGAAACACAAGCTGCAGATGTCGGTGCCCGGCATCCTGAACCCCCACGAGCTGCCGGAGGAGATGTGCGACTGAGGCGGCGTGTACAGATCAAATCTGATGGTGTGTGTGTGTGTGTGTGTGTGGGGGGGGGGGCAGGTCGAGAGAGAGCAGGGACACTTCCTGTTGATAACTTTTCTTTTCAGGTGTGTTTTGTGTGCAAGTGTGTGTGTTGAAGAGGAGAAGAAGAAGAAGAAGGGGCCAGAGGAAGGACCCCAGCACTCGGTTGTACGTCGACCAAATCCATGTCAATATGTAAATGAGAATTGCCCCCCCCCCCCCCCCCGCCCCCCCCCCCTCCACTCTGGCGTGTGATCCCTTGTTTTCTGCCCTACAAACTAATTTTATATAAATTCTTTTTTTTTTGGTTTGTTTAAAATGCCATCTTTTGTTAATTCTTTATAAATTAAAGCTTTATGTTTTGGCCATATGGTTCTTTTACACCTGCGTGAAATTGAAGGAATTAAAGGTTATTTTTAATCTCCCCTCACCCCCCCACACTTGTTGATATGTAATATATGAAAGACTTGCAGTGGTTAGTGAACAGGTTGCTCAGAAGTGCCGAGTGCGCGGTGCAGAATGAATGTGATGCTCGAGGGGGTCGGCGTGTACTTCCTTGCTTCCTTTGTTGTCTCGTTTTGGTTTCTCCAGTGTGTTTAGTGTTTTTTTTTTTTTTGTTTGTTTATTTGTTTTCTTTTACTCCGGCTCCGTGAGTGAATCGGAGCCTCAGTCGGACCGCTCTGCGTTTTGGATGAGAAGGAAGGCCGCGTGCATATCATCATCCTATTTGTAAAGCTGTCTTAGTACTCTGAGAACATAAAGTTGGCTATTTTTACAAATTTGACTGTGTGATTCTGCTTCTTACACCCAGAAGGTCGTGAAAAGACGAGGAAGGTCATCGCTGGGCTGGGGTTACTCTGAATAATGTATTATAAAAGACTTTGAACTCCAAACTGGGGCGGGACTACCCTCCATGACCGGGGGTGTAAAATGACATTTTAGTCATTAATATTAATTTAGCGGACAAAATGCTACCCGGCTATCAACACTCAAGTTAGTAAAGTTACTCATAATGGCACAAAATTTTAAAAAAAAAAAAATTGTAGTTTTTTCCTGAAAAGTTAGTGCTTAATAAACTAAACCTCAAATTCAAAATAAAAGGCACCAATTTTTCCAGTAACTTTGGAAAACTGGAAAAAAAAATAAATACTTGAACCTGTTATATGAGAAGAAACATCAAGTATATGTTAAATAAAATTTACATTTCAGGATTCTTAACATTTCATTGTATTATGCTGAGACATGGCAAAATTATGACGTAAGGTTCTGATTAGGAAATATTTCAAAGTTACCTCTTGTTAGTATATAAAAGATAAAGGATAGTACACGTGTAATTTAGGATTTATTAGAGGTTTCTAAGGAAACCTTAAAGGTTTATTGATTTTTAAAAAAGATTTAATGTAAAGGAATATAAAAAATAAAAAACTCAATACTGCCAGAGGCATAAATATAAAAATATCTACTTAATTTAGAAATAAATTAATTAATAATAATAATTTCATATATCGATTCGTAAAATTTAGATATGAGGATTCACCTTTTAGTTTCGTATTAATATGTTGAGGTATTTTGCATAAATTGAATTTATTGGTTAACTTGCCCTTGAGATGAGGCCGCAAACGTTCCTCCGTTGGGGGAGATATCGCGAGAGTAGCGAAGAAATCCGAATGGGCGCAGGGGACGCGACGGAAACACCCGAACTCTCCACACGCTGTGTCGCCTCCCCCTCCCCTCCCCTCCTTTTTCAACATGGCCGCTGTGTCTACTCTCTCAAGTAACGCTCAGATTGGAGACTGACTCGATTTCCACCGTCCAGTGCCTCTTAATTCTTGGTGTACATCAACTTCGCTTGGATGCAAATCACGTTCCGCACCCTGTCGCTTCCCCCGGTTTCATTCAGTGGAATAACCTTCACCAATCACCCCCTCCACTGGGCCTTTTTTTTTTACCCCCCCCAAAAACAACCAACTGCCAGCTAACAACAGTTTCCAGTGCCATGGTTTGAGTTGGTGCACTCAGTTTTCCTCTTCATGAACAATGTGTGAAAACTGCGCCGAGCTGGTGGAGGTTTTAAATGAAAGTAAGTAAACGAACCGTTGTTGGCTTTTTTTGAAAAAAAAAAAATTATTATTATTATTTACACCAGACTAGCCGCTCGGCGTTAGCACCGCTGTCCCACTGGAGCTGGTGGACGGGAGCACGTTAGCCCGGTGGCTAGCTAAATATAACTTTGTGTGTTTCTCTCGCTCCGCTCGCCCGTTCCGTCCCCAACGTGCGGCCGCGGGACAGTAACAGTCGCGACATTATTCCCCGTGTGTTTTGCAGCCGCTGACAGTGAGGCGTTGATGTCAGAACCGTGTTGATTCGCTATGAATGCAAATGCCGTTTCAACCCCCCCCCCCCTTCTCTCTCTCTCCAGACGGGCAGTCAGCTTTGGGCCTGTCTGTCAAACACTCCTCGCAGAACTCACAACAAGCTAGCACCCCCCTAAAATCTACAACGGCTTCCACTCGTGTTGTGTGTGTGTGTGTGCGTGTGTGACATTACGGCCGTTAGTTACACCGGCTCGGCTCGGCTCGGCTCTGAAGGATGTTGCTAATAATGATAGCTTGGTTGTGTGGGGTGGGTTTTTTTTTGGAAGTTAGCTCAGACGTGCTAGCAGTAGTAGCAGCAGCAGTAGCAGCAGCCTGACTTTGTTTGATGTGTTTGTCAGGTCAGTCCGCTAGCTGCTGCCCACTGCGCTGCCACCCATTGTTTTGCGGACGGGCCTGTAAACTCCTGTCGACACGCTAACGGTCGCCGCCGCTGACACGAACACGACGTCGTGTCTACCTTGGTGTGTGTGTGTGTGTGTATGACAGAGAGAGAGAGTGTGTGTGTGTGTGTGTGTGTGTTTTTTGTTGATTGATTTTTTTTGGAGGGGGGGGCTTTATGTCTAAAGCTAGCGGCTAGCTAGCGAAAATGTAATGGCTGCAACGAGGCGCATATTTTGAGGACACAGCACACCCGTTAATCCTCGGTGGTGTGTGTGTGTGTGTGTGTGTGTTGTTTACGGCAGACGTACCACGAAGCACAACGTTTACACCCTGCTGGGTTTTTTGATGGGGGGTGGAGGAGGGGGGGGGGTCGCTTGGTCCCGTTTCACCAACGTCCCTAACGTCAACTGGAGTCAGCTAACGTAAATACGAGGTCGCCCTTTATTGCTAAAACTTAGCCCATAGTCCGAACGTGCTAGCCAGGCCCCGCTGCACCCCAGGAGTGTCTGCATCGGACAAAGCCTTGTGGTGTTGTTACGCTATTTTTACATGTGTGCAGGGACTGGTGGTTTATTTTGTCGCTGTGTGTGTGTGTGTGTGTGTGTGTGTGTGTGTGTGTGTGTGTGTGTGTGTGTGTGTGTGTGTGTGTGTGTGACCCATTGTGTATGCGCTCCTGCACACTGCAGGAATCCAGTTAAACACACAGTCCTGCACTTGACTGTATCATGGGCTCACTGATTCAGACTTAGAAAGGTATCCCCCCCCCTCAACACACACACACACACACACACACACACACACAGAAGAAGAAAAAAGACACAACTGATATATGGTAATTGTTAATTAGAGAATGCACACACATGTATTTTGGTCCAGTTGTGAGTTGCTGCCACCTGTTTTGTCAGGCAGTGTCATTCCCATTGTGAACTCTGTGGCTCAAAGTATCAGGACGCCAATGTCCAAAGTGCTTGATAAAAATACTAAAATAAATCCATGTACGTTATTTTTTTTAAAAAGTCAATAAAGCATTGCCGCTTCTCTTAAAAGACAATGTCACCCATATGTTACTGTTGAACACGGGGCTTTCTGGGAAGGTTTTGTGCTGGCTGTCATTGTTGCGTTATTACCTCCGTTAGATGCACCGAATCCGCTGAACAGTCATCATCTGTTCAGCGTGTCATGAGCTACGTGCCATAATTTAATCTGTGCACGCTGCCGTGTCTGACATTTCCCTTCTTTGCTTGGGCTTCTCCTCCTGGCGCCCGGCGGCGGAGCGGTTCATTTGAAAGATGGCACCGCGTTTCCAGCTTAAACCTGTGTTTTGGAGATGAAAATTAGTTCCTTCTGGAGCGGACTTTTTGAAGTTTTCAGTCGTAGGCCGCCGAGATCTGTTCCACCCTCTCGATATTTACGTGAGAGCGGGCCTCCGTTACCCGTCCAGGTTATCGCGTGAGCGCGTCTTTGCGCGGCCCCAGCCAATGCAGTCATCCTGGTGAGATTGTCTTCTAATGCAGATGATTTACAGTGGTGGATAATGTGGGAAAAACCCGGCTCACGTCATCGAGGTGGCGTTCGTTTTCTTTGCATGTGTCGATTCATGACAAGAGGTCGAACAGTAACTTTCATTTTTAACCCGAGTCATTGTTAACTCGAGTTAGTTATACTTTTGTAAGAAGTTTTGACACCAGGGCCCGTAAAATACCAAAAGTAATGATATTTTTCAGCAACTTACTTTTGAAAAATATCCTTTTTTTTAACGTTCAACTCCCATTGGAAATAACTCAGAGTTCTGAAGTGTTACAAAAACTTTTAACACAGTAAAATTAGCATCCAGTGCTAGCGGTGGTAATCCATAACTCTGAAAGCGTTACGACTCAATACACAGCTCGACTCACAATATTTTAAATTAAAAAGGACGATACATGTTCACCAGAGGGTGAGAATAAGAATATGAAGGAATCGTGTTGTTGTGTTAAAGTTTGGTCGCACACAGCTGACAACAAGCGCTCATACGAACCTGTGTTGTGTGTGTGTGTGTGTGTGGGGGTGTCAGCTGTGACAGCTCTGTCGACAAGACTGGCGGCTCCACGTGCTGCGAGTGTGCGGCTGACCTCTGACCTCACATTTGCTGCAGCAGCGCGTGTGTTTGCGTTCGTCTAAATTAAACGTCGTCGGCTCGGCACAGTTTGAAAATGTGTTTTCTGCCGGGAGATGAACGCGTCGACACCTTTTCGTATCAATGTGTTCGCGGGTCAGACGGGTCCAGCAGTGGGTCATGTACCCGGATCACTGACTTGGTTGAAGCTCAGTCAGACGCTTCAGGTTTGGGGCCCCGCCGGCGTCCGCGCTGGCTCCCATGTTAAACTGAGCGCAGCCGTTGTTTGCGTCACCAGCGAGGAACGATCCTCTGATTTTTTTACACCCTGAACGCTGACCCAGCGCTGAATGGAAGTGCAGCTCGCAGAAGGAAATGTGGTCAAAGTTCAGACCGAGGGCACAGGTCACACAGACCGGGTGGAAACGATGTGATGTGGGAACCCTGGACTCTCCGATCCAGAGAAACGAGAAACTTAAGGTTATTTATTTCTTGAGGTGCATCCCGCCGCTGTCACTAACGGGCGTTTTTTTTCGTCACTCCTCAGTATCGGACGCGGACGGCAGCGAAGGCAGCTTCCAGCTGAAGAAGGAACATGCCCTGCGAGTGCTGGGCTACATCAGCTCCTGGACGCAGAGGTCAGTAAATCAAACCGCTGCACGTCCGAGCAAGATCCCGACGGGTCCGTTTCTTCGCTGACGACGACTTTGTTTATTTTCCAGGCAATGTCTCTGCTGCTTCAAGGAGTACAAGCACCTGGAGGTTTTCAACCAGCTGGTCTACGCCCTCATCAACCTGGTCATCGCCCAGATCAGCAGCCTGAGGGATCGCCTCTGCAGCGTCCAGGACCACACCCACAAAGGCGGCGCATCGGGGGGCGAGGGGCCGGGCTCCGAATGGGGCGGGGGCGAGCCCGCGCCCGGGCCCCTGCCCCGGCCATCCTCGCCGGGCGAGGACGAACCGGTGAACGTGGAGAGGGACTCTGCGGAGGAGGACGGCGACGCCCCCGACCTGAACCAGAACAAGAGCCAGTGCCAGGGTCAGGGGCCCGGCCAGCAGGGCGAGGCACAGATGGACGCGCCAGGGCCCGGGGAGAGCGGCGGCGGCGGGCCCGGGGGGGTCGACAGGGGCGACGTGGCCGGCGGCGACGGCCAGGACCCGTTCGGCTCCTGGAGCACGGAGGAGAGGGAGAAACTGCTGCTGTGCGCCGCCAAGATTTTCCAGATCCAGTTCCCTCTCTACACGGCCTACAAACACAACACACACCCCACGATAGAGGTACGGACAATCAGCTGATTCCTTATTACTCTGCGGTTAGCCACACATGCTAACAGACAGTACAAACAAGCGTGTTTCCCCAATAATGCTGAACTGTCCCTTTAAAGGTTCCTCTGTCAGAGACGTGTTTTTGTTTTTTTTCCTTCCAGGACATATCCGCTCACGAAAGTAACATGCTCGGCTCCTTCTGCGACATGAACGTAAGAAACTCCCTGATTTTTCTCCTGCAACTGAGCCGACGTGTTTGTTTGTTTTTTCGTCGGTCTGACGTCGATTCTCAAGTTTCGAGCCGAGTATCTTCCACGTTTCCGTCCCTCTGGTTGTTTTTGTCGACGCGCTCGTGTTCTCGGACGTTTAAAGTGACGATTTTAAATAACGCGCAGCGTCCCGACCGGTTGTCCTCCGCCCAGGACGTGGAGGTGCCGCTGCACCTGCTGCGCTACGTCTGCCTGTTCTGCGGGAAGCACAGCCTCTCCCTCATGAAGGAATGCTTCGAGTCCGGCACGCCGGAGAGCCTCCCCTTCCCCATCGCCCACGCCTTCATCACCATCGTCTCCAACGTGAGCGTCGCACTTCAGTGACGTGTCAGATTATCATGTGTCATTTATTATTTATGATGTATTTTGTTGTGGTTTCGCCCGCAGATCCGGATATGGTTGCACATTCCCGCGGTCATGCAGCACATCATCCCGTTCCGCACCTACGTCATACGGTGAGTTCCCGCGCCCGACTCTCACTGCGTACGCGGTTCAAATACTAAAATACTGCAAACGTGAAGTAAAACTGCGAAATAAGCGCGTCTTCTCCCGTAAACAGGCAAACTCCACCAATTTGCCCAGTGAAATAAAAAAAAGGTGCCGCCATTTTGTCGGGACACCTTTTCTCGCGCTCGGCGTCTTCCCGAATCAGACCGGCGTTTTCCCGCACGGGGCGGCTTTGTCCTCGCTCGCCCTCTCAGTCCCGCGGTCACCGGGTGATTCGCAGATTCACCGGACGTTAAAATTTTATTTATTTTAACACGTTTAGATGTTTTGTCGGCGTCGTCGCCTCCTGGCTGGAAGCGATGGATCTTTCTCTCCCGCTCAGTCAGTCGGTCGGTCGGTCGGCGCACCTCCCTCCTCCTCCTCCTCCTCCTCCTCCTCTCCCCGAATACCGAAGTGCCACAGGGTAGTTGCTAGGAAGAGCTTCCGTCGCTGTGGCAACAGTTGCCTCTCCTCACATGACCTCGGAGAGGGAGGCGGAGCACCAACAGAGCCGGGGAGTCATGTGACTCGCCGGCTCCTCTGTCTGACTGAACAGAGACACTCAGAGGCCGGAGGGGGAAAAAAAAAAAAAGATTTAAAGGAACATTCCCTAATTTCACGGCGAGAAGTCGGCGTTGTCGTCACCAACGACCTCGATGCTGACAGTCAGGTGTCAGCTACGTCACAAAAGGAACGCAACTTCTCGTGGACGGCGAAGCAAAGTTTCTCAAACCTCAAACAAACTGGTCGCGTAATACACAGAACGTTTGATTCGCATCTCGAGGAAAAAAAAAAAAAAAAAACCTCCTCACGGTTCCCGCGCCGTCCCCGCAGGTACCTGTGCAAGCTGTCGGACCAGGAGCTGCGGCAGAGCGCGGCGCGCAACATGGCCGACCTGATGTGGAGCACGGTGAAGGAGCCGCTGGACAGCGCGCTGTGCTTCGACAAGGAGAGCCTGGACCTGGCCTTCAAGTACTTCATGTCGCCCACGCTCACCATGAGGCTGGCCGGCCTCAGCCAGATCACCGTGAGTCGCACGCCGCCACATCCCAGTGTTGGACGCGTTCAGGAAAGTTGCCATGTTTGGGAAAACCTTTGCGGCGTATTACATCTGTGTGTGTGTGTGTGTGTGTGTGTGTGTGTGTGTGTGTTTTCTCAGAATCAGCTCCACACGTTCAACGACGTCTGCAACAACGAGTCCCTGGTGTCGGACACGGAAACGTGAGTCAGCCCACTTAATCTGCTAATCTGTTAATATAACGGCGGTGTGTTGACTCGGCTCCGCCCCCTCCCCGGTAACGTCTGCTCCGTCGGTTCTGGTTCTGCCCGGTCCCTGCAGGTCCATAGCGAAGGAACTGGCGGACTGGCTGATCCACAACAACGTGGTGGAGCACATCTTCGGACCCAATTTGCACATCGAGGTGAGATCCAGCGACGAGAACCCGGGAGAAATGTGATGCGTGCTCACCAGACCCGACTAATGCCTCTCTGTGTGTGTGTGTGTGTGTGTGTGTGTGTGTGTGTGTGTGTGTGTGTGTGTGTGTGTGTGTGTGTGTGTGTTTGTTTTGTGCGCCCAGATCATCAAGCAATGCCAGGTGATCCTGAATTTCTTGGCCGCAGAAGGCCGACTCAGCACGCAGCACGTGGACTGCATCTGGGCCGCAGCCCAGGTGAGACGGGTTGTTTTGTTTTTACGCTTTTCGTTCCAGTCTGTAAATAAATAAGAATCGTTTCGCAGGAAGAGGTCACGCACCGATCCCAGTTTGTGCAGCGGCTGATTTAGAAAAATCTGAAAACGTTTGATTTGTTTTGCGTTTCAGCTGAAACACTGCAGCCGCTACATCCACGACCTTTTCCCCTCGCTCATCAAGAACCTGGACCCGGTGCCTCTCCGCCACGTCCTCAACCTGGTGTCCGGCCTGCACCCCAGCGCCCACACCGAGCAGGTACAGTCTGATGAGCAAAAAAAAAAAAACCATCTTCATCACGCAGTGATACTCACCCCTCCTCCTCCTCCTCCTCCTCCTCAGACGCTGTACCTGGCCTCCATGCTGATCAAGGCTCTCTGGAACAACGCCCTGGCGGCGAAGGCCCAGCTCTCCAAACAAAGCTCCTTCGCCTCCCTCCTCAACACCAACCTCCCCATGGGCAACAAGAAAGGTCAGCCCCCCCCCCCTCCCCCATCCGCCTCGCCGCCGAGCGCGGGGAAAAGTTCTCAGTTTCACGGGTTCTCGCCTTCTTTGTCGGGTCTCCAGGTTCGCCGGCCGCCAGTCCGGACAGCAGCGACAACAGCGACACTCAGCACAGCGGAGGCAGCGACATGGAGATGGACGACCAGATGATGACGGGCGGCAAGAGGAACCAGCAGAGGCTGTCTGACACGGCACGCACGCACGCACACACACACACACACACACACACACACACACACGGTGGCGTGCCAACCCGGGCCTGACGTCTCGCCCGCTCCCCCCCCGCAGGAGTCCATGCAGGGCAGCTCGGACGAGACGGCAAACAGCGTGGAGGAGGGCAGCAGCGGGCCGGGCAGCAGCAGCGGCCGCAGCGAGGCCTCCAGCAACGAGGCCGCCTCCAGCCGCGCCAGCCAGTCGGCTGGCAGCCCCGGCAGCGAGATGCACTCCGACGACATGGCGGACAGCGAGGCCCTGAAGGAGGAGGAGGAGGACGAGGAGGAGGAGGACGAGGAGGAGGACGAGGACGAGGACGAGGAGGAGGAGGACGAGGGGAACCGCTCGGCCGCCGAGGGCGTTCAGCAGAAGGAGCCCCGGGAGCAGACGGAGTCGAGGAAGAGGAAGGCCGGGGAGGCGCTCGGCGAAGGCTCGAGTCAGGGGGCGGGGCCCAGCGGCACGGGGGGCGGGGCCAAACCCAAGGCTCTGCCCTTCAACCCGGAGACCTCCGCCGTCATGGTGACGGCCGCGTCCACGTCTTTAGAGGGTCGGATGAGGATGCTGGACGCCTGCTCGGCGTCCTCGTCCGCTCGGCCCGAGGGGGCGGAGCCCCAGCAGCAGCCGCCGCCGGACATCGGCCCCTCCCAGATGGTCCAGGGGCCTCAGGAGCCGCCCTGTCTGCCCCGGCCCGGGGACTTCCTGGGCGAGGCCATGGGCGGCGAGCTCTTCAACTGCCGACGCTTCATCGGCCCCCAGCACCACCACCATCACCACCACCACCACCACCACCACCATCACCATCACGAAGGGTTCGGCCGCTCTCTTACTCTGCGTACACTCAAAAGTAACGAGGGTTCTTACTCTGGGGAGCAGGAATGATGATACGTGTGATGTTCTACCTGTACACGCTCTATAGTTTTTAATAGGACGTTTGTAATATTTTCAGTGATCATGAAAAGGTAGAAGGGTTTAACCTCTGGGGACCGTGATTACCTTTGTGTTGAAACCCTGCTCCCGCTCTCAGGCCCATGGTGGAGGACATGCTCAGCGCCGACGACGTGAGCTGCAGCAGCTCCCAGGTCAGCGCCAAGTCGGAGAAGAACATGGCCGACTTCGACGGCGAGGAGTCGGGCTGCGAGGAGGAGCTGGTCCAGATCAACTCCCACGCCGAGCTCAGCTCCCACCTGCAGCAGCACCTCCCCAACCTGGCCTCCATCTACCACGAGCACCTGGTGCAAGGTGAGGCCGCCGCGAAAAGGCGGAGCCAGAGCGTCGGCGGGGGGGAGGGGATCAGAGGAGCTGACTGCGCCCGTCTCTTTCAGGTCCGGCGGTTCACAAGCACCAGTACTCGAGCGGCCACGCCGTCACCGACATCAACCTGGACAACGTCTGCAAGAAGGGCAACACGCTGCTGTGGGACCTGGTGCAGGACGAGGACGCGGTAACGCAACCCCTCCTGGTTTTTAAACGTTCGATCCCCGATCTGATCCCTGATCTGATCCCCGATCTGTTCCGATGCCCGTCATCTGTTCAGATCCACCTGTCCGAGGGTCTGATCAACGAGGCCGAGAAGCTGCTGTGCTCGCTGGTCTGCTGGTTCACCGACCGACAGATCCGAATGCGCTTCATCGAGGGTTGCCTCGACAACCTGGCCCACCACAGGTGAGGCCGCGCCGCGCCGGAGCCTCGGCCCCGACGCCGGTACGTCACGCCGAGTAACGCTTCCCGTCCTCGTCCTCAGGTCCGTCGTGGTTTCCCTGCGTCTGCTCCCAAAGCTCTTCGGCACTTTTCAGCAGTTTGGCTCAAGTTACGACACTCACTGGATCACCATGTAAGTCGTCCGAACGCCGGTCGGGGGGGGGTGGGGCGCCGTGTCGAAATCCTCGCCGTGCTGACTTCCTGTGGCTGCTTCCTCCGTCAGGTGGGCGGAGAAGGAGCTGCACATGATGAAGCTGTTCTTCGACAACCTCCAACACTACATCCACGAAGTCCGCGAGCACCGGCACAAGTTTGCACTGTGAGTCCGTCGCTCGGAGACGTCCCGACGTTCGCATCGTGACGCCTTTTTTTTTGAAAAGTCTTGACTCGTGGCGTCCTCTTGCGTTTGCGGTCGCAGATACAGCCACAGCGCAGAGGTCCAGGTCCGGCTGCAGTTCCTCACCTGCGTCTTCTCCACGCTGGGTTCCCCGACCACTTCAGTAAGGTTTTCTGCGAGTCCGGGAGATTAGGCCGTGCTCCTCGTCGGCGTTTCGCGTCCCAGCTAACGCCCGGCCTCGCCGTGTTTTTTTGCGCGTGTCCCCCGCCTCTCAGGACTGAGCCTGGAGCAGGTGGACATCCTGTGGCACTGCCTGGTGGAGGACGGCGAGTGCTACGACGACGCGCTGCACTGGTTCCTCAACCAGGTGCGCAGCAAGGACCAGCACGCCATGGGCATGGAGACCTACAAGCACCTCTTCCTGGAGAAGGTACGAGGCTGCGGGAGCTGCTTCCTGGCAGGTCCAGCGTTACGGGAACGGCGCTGGACTTCATTTGTGTGTCTGTGTGTGTGTGTGTGCGTCTCCAGATGCCTCAGCTGAAGCCGGAGACCATCAGCATGACGGGACTCAACCTCTTCCAGCACCTGTGTAACCTGGCGCGCCTGGCGACCAGCGCGCTGGACAACGCCTCCAGCTGCGAGGTGCGACCGCGTCCTGCCGTCATATTCACCTCAGCTTAAACAAAACAACACTCTGAATGTGTGTGTGTGTGTGTGCGTCTCCAGCTGTGCGGGATGGACCAGCTGTGGGGGATCGCCCTGAGAGCCCAGTCCGCCGACATCAGCCGCGCCGCCATCCAGTACATCAACTCCTACTACATCAACGGTCAGTCGGTTTCCAGCGCCGTCCACGCACGCGCTAAACCTCCCGTCGCACACTTCAGACGCTCACGTAAAAACTTTATCGAGCGAACGGTGAAATGAACCGACCCGTTTCGTCTCCAGCGGGGAAGACGGGGCTGGAGAAGGAGCAGGAGTTCATCAGGAAGTGCATGGAGAGCCTGCTGATGGCGTCGGCCAACCTGGAGCGGGACGCCCACTCCAGCCTCACCAGCATCGAGCGGGGGCTGCTCATGCTCAAGACGCACCTGGAGGCCTTCCGGCGCAGGTACGCACGCGAGCGCGCAACGCCCACCCCCCGGCTCACCGAATCGCCACCGAGCGCTTACGAACGTTCCCCCCCTCGCCGCAGGTTCGCCTACCACCTGCGGCAGTGGCAGATCGAGGGGACGGGCATCAGCAGCCACCTGAAGGCGCTGAGCGACAAGCAGTCCCTGCCGCTCCGGATCGTCTGTCAGCCCGCCGGCCTGCCCGACAAGGTGACGCGCCCGCGCAGCGCGCGTGCGAAACGGCCGAGGCGCTTTTACGCTTTACCTGAAACCGGCCGCTCCTCTCCCCGCAGATGACGATCGAGATGTACCCCAGCGACCAGGTGGCCGACCTGCGGGCCGAGGTGACCCACTGGTACGAGAACCTGCAGAAGGAGCAGATGAACCAGCAGGCGCAGCTGCAGGAGTTCGGCCAGAGCGGCCGGCAGCCGGGCGACTTCCCAGGTAACGGCTCGCCGCCCCCGTCGCTCCCGTCCGTCCGCCGTCTTTCCGGTAACGCGGTTCTTGACGTGCTGGTTGTGCGCCGCAGGTGGTTTGATGGGACCCGTCAGGATGATCTCGTCCGGACACGAGCTGACCACCGACTACGACGAGAAGACGCTGCACGAGCTCGGCTTCAAGGACATGCAGGTGAGCGGCCGCGCCCCCCACGTCGACGCCGAGGTCCCGACGGCCCCCGCGCTCATCCGCGGCCCGTCCGCTCGTCCCCTCCCCAGATGGTGTTCGTCTCCCTCGGAGCGCCGCGGAGGGAGCGCAAGGGGGAGGGCGTCCAGCTGCCGGCCTCCTGCCTGCCCCCCCCGCAGAAGGAGCACATCCCCATGCTGCTGCTCCTGCAGGAGCCGCACCTCACCACGCTGTTCGACCTGCTGGAGATGCTGGCCTGCTTCAAACCGCCCAGCCCCGGCGCCGAGAAGGTCCACGAGAGCCCCGAGGTGATGGAGGGGGCGACGGTGGTGGTGGTGGTGGTTGTCCACGATGTGCACGGCTAATTTATTTATTTTTTTATCCGCCCGCCGCAGAGCGCGCGGTGCGAGGAGCTCCACCTGCACGCCGAGAACCTGTCCCGCCGCGTCTGGGAGCTGCTGATGCTCCTGCCCACGTGTCCCAAGATGCTGCAGGCCTTCCAGAACATCTCGGACGACGCGGTCCGTCAGCGAGAGGAAGCAGAGTCACAGTTTTTTTCTCACGTGCCGTGTTTGCAGTTGCTGATCTTGTGTGTGTGTGTGTGTGTGTGTGTGTGTGTGTGTGTGTAGAACGGGGAGGGCCTGTGCTGGAAGGAGCTGCTGAGGATCAAGAGCCCCCACAAGCTGCTGTATTCCCTGGAGATCATCGAGGCTCTGGGCAAACCCAACCGCCGCATCCACAGGGAGTCCACGGTGAGCGCGGCGCCTGATGTTCGCGCCGTTTGTGCATCTCACGGTGAGGGAACTCAACCTGTGTGTGTGTGTGTGTGTGTGTGTGTGTGTTTTCAGGGCAGCTACAGTGACCTGTATCCGGACTCAGACGACTCCAGCGAGGATCAGATCGAGAACAGCAAGAACACCTGGAGCTGCAAGGTACGGGCGGGCGCCGGTCCAGGCAGACGCGTTCCCGGCGCCACGGTCCCTCCTGAATTTCTCTCGTTTCGTCCTCTCCTCCAGTTCGTGTCGTCCGGAGGTCTGCAGCTGCTCCTGGAGATCTTCAACTCCGGCATCCTGGAGCCCAAAGACCAGGAGTCCTGGACTGTGGTGAGACGGATCGAGTCCCCCGTTTTGAGTCCAGTTTCCTGCCGCTCGTGCGAGTTGTTGACCCTCCGTGTCCTCCGCAGTGGCTGCTGGACTGCCTGGCCTGCCTGCTGAAGCTCATCTGCCAGTTCGCGGTGGACCCCGCAGACCTGGACCTGGCCTACCACGACGTCTTCTCCTGGTCCGGCCTCGCCGACAGCCAGCGGAAGCGGGCCTGGCCGGGCAAGTCGCGCAAGTCCACCGTGGAGCACGGGAAGGGCCTGCACATCCCCCGACTGACGGAGGTAAAATCCGGGAGGACGGGACGGCGCGGATGCTCCGGTGCCGGATCGCATCCCAGCGCTGACGACCGTCTGTCTGTTTCAGGTGTTCCTCGGCCTCGTCCAGGGCACCACCCTCATCCAGCGCCTGATCAACGTGGCCTACACCTACGACAACCTCGCCCACAGGTGGTTTGCGGGGAGACGGCTCGCGGGCTCTCCTCCGGAGCGGCGTTCCGACACTAACATCCGCACGTTCTGTCTGTCCCGCAGGGTTCTGAAGGCTCAGTCCGACCACAGGTCCCGACACGAAGGTGAGAAACCACCCCGCTGCCGCGTCGGGGGGCGGGTCAAAACGCGAGCGGAGGAAGTCACGTTTGTTTTATCTCCCCTCCCACCCCCTGCAGTGACCCACTACTCCATGTGGCTGCTGGTGAGCTGGGCCCACTGCTCCTCCACGGTGAAGTCCAGCCTGGCCGACAGCGAGCACCTGCACGACTGGCTGAAGAAGCTGACGCTGCTGGTGCCCGAGGTGAGCCGCGTCCAATCGCAACGATCTGCATGGGTTTGGTTAAAAGATAAGCCGTGCTTTATGCTAAGCTAAGCTAACTGAACGCCTGGCGTGCGTTGTCGTCGTCAGCCGGCGGTGAGGCACGAGGCGTGCAACGGCCTCTACAAGCTGTCGCTGTCCGGCTTGGAGGGAGGGGAGTCCATCAACAGGTCCTTCCTGCTGCTCGCCGCCTCCACGCTGCTCAAGTTCCTGCCCGACGCGCAGGCGCTCAAACCGCTGAGGGTGGGTGTCACGCACACACACACACACACACACACACACACACACACACACACAGGAAACTTGAAGATTGTGCGTGTCTGCAGGTGGAGGACTACGAGGAGGAGCCCCTGCTGAGGACGGGCTGTAAGGAATACTTCTGGCTGCTCTGCAAACTCATCGACAACATCCACGTGAAGGACGCCAGCCAGGTGGGGGGGCGGCCACGGGAAAAAATCGACTCGCACGTTGTTCCCACGTTTTTGCGTTGAGCTGCTGCTAGCGTTGGTCTGTTTGAACTCACAGAAGGTCTCTCCCTCTCTGTCGCTGTCGGCCGGCGCCGTGCAGACCACCCTGCTGGACCTGGACGCCCTCGCCCGACACCTCGCCGACTGCATCAGGAGGTCAGACACCGGACACGCCGGAGGAAAAAAAAAAAACAAACCGATTTGAGTTTATTTTGTGGAGAAAATGTGCGTTTTTGTACCGACCTCCTCCGCAGCCGCGAGATCCTGGACCAGCAGGACGGGACCATCGAGGACGACGGGCTGACGGGCCTCCTGCGCCTCGCCACCAGCGTCCTCAAGCACAAGCCCCCCTTCAAGTTCTCCCGCGAGGGGCAGGAGTTCCTGCGCGACGTCCACAACCTCCTCTTCCTGCTGCCCAGCCTGGCCGACCGCGCGCAGCCCAAGTGCAAGTCGCACGCCGCCCGCGCCGCCGCCTACGACCTGCTGGTGGAGACGGTGAAGGGCTCGGTGGAGAACTACCGCCTCCTGCACAACTGGGTCATGTCGCAGCACATGCAGGGTGAGGCTGAACCGCCCCCGCTCGTCGGTTATCGCTTTATTTTGCTAAATTGCGTGGACGCAGAGCAGGATTATAATCTAATCCCGATCGGGCGTCCGGCTGCAGGCTACACTCTGTGTCAGCAGTCCTGCGGGACAATGATCTGACTCAATTTGAGCTCTGCGACAGCGAAACCGGTCGGCTCCTCTGGGACGTCCCGCTCGGGTGGGACGGGTTCCCTGGGGCGAGACCGAACACACGTGGTCGCGCCGTCGCCGAGCCCGACGTCTTTTAACCACCGCGCTTGTCGAACCCCTCCAGCCTCTCACGCTCCGTACAAGTGGGACTACTGGCCCCACGACGACGTCCGGGCCGAGTGCCGCTTCGTGGGCCTGACCAACCTGGGCGCCACCTGCTACCTGGCCTCCACCATCCAGCAGCTCTACATGATCCCCGAGGCCCGGCAGGCCGTCTTCACCGCCAAGGTACCGCCCGGGGGGGAAGGGGCGGCGTTCAGATTCAGACGGGTTGCGGGTTCTCACGCTGTGTGTGTGTGTGTGTGTGTGTGTGTGTGTGCGATCGCAGTACGCCGAGGACATCAAACACAAGACCACGCTGCTGGAGCTGCAGAAGATGTTCACGTACCTCATGGTGAGCATCTCCGCACGACGGAGCGCGGCCTGCCTCCACGCGGACGAGTTGTCGTCGTCGTCGTCGTTTAAAGTTTCGCTTGAACGTTGTGCGTTCAGCGTTCCAGGAGAGCGAGAGGAAGGCGTACAACCCCCGGCCCTTCTGCAAGACCTACACCATGGACAAGCAGCCGCTCAACACCGGCGAGCAGAAGGACATGACCGAGTTCTTCACCGACCTCATCACCAAGATCGAGGAGATGTCCCAGGAGCTGGTAAACGCACACACACACACACACACACACACACACACACACACACACGTGCAAACGAGAACCGGCGACAGCGTTTCTCTCATTTGTGTCCGCTCCCAGAAAAACACGGTGAAGACTCTGTTCGGCGGCGTCATCACCAACAACGTGGTCTCACTGGTGAGTGGGCGGAGCCTCGCGACCTTTCTGTTTTCTTTTGAGTTTCCTTTTTTGTTGACGCTCGTCCGTCGTCCGTCCGTCCCCGCAGGACTGCGACCACGTCAGTCAGACGGCGGAGGAGTTTTACACCGTCAGATGTCAAGTGGCGGACATGAAGAACATCTACGTGAGTACACGAGCCGCGCCGCGCCGTCGCCGCCGCGCGCCTCACGCCTCACGCCTCGCCGTCTGTCCTCAGGAATCTCTGGACGAGGTGACGATCAAGGACACGCTGGAGGGCGACAACATGTACACCTGCTCACAGTGCGGCAAGAAGGTCCGCGCCGAGAAAAGGTCAGGACCGCGCCGAGCAACCGCCGTCACGCGTGGGCGTGTCCTCGTCCTCGCTCACCTGTCCCCCCACCCACCCCCACCCACAGGGCCTGTTTCAAGAAGCTGCCGCGCATCCTGAGCTTCAACACCATGCGCTACACCTTCAACATGGTGACGATGATGAAGGAGAAGGTCAACACGCACTTCTCCTTCCCGCTGCGGCTCGACATGACGCCGTACACCGAGGACTTCCTCATGGGGAAAGGCGAGCGCAAGGAGGGTCGGTCGCACACGCGCACGGACACACACACACACACACACACACACACACACACACACACACAGTTTTATTTCACCAAGAGGCCGATTTTCCTCATCCTCCTTTTTTACGGCGCCGCCGCAGGTTTCCGGGAAGAGGGCGAGGCGAAGGCGACGGAGAGCTACGAGTACGACCTGATCGGTGTGACGGTGCACACGGGCACGGCGGACGGCGGCCATTACTACAGCTTCATCCGAGACATCGTCAACCCGCACGCCTACAAGAACAACAAGTGGTGAGAGACAGGAAGTGGGCCGCTTTTCAGGTTCGCGGCGCTCGCAGTTTTTTTTTTTCACACGAGAGATTATAAAAAATAAATGTTTCCGGCAGGTACCTGTTCAACGACGCCGAGGTGAAGCCCTTCGACTCCGCCCAGCTGGCGTCGGAGTGCTTCGGCGGCGAGATGACGGTACGGTGGGGGCGCCGCCGCCGCGTTCTTCCTCCACCCGTCGCCTTTTCATTTCACCCGACTTTTTTTATTTTCCTCCTTTCAGACCAAAACCTACGACTCGGTGACCGACAAGTTCATGGACTTCTCCTTCGAGAAGGTGAGCGGCGTTTTTTCCTTTTCCCAGATCACGTTGTGCGATTTGTGTGACGGAGGGTGTAACGGTGAACTCCGCCCCCTCCCCGCAGACGCACAGCGCCTACATGCTCTTCTACAAGCGGGTGGAGCTGGAGGAGGAGAACGGGAAGGACTTCAGCTTCGACGTCTCCCCCGATCTGCTCGAGGTGTTTATGATCCACACGTGGTCGTTTTTGTGTGTGTGTGTGTGTGTGTGTGTGTGTGTGTGTGTTCCTCATCATTATCTTACCTTTGCATTGTGTGTGTGTGTGTGTGTCATCACAGTGGATTTGGCACGACAACATGCAGTTTCTCCAGGACAAGAACATTTTTGAACACACCTACTTCGGGTGAGAATCCCTTCGGTTTGCCTCGTTCTTGTGTGTGTGTGTGTGTGTGTGTGTGTGCGTGTGTTCAGTGTAAACTGCATCTTGTGTATTTTTTTTGTGTAGTTTCATGTGGCAGCTCTGCAGCAGCATCCCCAGCACTCTGCCGGACCCCAAAGCCGTCTCCCTCATGACGGCCAAGGTGAGCCTAAACTAAGTAACTAAATAAAAACAAAGAAGTGGAAGTTCATGAAAACCGGATGAAAGCTGGATGAGGTCGGGCGGATCGCGATGACCTGAATCTTCTTTTCGTTTTTCCAGCTCAGCACGTCGTTCGTCCTCGAGACGTTCATCCACTCCAAGGAGAAGGTAAAATCCCGTAGAGTCGCCTCAAACGTCTCGAAAGTTTCAGGAAAACGAAAAAAAAAAAAAAAAAAAAAGCGACAACAGTGACCGTGTGTTGTGTCCGCAGCCCACCATGCTGCAGTGGATCGAGCTCCTCACCAAACAGTTCAACAACAGCCAGGCCGCCTGCGAGGTTCCGTCACGTCAACTCCATCGCAGATTATTTTTCTCCTTAATCCGGGAGTCGCTGCAGAAACGCTTCTTCTCTCCGTTTCAGTGGTTCTTGGATCGGATGGCCGACGACAACTGGTGGCCCATGCAGATCCTGATCAAGTGTCCCAATCAGATCGTCAGACAGGTGAGCTGTGGATCCGGGCCCCCGGCGCTCCGCGGAGCTCCGCCTCCACGCCGCCTCGCGTCACGAGCTTCTCCGCCTCTTGTCTTCCCAGATGTTCCAGCGGTTGTGCATCCACGTCATCCAGAGGCTGCGGCCGGTCCACGCCCACCTCTACCTGCAGCCGGGCATGGAGGATGGGTACGTCGCTCCCGATTGGTCGGATTGGCCGGAATAAAACCGATATCTTAATCTGTACCCGGAGTCATTAGATAATAAAATTTAGCGACGGAGCCATCAGAGGTGTGCGACGCAACGTGAACGTCGTCGCGTTCGTGAAATCTCGACGGCGACAGAGACGCCGGACGCCGTTTGTCCCTCGGCGTGTCCGTCACGTCGGACCCCGAGAAGGGACGTCCGCGTCCCCACACGAGCGAAACGCACGTTTAAGTTTACGTCCCATCGTCCCCTCTGCTCTCTCTCTCTCTCCCCCCGCGTCCCCCAGCTCCGACGACATGGACGGCCCGTGGAGGACATCGGCAGCCGGTCCTGCGTCACGCGCTTCGTCAAGACCCTCCTGTCCATCATGGAGCACGGCGTCAAGCCGCACAGCAAACACCTGACCGAGTACTTCGCCTTCCTCTACGAGTTCGCCAAGATGGGAGAGGAGGAGGTCTGCGCCCTCGCCGCCCGCTCTCGCGTCCGCCGCCGTGAAACGTGTCTTGACGATGTGTTTGTTTGTGCGTCCGCAGAGTCAGTTCCTGTTGTCGCTCCAAGCCATCTCCATCATGGTGCATTTCTACATGGGAACCAAAGGCCCCGAAAACGTGAGTTGCGCTCCGGGGTTTGTCGTTAAATCGAAAGACTCCGTCTTCCTTCCTCAACGGCACGGTTGCCTTCCTCAGCCGCAGGTGGAGGTGCTGTCGGAGGAGGAGGGGGAGGAGGAGGACGAGGAGGAGGACATCCTGTCTCTGGCGGAGGAGAAGTACCGGCCGGCGGCCCTGGAGAAGATGATCGCCCTCATCGCTCTGCTGGTGGAGCAGTCTCGGTCTGAGAGGTAGGAGCGCGGGACGAGGGGACGGCGGAGACGTCGTCCGTCCCCTCGTCCCCCTAACGCTGACGGCGCTGTCGTCCTCTCCCGTCCAGGCACCTGACGCTGTCCCAGAGCGACATGGCGGCGCTGACCGGGGGGAAGGGCTTCCCCTTCCTCTTCCAGCACATCCGGGACGGCATCAACATCCGGCAGACCTGCAACCTCATCTTCAGCCTCTGCCGCTACAACAACCGCCTCGCCGAGCACGTAGGTCACGCGCCGACGCGCCGCGTTTCGCTTTTCGCGAACGTCGCGCTCTCTAACACCATCTTCTCCCCGCAGATCGTGTCCATGCTCTTCACCTCCATCGCGAAGCTGACGCCGGAGGTACGGAGACGATTCCTCACTTTTTTTTATCACGAATATATACGATGAGAGAAAATGTACGAAAGCTTCACCCTCCTGCGCCTCCTCTTCTCCGTCAGGCCGCCAATCCTTTCTTCAAGCTGCTGACCATGCTGATGGAGTTCGCCGGCGGACCTCCGGGGATGCCCTCCTTTGCCTCCTACATCCTGCAGAGGATCTGGGAGGTAAAAACTAGAAACCCAAAAACAAAATGCTCGGTTGTTCCTCAGGAAAGATCCCGAGCTGACGAGGAAACGCCTCCCCGCAGGTGATCGAGTACAACCCCTCCCAGTGTCTGGACTGGTTGGCGGTCCAGACCCCCAGGAACAAGCTGGCCCACAGCTGGGTCCTGCAGAACATGGAGAACTGGGTGGAGCGTTTCCTGCTGGCGCACAACTACCCCCGCGTCCGCACATGTGAGCGACGTCGCGCGTTTTCAGGTTTCTCTCGGGGGAGTCGAGAGAACTGACCCGCGACCAGTTTCCGCCGTTTACAATCTATAAGAGATTAAGAGGATAATCTGACCCTGGATCTGTCCCCTCCCTCCCCCCCCTCCAGCGGCGGCGTACCTCCTCGTCTCCCTCATCCCCAGCAACTCCTTCCGCCAGATGTTCCGCTCCACCCGCTCGCTCCACCTGCCGACGCGGGAGCTGCCGCTGTCGCCCGACACCACCGTGGTGCTGCACCAGGTCTACAACCTGCTGCTGGGCCTGCTGGGCCGCGCCAAGCTCTACGTGGACGCCAGCGTGCACGGCACCACCAAGCTGGTGCAGTACTTCAGCTTCATGACGTACTGCCTCATCTCCAAGACGGAGAAGCTCATGTTCTCCGGATACTTCATGGACCTCTGGAACCTCTTCCAGGTTTTATTATTTCCTCTGGTCGTTTTCTTTGCGTTTACGCGCCGATAACGATCCTCATGTTCACCTTTTCCAGCCCAAACTGTCGGAGCCGGCCATCGCCACCAACCACAACAAGCAGGCGCTGCTGTCCTTCTGGTACAACGTGTGCGTGGACTGCCCGGAGAACGTGCGGCTGGTGGTGCAGAACCCGGCCGTGACCAAGAACATCGCCTTCAACTACATCCTGGCCGACCACGACGACCAGGAGGTGGTGCTCTTCAACCGCGGCATGCTGCCCGCCTACTACGGCATCCTGCGCATGTGCTGCGAGCAGTCGCCCGCCTTCACCCGCCAGCTCGCCTCGCACCAGAACATCCAGTGGGCCTTCAAGAACCTGACGCCGCACGCCAGCCAGTACCCCGGGGTGAGTCGGACCGCGGGTCACGCAGGTTTTTTTTTTTTGGGTTCTGGGTGATGTTCTGATGAGAGAGCAGGACAGAAAACGGATCTTCACGTAGCCGGTGCGTTAAACCCGTCTTCTCCCGAGTGACCACCAGGGGGCGACTCCTCTGGTCTGTTTGTATTGAAGCCAGTGAGGAAATGGATTTCCATTTTTATACAACACCGTGTTCATTATGATCCAGTTAGAGGAGGAAAGACCAGGAAGCAGGGGGCGTGGCTACGCTGTGATTGACAGGTGTGTGTGTGTGTGTGTGTGTGTGTGTGTGTCCATGGCGGTGGAGGAGCTGTTCAACCTGATGCAGCTCTTCGTGGCGCAGCGAGCCGACATGAGAGAGGAGGAGGTGGAGGACGTCAAGCAGTTCAAGAAAACCACCATCAGCTGCTACCTGCGCTGCCTGGACGGACGCTCCTGCTGGACCACGCTCATCAGGTGAGGACGCGCACACACACACACACACACACACACACACACACACACACACACACACACACACACACACACACACACACACAATCTTCGTGGTGACCCGCGGTTCCGCCGCCTCTCTCAGTGCCTTCAGGGTTCTGCTGGAGAACGACGAGGACCGGCTGCTGGTGGTCTTCAACAGGGGGCTCATCCTCATGACCGAGGTAGGATCCAGATGACGCACGCACACACACACACACACACACACACACACACACACACGTGACTGAGCGGAGGTTGTGCGTGTCTGCTTCCCGCCGCAGTCCTTCAACACCCTGCACATGATGTACCACGAGGCGACGGCGTGCCACGTCACCGGCGACCTGGTGGAGCTGCTCTCCATCTTCCTGTCCGTGCTCAAGGCCACGCGGCCGTACCTGCAGCGCAAAGGTGGGTGGGCGGGAACGCGACCTCCGACCCCTCGCCGTCCTCCCCCCCGTCTTTGTCCCGACGGGCAGGTCACATCTGGATCTTCTCGCCCAGATGTGAAGCAGGCGCTGATCCAGTGGCAGGAGAGGATCGACTTCGCCCACAAGCTGCTCACCCTCCTCAACTCCTACAGCCCCCCCGAGCTCCGCAACGCCTGCCTGGGTAACGCCCCCACGCCCCACCTGCTGCACCCGTCCTGCCGGGGTTTTTAAAAAAACCTTCATGTTTCTTCTCTCGTTTGTCGTGGGTTCCCCGCAGATGTGCTGAAGGAGCTGGTTCTGCTGAGTCCGCACGACTTCCTGCACACGCTGGTTCCGTTCCTGCAGCACAACCACTGCACCTACCACCACAGCAACATCCCCAGTGAGTCCACGCCCCTTTTTCTCGGGAACGCGGAGCTCCTCCCTCCTCGTCTCCGAGGACACGCCCTCGTCTCCCAAATTCCACCGCGTCTTCTCCCGCCTCACTTCCTGTTTCCCGCCCCGCAGTGTCGTTCGGCCCGTACCTGCCCTGCAGGGAGAACATCAAGCTGATGGGCGCCAAGAACAACATCCGCCCCCCGAGGCCCGAGCTCAACATGTGCCTGCTGCCCTCCATGGTGGAGAGCGCCAAGGTCCGCCCCGAAAATCCTCCACTTTCCGTTTCCTCGTTTTTTTTGTCTGCTCGTGCGTAACTCGCTCTCTCTCTCTCTCTCTCTCAGGGTAAAGACGAGGTGTACGACCGGATGCTGCTGGACTACTTCCTGTCCTACCACCAGTTCATCCACCTGCTGTGTCGCGTCGCCATCAACTGCGAGAAATTCACCGACACGCTCGTCAAACTGAGTACGTATGAAACCGGAAAGCGGAGGGATGGCGCGGCGCGAGCGAGCTAATCGAACCTGCGTTGTCTCCCCCCCGTCTCAGGTGTGCTGATCGCCTACGAGGGACTTCCTCTTCACCTGGCCCTCTTCCCCAAACTGTGGACGGAGCTCTGTCAGTCGCAGGTAACGCCTCGCTCATTCAGATTTTTTTTAAAAGGAGCCGCCGCCGTAACCCGGCGCCCGCCGTCGCCGCTCTTTTCAGTCCGTCCTGGCCAAGACGTGCGTGAAGCTGCTGTGCGAGGATCCGGCCTTCAGCGAGTACATCAAGTGCATCCTGATGGACGAGCGGACGTTCCTCAACAACAACGTGGCGTACTCCTTCCTCACCTACTTCCTGCACAAGGTACGGCGGCTCTCCCCCGTCCGCGCCCCGTCTTCACGTCGGGGGACGGGTTTTAGCGTTGACGGTGCGCCTGTGTGCAGGTCCAGGTTCTGTCGGGTCCCAGCTGCTCCAACCTGATCGGCGTCCTGGTGACGAACCTGCTGAGCGAGCAGAGCAGCCTGCAGCCCGAGCTCGCCGCCCACCGCCTGGAGCTCAGCAAGACCAGCGGCCTGCTCAACGCCGTACGACCGCACGCCGCCCTCCTCCTCCTCCTCCTCGTCTTCTTCTTCGCTCGCCCCTTCTCCTCATCGCTCTCTCTCTCTCTCTCTCTGTCCGACCCGTCAGGACCTGAGGGCGCTGGTTCTGCTGCTGTCCGTCCAGCCGCCGCAGGCCGTCGACCCCGCCCTCTGCCCCGCCCTGCAGGAGCTGCTGGGCCGCTGCCGCGTCTGCGTCCAGCAGCGCAGCGCTCTGGAGCAGGAGGCCAAGGACCACAAGGCCAAAGGTACAACACACACACACACACACACACACACACACACACACACACACACACACACACACACACACACACACACACACAAACACTGTGTGAAGAGCCTCTGAATACAGAACTCAGGCAGCTCTAACCTTTGTTTGTGTGTGTGTGTGTGTGTGTGTGTGTGTGTGTGTGTGTGTGTGTGTGTCTGTGTGTGTGTGTGTGTGTGTGTGTGTGTGTGCATCAGCCGAGGACGAAGGAGCGACCCCGGTGAAGCGGCGCCGGGTGAGCAGCGACGACGACAGAGCCGGCGACGCGGCGGCTCCGCTCTGCGTGGCCTCCACCTCCTCCTCCTCCTCTTCCTCCTCTTCCTCCTCCTCCTCCGCCCTCCCGCCCTGCGGCGAGCCCAAGCCCGAGCACCAGGAGGCGCTGACGCCCACCAGCACCTCGGACACGGAGACCCGGGACTCCTCCTCGCTGATCGACCCCGGCACCGAGCAGGACCCGCCCTCCCCCGACCCCGCCCCCACCTCCTCTGGAAACCTGCACTCCTCCCCCAAAGAGGAGAAGATGGAGGCCTCCTCGTCCTCCTCCTCCTCCTTCTCCTCTTCCTCCTCGCTGCTGCAGGAGCCGGGGGAGGGTTTCGTCCAGGGGGAGGAGCGGCCCCTGCGACACGAGGCGGCGGGCGAGGACGAAGACGCGGAGCAGCAGGAGGGGAGGGGGGGCGGCGCCGAGGAGGCGAAGGATGAGAAGGAGGCGGGCTCTAAGATCAGCAGCTTGGCCCCGCCCTCTCCGAGGACGCCGCCGCCTTCCCGACAGCCCTGGGGCTGGTGGGGGAGGGCCCGGAGGGCTGCGGCGGCCACGCCCCCTCCTCCCAGGTGTTCCCCAGCTCCGGCCCCCCGCCCGACATGCTGGACATGCTGTACAGGACGGTGGAAGCCACCATCGCCATAGTAACCAAACTCTCCATGAAAGGCCCGCCCCCTTCATGACATCATCAACTCACAGCCACCATGAGATCTTTAACAGAAACTTTTTCTTTTTCTGTTTTTTCTTTTGTTTCGTTTCTTTTCGTTTTTGTTTTTTAAAGTTTTTTTTTTTTTTTTTTTGAAAATCTGAATTTTTCTCAGAGGAAAAAAGAAAAACATTTTGCTGTTCTTCTGTTTCTTTTCTTCTTCTTCTTCTTCTTCTTCTGCTGTTCGTGTGCTGCTGTTCGTTGCCTTCTGCTGATGTTCAGTCGGTCGGTTTTTTCCAGCTTCAGTGGCTCTCGCCGTGTCGTCGTTTTTTCGCTCTATTAAACTCCGACTGCGCGCAGCCGACCCCCATTCGACAACGAAGAAAAACAGAAAAAGTTGTACAAGCTATAGCACATTATTTTCAAAGGGCAAAAAAAAGTTGTTTTTTTTTGTTTTTGTGCGTGAGTGTGTTTTATACTGATTTGATTTTTTTTTTTTTTTTTTTTTTTTCTCCTTTTTTTGTTTTTTGAAAGTGATTTTATTTGAGGTTTGCTGTAACTGGGAAAGGTTTACAGAACTTTTGTCTCCTCTGTATGTAATTTAATTTTATTGCATTTTTACTGTGTATGAAAATGGTCGTCCTCTGTGCCAGTTTTGTACTTTACGAACGAGGCAAAAAGAAAGTTGCCTTGACTTTTCTGTGGTTTAAATATCCAGAAACTAAGTTTACCTGTAAATTAAGAGAACCACAAGAAACTTGATTCTGTAAAGAATCATCTCTAGTCATTGCCTGAAGGTGTATATGAAATAAATATATATATAAATATCTTTATATATATATGAATATATAAAAGCGGTGCTTTATTTGACTGTGGTTGAAATAAAGCCCCCATGTTGGACCAGCTGGAGCTTTTATTTTCTTTACTGAAGTACATTCCATTACCTGATGTTTATTTTTGCTTCTTCTGCTGTGCTCCGATTCTCCTCTGATTTTATTTTAATAGAGAATAAATTAATAAAAACAGTTTTAATATGAAGATTTATGAACTGAAACCCACATGGAGCTGTCAGGGTGTTTTTTTTTCCCCTGCATCTTTCCCTCACTCTTCATCGTTTCGGAAAAATACAAAGTTGTGGACTTTTTTCCAGGATTTGTGCGGCTGAAGTTCAGGTCAGGGTTTGCTGCAGCGGCGGTGGCGTACGGGAATACAAAACCTGCACAGTGCGTAAGTACAGTTTGTTATTTTTCATAGATAAATACAGTGTGGTATCATCTACATAGCATCGCATACGGGCTGAAGAGCATCGGTCCCAGCACAGAACCCTGTGGAACTCCTGGGTTGTGTATACCGGGAAGATTCATTGCTAACATGAACAAACTGGACCCTATCTGATGAATAAGATGTAAACCAGCCGAGAGCGGTCCCTTTAATCCCAGTGACGCATTCCAAAAATCAAACACAATTACACAACAACTGGTTCGTAGTTACTTGAAGCCGTACAGTATTTGAAAATATCGTTTCTGTGCCGACAGCTGTGTTGATGTTGTATGACGGGCTCTCACTTGCTCTGTCGTTAAATCTTTAACTCTGCACATTTTCAACTTCATCACCTTGGACCAAACCTGACGGGTGGAGGTGTTGCGGTGTTAAAATCCAACAAGGCCCTTCATGGAGAACCTTTTTTTTTTCACCAAAACTCTCGTCATGTCTTCCTTCTGCTCAGCTTTCCTGTTTTGCAGCTCTGGGCATTGTTCTGTCTTTTGTTGGGTTTTAACATGATAGCGTTGCTCAGGAAGCCAACGGCCTCACGCACACACTGACTTCACCGCTGTCACCCAATCCTGTGAAATCAGAAATGTGTTGTGGCGACGTGGGAAGATAAACTGATGCGCCTCGTCTGTATTTAATCTCTCGGCCTTTTCAACGGGACGAGGGCGTAGCCCCTAAACGGGAGAAGCTGTTTTTCAGGTAGACGGATCATTTTTCCCTCATCCTTGACCTCTTTAGAGTTCGGAAACCCAAAGCCAGGTATGTGATGTGCCGTAACGCCGTGTACCCGGCGCCGAGGGAGCGGCCTTTATCCGAGAGGAACAAAAGGTCAGAGTTCTGGGCTGCCCCGCGGACCGTATATATGCGTCCTTTCAGAGTCGGGACGCCAGAGCTGGAGGTCGCGATGAAGGTACCTGTGGCGGTTGTGCTGGCCGCGCTGGGCTGCGTTCTGGCCGAAGGGGCGACAGTGTCGAAATGTCAGCTGAAGGAGCAGCTGGTCCAGGCCATCGGCGGCCTCTTGGACCAGAAGGCCCAGAGAGGACTGGGAGGGGAGAACTTGGTGGCCAAGAGTGAGTATGGACCAGTTGATTTCACATGATTTCTCAGACGTAGAGTTAAATATGTGGCAAAATAAACCCGTGGCCCTCCCCGAACTTTCATGCCTTTATTGTATTTATTTATTTTTCTGTTATCCTACACACACACACACGTACCTACAGTGCAACTTTAATACAAATTTCCATTAATCATTTAGCCACAAATCCAAACCAGAACAGACCGGTAATGGTGGTTAGGCAGATGAAGCTGAGTGCATGATGTTTCTTCACGTAATTTTTTTATTCCTCATCCCAGATCGTCTTCTTTAACACTTTTACAACATTTTTTAAAAATGGCCCAGTAATTTTCTGGCATTATCATGGTGAACGGGACTGTTGCTGTTCAGGGCTGTTAGCGTCAAGCCAACAGTGTCCAAATTGGCCTGGGATCATCCTCTGGGGAAAATGAATGTGCTCGTTGATATGCATTGCAGGCAGTCTGTGACATTCTGATGTGGGTTTTGGGCAGATCGTGGTCCTGGAGGAAAGCTTGGATGGTGGGGTTGGTCTTCTGGGGACCAAGAATAGAAGCCTGCCCAGAGAGCTTGCCGCCCTTTGGATCAGGAAGTTTGTTGACGTTTGTTTCTGCTCTCAGTTGTCTGTTATGCCGAGCACTCGTCGGGGTTCGTCACCAGCGTTGTGACGGAGTTGGCCCCGGGGGACGAGGGCCGCCGCCCCGTGAGGAACCAGACCAAACCCCGTCCGAAGGACTCGAATGAAGGAAGCAGCGAGGAGTCTCTGTTAACCCCCAGGGACGAGAGGACCTGGACGCTGTACGGCCTGTTCCAGCTCACCGATCACCTGGTGTGCAGCGACGGAGAAAATCCGTCGCCCAACCTCTGCAACATCGACTGCAGCTGTGAGTCTCGCTTTGCATTTGCTGCGTGTTTGTGCATTTTTGAAAGGCCAAAACGTACCAGTCGTTCTCAGTGTTGTGTGTGTGTGTGTGTGTGTTCTCTGTGTGTTGACGTGGCACACTTTGAGACAGTAAACTGCTCCTTTTGTTCTCCAGACCTGCTGGATGATGACATTAATGACGACGTCCGCTGTCTGCTGAAGATCTTGACCAATCTTCTGTGAGTTCACCTTTTGTCCTGAGCGTCTGTATGAAGTGTCAATATTTCGTGTCAAAAATTCAACCAAACATCAACAAAGAGACGCAAAATCACCACAGCAAGACAGAAAAGGACGAGTCTGTCAGTTTGTGGTTGTTGCACCTACATGTGTGTGTGTGTGTGTGTGTGTGTGTGTGTGTGTGTGTTGGGTGGAGTTGCTGTTACATACCCATGCCCAGGGGACATATTGTCTCATAATCCCTTCATGGACACACCTCAGTCAGTGATATTATAGTTGGTGCTCAACCGGTAATTTTTTAGGTTAGTTGATATCAGAGAGACAAAAAGGGGAAACAAAGAGGGGGGGGTTACAGGTGACAGGTGACAGGTGACAAAGGTCCCCTGCTGGGCCTCCTGGTATTTTATAGTGGATTTAAATCAGCACATCAGTGTTTGTCCTTCTGTTCACGTCCTGAATATTTCCGCAGGGACAAAGGCTTCGGGGCGTCTCACTGGGAGGAGTTAAAAACAGTGTAAGTTGAACCTTCCTCTCATCAGCACAGTGACCGGCGGCCACGTCTGAGCGAAGCGTTGATCACTTCCGTGTCTCTGCAGGATCAGGTCGATCTTCCCGGAGGAGTGCAGGGAGGTGAAAGCCTCCGAGTACTTCGCTGAATGCGCGTAACTTCGATTCATTCAGCGAGGCCGGTGATTTATGGCCGTCGTGGAGCGAAGCATGTTGCATTTTTGTGTCTGTGAGACAAGATCAAATCTGCTCACAACAGTGCAGAAGAAAAAAGCTTCACAGGGTGGCCTGGAGTCTCCTCCACTATGCACAGGTCAATAAAGATGATTAAAGGACTTTAAAGAGTATTATTAGCTTCATTCTTTTATTGTCTTAGCAGCACCTTCAAAAGAAATGATTCATCTGTACCGTACTTACAAAGTCTCCTGTACTGAAGACAGATATAAAGGACTGTAATTATTGGGGTGGGTGTATTTGATTTTAGTAAAATAAAAAAGACTCTCCGGCGTTAAAAATGTCTTTGAATCCTTCCCTCTGACGGCAACACAGCGTATTAATGACAAACATTACAAACCTGGATAAATACAGCTGTCCCCATAAATCAGACTAACCCTCCCTTAATAAAATAAAAAAAGAAAAGTGAGAAAAGCGATTTTACACCCGTCGCAGAGTCTCATGTTAGTGATGTGATGGATGTAAAATGTGAGGCTGCTTTTGTTTTGTTTTTAGACTTATGTGCGGCAGGTTTGTGAAAAGGTTGAAAATCATTTTATATCTAAACTTCAACGCTTGTTGTTTATTTCTACAGTATGTCTGAGACGAGCAGATGCGGGGTAATGAACCTGCATCTAATTAACAGCAACGGCAGTGAGGTTTTACCATAAAATTCACAGGATTCATGTCCAACCTGCAGAACTTTACAGCCGGAGGAGATAATAACTTCCTTGTTGTTCTGACTTTTCGTCACCAGAGGTCACACTATTACTTCATTACTTTGTTCTCATCGGCACATACACACACACACACACAGACACACACACACACACACACACACACACACACACACACACACACACACACACACACACACACACACACACACACACACACACACACACACACACACACACACCAACAACAAAGGGTTTGCAGTTGCAGTCCTCGTCAGACAGAAGCACACGTCACCTGTGGGTGGGCGCTGCAGGTGCACGTGCATGGATGGATGGATAAAGTTTAAAGTCACTAATGTTAGTGAATTTATTCAATACAAAGTTTATTTCTTATAGTCTATGTTCAAAGCCACGGTACAGTTAATAAAGTTCTGAACGGGGTTTGATCTAAGCTAAGGAAGAAGGTACAGACATGAGTAACAGATTGTGATCAAATATGTTTTCTTTAAGTTAATGTTTGTTGGGCTATAAAATGTGCCGAACTTATCATTGGCAAATTGGACTCAAGGTTGTTGAGTCATTTATTTACTGTGGTGTCTATTTATATTCTACATTCAAATTAATTACTATATTTTATAACGGGGTTTGGTCCCGACTAAGAAAACCGATACAGGCATAAGTAGTCGCAGATCGAAAGCTGAAGATCTTCGATCCAACATGGCGGCTGAGCGGGAGGGGGCGGGACGGACGAGCACGATGATGGAGCGACGAGCGCGGGCGGCGGCGTAGCTTCAGCTGGACTCTGAGCGGCATCACTACTTTGACCGTTTTGCGTACAGTAACCGAGGACGGAGGAGGTTCGGCACAACATGCAGTGAGTGCGCACTTTACGGTCGACGAGGCCGCGGAACCGGAGCGGTCCCGCGAAAAGTCTGGGGTCACAAGGCCCGCTGCGAAGCGCTACGTTAGCCGGTTAGCTCTGGGCAGACAGCTTGCTCTAATGTGAAGTTAGCTGGTTAGCTCGGGACCGACAGCCTGCTCTAATGTGAAGTTAGCCGGTTAGCTCTGGGCAGATAGCCTGCTCTAATGTGAAGTTAGCCGGTTAGCTCTGGGCAGACAGCTTGCTCTAATGTGAAGTTAGCTGGTTAGCTCGGGACCGACAGCCTGCTCTAATGTGAAGTTAGCTGGTTAGCTCGGGACCGACAGCCTGCTCTAATGTGAAGTTAGCCGGTTAGCTCTGGGCAGACAGCTTGCTCTAATGTGAAGTTAGCCGGTTAGCTCTGGGACAGACAGCTTGCTCTAATGTGAAGTTAGCCGGTTAGCTCTGGGCTGATAGCTTGCGCTAATGTAGAGTTAGCCTGTTAGCTCTTGACAAAACACATTTGTAATACGAAAACACGACAGCTTCAATCGGGATTAATTGTTGCAGACTTCCACATTATCTAACATTCGCATTTTGGAAGATGTAAAACGGGCGTTTTGTCAGTGTTTTAATCCCGTTAGCTCGCTGCGCTGCTAGGTAGTTAGCTACCGGGAAGATGCTGTGCGTCGCTGAGCGTTAAAGTTGTCACGGAGAGGCTGAACCGGAGTTTAAAACAAGCGCACCGCACTTCTCCCGCATCTAAACGCTCCCATTTTAACACTTTGTGTTTCTGACGGGGCTTTGGTGGGAGAGGAGGTGACGTGCGTGACGTCTTCTTCTCTCCCTGAAACCGTTGTTGCGGGTTTTCAGGTCATGAAGCGGGTTCGCACTGAGCAGATCCAGTACGCCGTGGCTCAGTACCTGAAGAGGAGGCAGTATGTGGACACCGACGGCTCCCTGAAGGGGGCCAAACTCTTCCAGTCGGCCGAGGAGATGGCCGCGGGCCTCACAGGTGAGCCCGTCTCTGAGCTGGAACGCAAATGAGCTCGTGCGTGTTTTTCCTCGTGCTCACCTGGTGCTGTCCTGGTTCTGTGAGCAGTGCAGACAGAGTCGGGCTGCGCCAACGCCGTCTCTGCTGCGCCCTGCCAGTCTGACCCGCAGCAGTACGAGACCCAGTTCTCCAGGCTGCGCTCCTTCCTCTCAGGTGCGACGCCCACGGATCTCGATTTTAAAAATCGCCTTCTGCGGCCGCGCGATCTTGTTTTCTAATCGCCGTTTCCCCCCTTAAATCAGAGACGGACATCTCCTGGGCGAAGGAGGTGAGCAGCATCCTCTACCCGCTCTTCATCTACCTCCACCTGGACATGGTGCGCTGTGGCCTGAAGGGGGCGGTGGATGGATTTTACGGCCGTTTCCACGGCGCCTTCCTCCAGGACGGCGAGCAGCGCGCCACCGTGGAGCAGCTCCGCCACGTGCTCACCGCCCAGGACGTGGCCGCCAACCCCAAGCTGAGCGCCTTCCTGGAGCACAAGTACGTGGTGCACCTGACGGAGCCGGCCTACAACTACCTGCTGCGTTACCTGCAGAGCGAGGACAACGGCGCCCTCTGCAGGGCCCTCAGCACCCACCTGCAGGTGGAGGTCACCGCCTCCCGGCGCACGGACTACCAGCTGTACGGAGCCGGCGGCGGGGCGGCCGTCGCCCCCAACTCCGCCTCGTCCTGGGCGGGAGCGGACGGCGCGGAGGGCGGGGAAGGGGTGGAGGTGCCGGCGGGGATCCCGCAGAGCGAGGCTGCCCTGGACGCCCTGCAGGACTGCATCAAGAGGGTGCGCGAGGGCCCGCCCTCGCTCACCACCGTCTGCTTCTACGCCTTCCACCACACGGAGCAGATGCTGAACACGGCCGAGGTGTCGGCCGACAGCCGGCTGCTCGCCGCCGGCTTCGACAGCTCCACCGTGAAGCTGTGGAGCCTCCGCGCCAGGAAGCTGAAGGCCCGGCCGCACCGGGCCGACGTGTCCCGCGTCCACCTGGCCTGCGACGTCCTGGAGGAGGAGGTGAGGGACGGTTTCCTGGAGCGACGGCAGAGATCGTGAGTTTGCGTCGCAGGGCGGAGACGCTGACGCGGTGTGTGTCTCTCTCGTCTCTCCTCAGGTGGACGAGGAGGACGGCTCCGGCAGCGAGATAAAGACGCTGCGGGCCCACAGCGGGCCCGTGTTCCGCACCTCCTTCCTGACGGACAGCTCGGGCCTGCTGTCCTGCTCCGAGGACACCACCGTCCGCTACTGGGACCTGGGCAGCTTCACCAACACGGCGCTGTACCGGGGCCACGCCTACCCGGTGTGGGACGTGGACGTCAGCCCCTGCAGCCTCTACTTCGCCAGCGGCTCGCACGACCGCACCGCCCGCCTCTGGACCTTCTCGCGCACGTACGCGCTGCGGATCTACGCCGGCCACCTCGCCGACGTGGACTGCGTCAAGTTCCACCCCAACTCCAACTACCTGGCCACGGGCTCCACGGACAAGACGGTGCGCCTGTGGAGCACGCAGCAGGGGACGTCCGTCCGCCTCTTCACCGGCCACCGCGGCCCCGTGCTCTCGCTGGCCTTCTCGCCCAACGGGAAATACCTGGCGTCCGCCGGCGAGGACCAGCGGGTGAAGCTGTGGGACCTGGCGTCGGGGACGCTGTTCAAGGACCTGCGGGGACACACGGACGGCGTCACCAGCCTGTCCTTCAGCCCGGACAGCGGCCTGGTGGCGTCGGCGTCCATGGACAACTCGGTGCGGGTGTGGGACGTCCGCGGCTCCCACGGCGGGACGCCGGCCGACGGCTCGTCCGGCGAGCTGGTGGGACTGTACACGGGGAACACCAGCAACGTGCTGAACGTCCAGTTCATGGCGTGCAACCTGCTGCTGGTGACGGGCAGCGCGCAGGAGAAGGCCGAGCAGTAGGCGCGGCGCTTTCCCGTTTTCCTCGCTCGACGACAAACCAGGTGAAATATCTTATTTTTGTAATCGTCTGCGGCGTCATACTCGCCGGACGTCAGCGCTAAAGATAAAAAAAAAAACCCGTGACTGAGGATCTGGACCGCGGTCCCGGATGAGAATGTGTATATTTTGATGAGAAAATCTGTAAATTGTTTTGTTTTTTGTTGTTGTTGTTGTTGTTTGACGCTCACGGGAATATAAATGTTACACAGATGAGTATTAACGGCTGATGTGGTTCCTGAATATGAGCCGAGATGGTTTATTTATAAAACAAACACACACCTGAGTCAAGTTTAATCCCTTAGATTTAGTTGAAGGATTAAAACAGATCAGTCGACCGTAGTCACATACGGGACATTAACGGGCCCGGCACCCGGTTCTCCTGACGACCCGTCCGTCGCCGGGTGGGGTCGCGGGTGTCGGGTGGGCGTGTCTGACGGCAGACACGTCAGGAATCCAGTCGCTGTGCGGCAGGAATGTGGTTGTGGGTCAGACTGGCAGGGTGCAGCCGGGGCGACGTGGGCGTCCCACACACACACACACACACACACACACACACACACACACACACACACACACACACACACACACACACACACACACACACACTCAGTGCACCTTTGTGCTCGTTTGGTTTCGTCTCCCGGTCGGTTTGAATCCGTCTCTTCAGAAGAAACTGTCGTTAAACACAGACGCACAAACAAGAATAAAACGCTGACGGGGAAATGAAACCAGGTGATAATTAAAAAAAGACTAACATCATCATCGTCGTCGTCTGCACGTCAGCCTCAGGAAACCTCAAACCAAACGCGCTCCAGATAAAAAGCTCGCCGTTTCCTGCGGGCCGAGCCCAGAGAGAGAGAGAGAGAGAGAGTCAGCGGGGCGAGGTTCGACGCCACGGGACGACAAACCGGTTTGTGGAGGGAGGGCGTGTCTCTTCCAGTCCTGCCGACCTGACGGGCTGGTCCCGCTCCCCATCACACCTCATCACACCTGCCGCGCGTCTCCTGCTCCTCCACTCCGCTGAGGTTTCTCGCCAAAGAAGAAGAAGAAGCAGAAGAAGCAGAAGATGCCTCTCCACTCCACGCTGTCCGGCGGCGCCGCCGTGGACACGCAGTCGGACGGGAAGTCGTTCGAGCAGCTGAGGCAGGAGTGTCTGCAGCGGGGCGTCCTGTTCGAGGACCAGGACTTCCCCCCCGTCGACTCCTCGCTCTTCTTCAGCCAGAGCGTCCCCGTCCAGTTCGAATGGAAGAGGCCAAAGGTGCGTAGAACCCGGGATGCCGTCCCGACATCCGCTCGGCGTCCTCGCGTTTTAAATGTTGCGTCGGCGTCTTCGCGACAGGTCGGCCGCCCTCGTCGTCCTGCCTGCGGTGACGGTCAGAAACTCCCGACGCGACGCCGGCGAACGTAAAAGTTTTGTCTTGATTTGCTTTCAATAAAAGAAATTGTTCAGCCGAAGCTGCAGAACCAGTTCTGCCAGGACAGAAAAAAAAAAGAAAACCCTGCGAGTGTAAACAGAGCCGAGCGGAGGGGCAGTGTGTCCGTCGTCTTTTCTTTACGTTCACGTTTTGACCGCCGGGCGCTTTTAGCCGACTCTTCTTCCTCGCGTGAAGTTCGTGGTCGCCGTCGTCTCGTCACGCTCGGCTCGTCTCCAGCATCTTCACCTGACCGGAGGGAAACGTCCGTCACTGTTACTACACATTTCTGAGTTGGGCGTTGCTGAATGCTTGGGCTGCCTCTGTGTGTGTGTGTGTGTGTGTGTGTGTGTGTGTGTGTGTGTGTGTGTGCGTGCAGGGATTTCAGGCTGATTAACACGCCTGGAATGTGAACACACCTGTGGAAGGCGGCAGTCTCACCTCTCACCTCTCACCACATCTCTTTCCTCTCCGCCCTCCTGCAGGAGATCTGCGACAACCCGAGGTTCATCGTCGGGGATGCGAACCGGACGGACATCTGCCAGGGACAGCTGGGTCGGTGCCCCGGCCGCCGCCCGGTCCTTTTCGCGTCGCGTCCCGCTCACTCGCCTGTTTGTCGCCCGCAGGAGACTGCTGGCTCCTGGCCGCCATCGCCTCCCTGACCCTGAAGAAAGACGCGCTGGCCCGAGTCGTCCCCCACGACCAGGAGTTCGACCGCAGATACGCCGGCATCTTCCACTTCCAGGTACGATTCCCGGCCGAGGTTCGGGCCGCTCCACGCCAGCAGGTTCCCAAAAACATGAATTACACCCTGCGGCAAAAACCATATGTACAATTGTTCGGCCTTCACAGACTTTTAAGAGGAAGGAGAGACTAAAACTCCAAACACGCAAAGAGAAGCTTTTATTAATGTGCCGGTGAAGAATAAAGTTCTGGTTCTGGTTCTCCCTCAGTTCTGGCAGCACAACCGCTGGCTGGACGTGGTGGTGGACGACCGGCTGCCGACGGTCAGGGACCAGCTCGTCATGCTCCACTCCGCCTCCAGCAACGAGTTCTGGAGCGCCCTGCTGGAGAAGGCCTACGCCAAGTGAGCGCAGAAAAAAAACTTTATTTAAAACGTGTTAAAACTGCCTCCATTCAGGAGCCAAAATAAAAAAAAAGATTCATATTCAGCGGGACCAGGGTTCGTCCTCTGGAGCTTTTGATGTGATCGCTTGTCTAATCGTTTTCTCTCTCTGCTGACTTCAGACTTCACGGCAGCTACGAGTCGCTGAAGGGCGGCAGCACGATGGAGGCCATGGAGGACTTCACCGGCGGGGTGGGCGAGATGTACGACACCAAGGGCGCCCCCAGGAACCTGTTCTCCATCATGAAGAAAGCTCTGGACCGCGGCTCCATGATGGGCTGCTCCATCGACGTAAGGAGACCCACACCAACGTCCTCATGTATGATTCACACACACACACACACACACACTCACACACTGTCCTGTCTCCTGCAGATCAGCAGCTCTGCAGAGTCTGAGGCCAAGACCAGCACCGGCCTAGTGAAGGGACACGCCTACTCCATCACGGGCGTGGAGGAGGTAAGATCCTCCACCCGGAGGCGAGACCGCGGCTCACGCGCAAACAGGAAGATGAGAAAGACTTTGAGTTTGTCAAGGTTTTACCATCAGGATAAATAAAGTTTTTTGCGTCTCGTCTTCAGGTGAACGTCAGAGGTCAGAAGGTCCAGCTGATCCGGGTCAGAAACCCCTGGGGTCAGGTGGAGTGGAACGGCCCCTGGAGCGACAAGTAGGACCCAATCTGGTGTCGCACGCACGGACGCCGTCCCTGTTGTCTCTGATTCCTTCCTGTCCCTCCTCAGCTCCAGAGAGTGGAACTACGTGGACGCGGCGGAGAAGCAACGCATCCTGCAGAACTCCACAGAGGACGGCGAGTTCTGGTGAGTCCACCGGTTCTTCTCGTGGAATAAACACAAATATTTACAGTAAACGCCGCAAACTAACTAACTGGAGTGTTGGTTCATGGTGTGTGTGACTCCAGGATGGAGTTCGAGGACTTCAAGAGGAACTACGACAAGGTGGAGATCTGCAACATGTCCCCGGACTCCCTGAGCGACGACACCAAGCGCCACTGGGAGGTCAACGTGCTGGAGGGCAACTGGATCCGCGGCTCCACCGCCGGCGGCTGCAGGAACTTCATCGGTTAGAAAGTCAAACTACTCGAGTCTCGAAAGGAGATTTAACATTGATGTGATTTTTATTTTTTTTATTATTTGCCGTCAAACGTCTCAACCCGCAGACACGTTTTGGACCAACCCGCAGTTCAGACTGGACCTGGAGGACGCGGACGACGAGGACGACGTGTGCAGCGTGGTGATCGCTCTGATGCAGAAGAACCGGCGGAGGCTGAGGAAGGAGGGCATGGACCTGGAGACCATCGGCTTCGCAGTGTACGAGGTCGGAAAAAATACAACCCGTCTTTTTTTTTATTTTGTAAAAAAAAAAAAAAAAGGACGTTGAACATCGTCAAAGTGTTTGAAGAATATCAAACATAAGCAGCAGCAGCAGCATCAGGTTTGGTCCTCGTGTCCGTTCAGGCTCCGGATGACGAAGATCAGCAGGGGAAGGATTTCTTCCGCTACCACGGCTCCAAGGCTCGGAGCAGGACCTACATCAACATGCGGGAGGTGGCCGAGCGCTTCACGCTGCCCCCGGGCAAATACCTGCTGGTGCCCACCACCTTCCAGCCCCACCACGAGGCCGACTTCCTCGTCAGGATCTTCTCTGAGAAGAAGGCCGGCGCGCTGTGAGTGTTCGGCTCCTGAAGGCGCAGTTCTTTCCTTTCAGTTCAGATTTTAATAATAAATTAACAATAATACCTGCGCAGGGAGATGGGGAGCAACGTCGACGCCGACCTGCCTGACGTAAGTAGACGCTCGCTCGCTCGCTCGGTCGACCGCTCGGGTCTCGGCCTCGTGCTGACGCCGTGTTGTCTCCGGCAGCCGCCCATGCCCAGCGCCCCGGAGGAGGAGACGGACGAGGAGAGAGGCCTGAGGAGGCTGTTCGAACAGCTCGCGGGCGACGTAAGGAAACCGCCGCGTCGGTGGTGGGCGGCGGCGTTGCGCTGCGTCTTTGCAGAATTTTGCATCAGGAGGTTTGATTTTTCACAATTTCTTCTTTTCAATGCGTGTGTGTGTGTGTGTGTGTGTGTGCGCAGGATGAGGCCATCTGTGTCAGGGAGCTGCAGCAGATGCTCAACGGCGTTCTCAGCAGACGTAAGTGAACGCCGGCGTCCCACAGGGCTCCGTGCTCGGACCTCTCCTGTTCGATCGCACCGCGTGTCGTCGCAGCTTTGCAGATGATGCGTGATTGTCTGATAAGATGAGCACGTCTCACTTCTACTTTTTTTTTTTAATCCCTCGTCTCCAGGAAAAGAGATTAAATTTGACGGTCTGAGTCTCAGCACCTGCCAAAGTATCATCAACCTGATGGACGTATCCTTCCGACCTACTGAAGCAGCCTCTGATTTCAGGATGTATTAATATAACCGGCTTATAATTCCACTTTAATAAGATTTGGCTTCTTTATTTGCTGCCGTACACATACGACAGTAACCAGTTTACATATTTTGATACGTAGTGAATTCAGAAATCGAAATGCCCCGACAACTCGCGCTTTTAAGCGGGACCTTCCCAGAAAGAATTGACGACGCTGACGTTGATCCGGGTGTTTTTCTTGACGCAGTAAAACCAGGTGGACAGCACGGGGAAGCTGGAGTTCCAGGAGTTTAAGGTCTTCTGGGAGAAGATGAAGAAGTGGATCGTGGGTGTCGACTCGTGGTAAAATCGGTTGGATCAGGCGGCGAATGATTGGCGAGTGTGGCTCAGCCGCTGTTGTTGTTGTTGTTGTTGTTGCAGATGCTCTTCCTGTCCTTCGACACCGACCGCTCAGGGAAGATGTCGTCCTACGAGCTTCGCATCGCTCTCAAAGCTGCAGGTGAGAGTCCACCTGAACTCACGCATACAGTACCAGCATGAAGAGTATACAGAACGTTGTGTACTCGGTATTGCACATTATACATGTACAGTATTGTGTAGCGCTGCTCTGATTCCCATGAAGGCATGCAGCTGAACAACCAGCTGCTGCAGCTGATCGGCTTGAGGTTTGCTGACCACAACTACGACATCGACTTCGACGACTACCTCACCTGCATCGTCCGCCTGGAGAACATGTTCCGTACGTTGCCTTAATTAAATAAAAATTACACAACAAACAGACCGACGACGCACTGGCACTTAAAAAAAACACTTTCTCTGAACCCAGGAACTTTCCAGGCGATGGATAAGTTCAAGAGGGGGCGGGTGAGAATGAACATTATGCAGGTAAAGCCACGCCCACGTCACACCTGACTTCATTAATCTCTGCAAATAATTGCGCAGTGTTTGTTTTGAACACCTGTTACACGAGCGAGGTGCGGTTTTAAATCCTGTGAACATCTTCGTGGTTAGCGGCTTCGTTTCTCGTGACGACTCGTGTTTCTGTTTCTCCTCAAAGTTCCTGATGCTGTCGATGAACGTCTGAGGAGAAGCCGAGAGCGAACAGGAACCCGGCGGAGGAGCCGGACGCAACCCGCTTGTCTTTTAATATTCGAGCTGTGACGAGAACATACGAGCATTTTTCTTCTTCGTGTTTTCAAATTCGACACTTTTGCAAATCGTAAACGCCTCGATCTGGGCACGTGTGTAATGTGAGATGCTGTCTGAGCTAAAGTTTTGGGACTGGGGGGCGGGAGTCGGGGTTTAACTTCATATTTTGCTGACTGGTGCTTTTGGACAAAACATTATTTAATGTTTTTTTTTCTGCTTCCAGCATGAACAGAAAAACATTTTGAATAAAGTTTTTGTCTTTGACGTCGAGAAATGTGACAATGTTTGACAGTTGTCTGTCAAATTCCATTTTAATATTCATTATTGGTGTTTACCCAGGTACTCTGCCGGTACAATTCAGTTGTACTTGTACTGCATTTAAAAGGAAAACATTGTACTTTCACTCCACTGCATTTATCTAAAGTCTTTTTGGTCTTGATTTTAGCCATGACTTTACATTAAAAACATGTTTAACATGTGAATTACAACACACGAGGTTTCACAAGTGGATTTTGATGATTGTACTCGGGTACTATTACTCAAGGAAACTTTTTACTTGCGTTCATATTTTTATTATATTATCGTATTATTACTTAAGTGAGTAATCGCCTCCTGGAGCTTCATCGTGGTAATAAAATGAACCACCTAATTTAACCACCACAGTATGAACTAAAACGATGAGGTCTGAAGTTAGCAGAGTGTTAAGAATTTTAAAATACGTAAATAACAAATCAAAAACAACGTGGAGCTCCAGCCCGGCAGGTGGCGGTAAAACTCTCATAACTCGCTTGAAACGAACCCAGTCGATCTGGACGAGTCCGTGACGTCGAGGTAACACAACCGACGTTTACATTTACATTATCTATATGAAGACACGATCCCCTTTAAATCATTAATAAATCACTAAATGTAGTTGAGTAACGAATCTGAAAATGCCCACATCTGTTCTTAGCGCATTTATATCGTTAATTCTCCCCGTGTTGAATCCGCCCGCACCCCCGCTGTTGTTCCTGAATGGTTCCTTCCAGGTCATGGCGGAAGTCACGGCAGCGGCGTGGTGAGGAGGATCCACCGTCAGCGACAGTTTCCCGACCGTAAACCTGCGGTTATTCGTCGTAACAACCGACTCCGGTTTGAAGTTTGAGGATCTTTAAACTCGACCGTTCGGGGGAGAAACTGCCCGAGATCCCGCGACAAGATGGTGAGCGGACATTTCTCCACCCGGCTAACGATGTTAGCTAACAGTTAGCTAACGTTAGCCCCGTGTGCGCGTTAGCAAAACAACGTACATGTGGTACATGTTAAACCTCGTCCCGTTTTCACACGCGTCTTTGTAACCCGCCGTGTTCCGCGTCGCAGTAATGAGAAGAAGACCTCAGATCTAAAAAAGTTTAAAAAAAAAAATATATATATATATAAAAGTACTACAGTGCTAAAATACTCCAAGAAAAGTAAAAGTCCTGCACTCAGCGTCTCGCTTGTAGTACTCAAGTACTGATGTACTCGGTGAACAGAACAAGTCAGAGTAATATTTATAATATGACATTGGCACATACTTCAGTCCAGTGTTACAGCTGTTGATGTGAGACGACTTAACACTGTAAAAACTTGTTGTTGGTTCATGCTGTGATAATCCAGTACAACTGGCTTCACTGACGACAGTCAGTGTTACAGGCGTGCTGTGTGTTTTTTTTAAATAATGTCCTGTTGCTCAGTCCTTCATGAAAAACATGTGTTGCGGCTGGACCTGACCTGGCTGACCTCGCCGTCACCGTCATGCTCGACACTGACTGTCACTGCGTTTGTCCCCCCACCCAGCCTCACCGAAAGAAGAAATCGTTCATCGAAAAGAAGAAGGCCGTGACCTTTCACCTCGTCCACAGGAGTCAGAGGGATCCGCTGGCTGCCGATGAGAAGGCGCCGCAGCACGTCCTCCTGCCCGCCAACAAGGTGCGGCCTCCTTCACCGCGATGATGCCATGCCGGTTTCAATATGTTTCTGGGATTCGGTTGAATTTTGGGATCTTCTCCAGGTGGAGGTGGAGAAGCGGCGGGAGGAGCAGAGGAAATTTGGCGTTTTCTACGACGACGACTACGACTACCTGCAGCACCTGAAGGAGGCGTCGGGCCCGTCCGAGCTGGTGGCGGCCGGCGCCTCGCGCCCCGACGGGCGAGCCGTGCACTTCCGCGATGAGGAGGAGGAGGAGGAGGAGGAAGGCGGCGCGGGCGAGACCTTCCCCGTGAGTCGCGTTTGAAAAGCTCGTGAGGAAAGTTCTGATCAACGCGTTAACGTCTCTTCTGTCGACAGGCCGCCTCCATCCACCTGCCCTCCTCCGTTTTCGCCTCCGAGTTCGAGGAGGAGGTGGGACTTCTGAACAAAGCTGCTCCCATCTCAGGTGAACCCGGAAGAAGAACCTCCGTTTTCACCCTCGAAGTTCAGGCGCCGTCGCTTCGTCGCGTCTCATCGTTTCGCTTTGTTTTCCCCAACAGGGCCGCGTCTGGACATGGACCCCGACATCGTGGCCGCTCTCGACGAGGACTTCGACTACGAAGACCCCGACAACATCCTGGACGACGACTTCATCATCAAGGCGAACAGGGCGGGCGGGGCGGCGGAGTAAGGCGGAGCTGGTTCTTCTTCAAAACGCACTCGTTCAAGTTGTCTCGTTGTTTTTACGACGTGTCCTGTTTGTGTGCGACAGAGAGGACGGAGACGACGAGGACGACGATGATGATGAGTGGGAGGACACGGACGACGAAGGCGACTTCGACTCCGAGGGGGGGTTTTCGGGCGACGAGGGCGGGGACGGCCGCGGTCGGGAGTTTCTCTTCATGGACGAGGAGACCAAGAGCCGGTTCACGGAGTACTCGCTGACGTCGTCTGTGATCCGGAGGAACGAGCAGCTCACGCTGCTGGACGATCGCTTCGAGAAGGTCAGCTGATCATCAGCTGATCATCAGCTACGCCCCCCCCACACACACACACACCTCAATCTATAAACTGAACGATTAAGATTGATAGATTATCCATCATAGCGTCGTAATTAAAGCGTCCGCTCTCGCCTTTTAGTTTTACGAGCAGTTTGACGACGACGAGATCGGCGCTCTGGACAACGCCGAGCTGGAGGGCTTCATCGAACCGGACAGCGCCCGCCTGGAGGAAGTCATCAACGACTACTTCAAACAGAAAGCCAAAGAGTGAGCACATTCAATTTCTTCTTCTTTTTTTCGTGGGATGACAAGTTTTACTGAAACGTGCGGTCGGTTTGTGGTTCAGCTTCCTCAGGCCCGATGACTTGGGCCCCAAAGAACTTCCTGTTGTGAAGGAGGAGGATGAGGAGGAGGAAGAGGAGGAGGAGGAGATGGAGACGGTTGTGGTGGAGGCCCCAGAGGAGAAGTGGGACTGCGAAACCATCATCAGTGAGTTTCGTGACGTCGTCTTCTTTAAAAATTCATTTAGAAATGAATAAGACGGAGAAAAAACTACAAACAGAACAGAGAACGGGTCACGTGTACGACACGGCAGAAAAAGAAACGCGACAGATTCCCGGAACTCGTCTCTGCACCTGCGGGGCGAGGCCCGATCCGGAGGAAGCGTTTACAGGAAGCGCGAGGACGGGGAGGAGCCGTTTCACCGGCAACTAAAGTCCACGTCTTATCTGCCCGTCTGATGAGCGGCGGACAGGAAACGTCCCCGCGGGCAGCTCGGCCCCCCTCCTCCCGCACCAGCTCAAAGTGGAAGCTGACGCAGGAGCGAGCGGCCATTAGAGGAAGATGCGAGGAAGACGCCCAAACTGGAGGCGTCCTCCGTATCTCGCTGTGACCGTGTGCTTCTCGTCTTCTCCAGGCACGTACTCCAACATATACAACAGACCCAAAGTGATTGAAGAACCTCCCAAGGTATGAAACACACACACACACACACACACACACACACACACACGCGGTTCTGTTTGTGCGTCGTGTTCTTCACGCCTTCACCTCCCGTCCTCAGCTGAAGCCCGTCCGCGTGTCCAACAAGACGGGCATCCCCCTGGACGTCCTCCCCGCCAGAGGCCTGACGGCCAAACAGGCGGAGCGCATGACCATGATCAACGACTCGGACCTGCCCCGCGCCTCCGCCCGGCCCCGCGGCAAAGAGGAGAGCAAGGTGGAGAGGAAGGCCAGGAAGCAGGCCGTCAAGGAGGAGCGCAAGGTGTGTGTGTGTGTGTGTGTGTGTGTGTGTGTGACAGACTGGGTCAGGTTCTGCTTAACTGATCAGAACTTGTGTTTGTTCAGGAGCGGCGGGTGGAGAAGAAAGCCAACAAGGTGGCGTTCAAGGAGGAGAAGGTGCGACAGGAGAAGCAGCTGCTGAACCTCAGGACCAACGTTCAGGGCCTGAAGCTTTAGCGGACGCGCTCGCCGGCGCTCTGCCGCCACAGACTCTTTATCCCGGCGTCACGCCGCTCGGTGCCTGACCGGCGCTGAACGCACCCCGGCCCCGGGAAAAAACAAACAAACAATAAACGAGCAGCGACTGAGGGAGCTGTTCCATACGTACATTCTCCAAAAAAATGACGGGAATCGCACACGTGACTTCGTTTATGGCCGACTGTCCATTTTCACAAAAGGATCTGGAGACTGTTCACGCTGACGTGCGTCCAGGGTCGACGCCGTCCGACTCCCGCGTCGTAAAAACTGACTCCAACTCTGTCGTCCGCAGCAAACGTTAAAGAATCAGCGGCGAGGGGAGCGCTCGTTCCGCGCACCCGCCGCCTGTGAATAAATATCTCTGAGTTTGAAAAATAAGATTTCTGTGACGACTCGTCTTTCATCAGCCGTGAAAACAAGAGAGCGGCCGACGTGGAACACGAGTTCGCTTCTAAAGAACGACGCGCAAATAGTTTTGTTGTTTACGTCACGGCGTCTCCCACCGGTCGTACGATGAGATTATGACGAGAAGGTGGAGCCGACGCTAAAGCGCCGAGAAACACGGACGAAACCGTCTCACCACTTTAAAAATAAAACTTTAATGCAAATTTTCGTAATATTTCATGTTGATCTCACCATCGTTCATCTCTTCAGGCAGGAGATCAGCAAACTCCACCATCACTGTACAGTCTTTAAAATATATACACACACACACACACACACACACGAGTTTTATACAACAAAGTTTCTAAATGTGTGTGTGTGTGTGTGAGCTGCTCTGAAGTTCACGCCAGTTTTGTGGGTCACAGGTCGCACAGTCGGCGAGATTCAAACGTTAGTTTACAACATTTAAAAAATTACAAAATAATTTTTGTGTTTTAAAATTTATAAAATAATCCCTGAAAGCTGCCGGCCACGCCACAACCAGGGTGGAGCCACGAGGCCCAACGCAGGTGAGTAAATGTTTGTGTGCGTCATTTGGGTGAACTGTCCCTTTAAAAACAAAAACAAACACCCAGGCAAGCGAGATTAAAGTGGAGCCCTCGCCCAATGCTAAAATAATCCAGCTGGATTAGATCTTCTCTCCGTGTTTGTTTCCCTCAGGTGGTGTAAATCATCTGTTGGTGTAACCCTCGACCAAGTCTCCGTCACCAAAGTCCACCTGCAGGACGTGCGGCCGGTCATACTGAGGCCCGGGCTCCTCCTGCTCCTCCTGCTCCTCCTCTTCCTCTCATCAGTCAAACCGCACTGTGACCTCACCGAGTCCTCGTCCGTCCCGCAGAGTCCTGTTCTCCTGCACCCTCGCTGATGGTCCAGATCCGAGGCGGCGCTGCAGCTCCGCGATGAGACGCCCCCCGCCGAGCCGACCGACAGGCTGTCGTAGCGCTGACCGAATTCCACGCAGGGCACGGCGCCGTACCTCGCGCGCTCCTCGCCGCCGCCGCCGTCGTCCATCCGCTCAAAGTCCTGTTGTGAGGAGACGAGACGCGTCACGCGGGGCGACGACGTGAGTCGTCGTCCTCGGGTGGGGACACCTTACCAGAGCGCGCGGGAGGCCGGGAGACTTCATGGTCCAGGCCCTCGTCACGCAGATGCCGACGGTGACCAAAGCGACGGCGAGGGCGAAGACGCACAGCAGAGCGGCGAGCACCGCGGCGTGGACCCCTGCCACGCAACAAACAACGACACCTCGGTACGGCTGCACCGCCGGGACGGGACCGTGTCTGAACCGCCGGGGGGAAACTCACCGGGCGCCGCGCCGGGACAGACGCGGCCCGTCTCTCTGAACGCCACGTATTCGGCGCGGTTCCCGTAGTCCAGCCATCCCTTCAGCGTGACGCACGCGTCCGCGGCCCCGGGCGGCGGGACGTCGTACCTGCAGATCACCTGGGTCAACCTGCACACCGAGTTAAACTCGCCCTGAAAGCAGCACAACGTGCGTTAATTCAAACCCCCTAATCTGGACCCCAAGCAATAATCTGAAAGGTTGGTAATCTGGAGGAGCTGGGAGCTCTTATCTGCAGTTGTGTGTTTCACATTGTTATGCCCAGGTGTTGTGTTGTTTTTTTTGCACTCACGTGATCGGTGGAGACGTTGAATTCAAAGAAGCTGACGTCGAGCTTGGCGGCGCGCTTCAGCCGCGCGTAGAAGTGGAAGGGATTACGGAAAGTCACCGCGGTGCCCGAGTCCCCGGACGCCACGTCCACCGGCGGGAAGTCCAAGGCGCCTGTCGGAGAGACCGGAGGTTGACGTCTGCGGAGAGGGAAAACGGCGGCGGCGGGACAAACGCGGCTCCGCCTCTCACTCACAGTGTAAATCCGCCACCTTGTTGCCGTTGAAGGTGAACGTCTGGGAACGCGCCGGCGCCGACTTCCTGTCTCCCTGCAGGGCCGTCACGCTGACGAAGTGGAAGCCCATGTAGCGCCACTGAGAGGCCCAGATGAAGTGACTCAGGTCGTAACGCTGCTCCGTGGTCTCGTTCTCATGGTGCCTTCAAAGAAAAGGTCCAGAAATTTAATCTGAACGGGTCTTAATCCAGATTATTTTACAGTATATATATATATGATGTAGTTTGAGGCAGTGTTGTGGTATTTCTAATACGAGTATTAGCCGCAGTACCACGTGGTGGACCACGGTCAGGTGAGCGTTACCCTTCGGATGACGTGATCTCCACCCGGAAGCGGGTCCCCGGCGTCCGTTCCCCGTAATCCCACGTGACCGTGGTGTCGAGGTTCCGGCAGCTCACGCTCACGTTCGTCGGCGCCGGAACTGCGCGTGGGAAACGAGAGGCAGAAGTAACGAAGTACTCTGTACTCGAGACACACACACACACACACACACCCCGAGACTACAACTACCTGAATTACCCCCCCCGCAGGTGAGTGACTCAAAGTCACACAGAGAAATAATATTTTTGTTATTGATATTAATATTGATTATTCGATTAGTGTTTCACGCACGTTCTTTGCGTTATTTCCCAAAACAAGCCGCGCCCTGTGCCTGACGTCACACCTGCAACATTCCTGAACTTCTGCAGAGGAAAAACTCCGTTTAATTAATTAATCCATTATTTGTAAAAAAATAAAAAAGCGTCACACTGACGCCTTTTTTTCTCTGAAAGAAAATAAACAGGAGAAGCTACAGTTGCTGTAACTGTATATCTGAAAAAAACACACATTACAGTGCGTTATGAACCACTGCGTGTGTTTACAGATTGTAAATTTAAAAAAAAAGAGTCAGACATATTGTTTGAAATGTCACTAAACAGTAAGATTTCACCTTTACGATTTCATTTACTTTTAACTGTGGGACGCACGTGCGTATTTCCTGTCCCTTTAAAATTATTATTATTATTATTATTATTATTATTATTTTAGCCCGTGGTTACACTGAGCTAAATAAAGCAGCTGGTTTGCCCTGATTTACTCCATGTCAGCAGGTATTAGTCATATATCAAGATCGAAGTCCCGACCTCACCTTTCTTTTACAGTAAATAATCAACCGAGACCTTTGCTTTAGGATGTGTTTGTCTTACGGGGCAGAAAGAATGAGGAAAGATTTTATCTATTTTTTTTTTTTTTTTAAATATGAGCCACCTCAGTGCGGTGAGTCCAGTCAGCAGCCACAGTAAAATGGCTCCAGGTAAAATAAAAATATAAATATATGAACTGTACACCGTTTAGCTTGCAGGCCTGTCTTTTAAAGAGATCCGGATCTCAACCACACTGCCTGTGAGAATAAAGAAAAACTGCAGTAATTCATACTCATAACTCCTAATTTACAACATTATCATCTTCAGATAATCTGACAACTCCTCCACAACTAATCGCTAATCTGGGAAACGTTTGGGGTCCTGCTGACGTCACTGAACCGACAGCCCCGAAGAGCGCAGCTGCTGATTGAGTCTCTGATCAACTGATTGATTGTTGCTCTACTCAAGTACTCAGCAACTATACTTAGATTTTTTTTTCTTTTTAACTACTTAACATTTTCATTCCAATACATTTCAGAGGAGAAGACTGAACTCTTCCTTCCCATATATGTTTTCCATATAATCTCACGATGCAGCGCTGTCCCTCTAAAACAGGCTCCACTTACCAATCACAGCCGAGCCCGCGCTGACCGGGACCGGGACCAGGACCAGGACCAGGACCAGGACCAGGACCAGGACCGGGAGCAGGAGCGCGGTGGACGCGCCGTGAAGCGCCATGACTTTAACCGCGGCTTCCTCCTCAGCTCCGAGGCGTGTCACCCTGACGACGATCCATAGCCAAACGCGGCCTTTCGCAACAGCGGGAACTTTTTGTTACCTGGGCGGGGAAGTTACCTGGTGACGTCAGCGGATACAGGTTGTTGGGTTGTTTTTTCCAGAATAAAGGCTGGTTGGTTTGTTTTTGTTTTAGGGATTTTACATTTTTCTAAAACTGCTCAACCACCAATGGATAGTATTGGATAATAATGTTGTTGAAAACACATTAACAAATCCATCAAATGGCAGATGGATCCATCGCAGTATTTTTTCATTTTAAATGGTATTTATACCTACAAATCTAAAACCTATTTAATATTATTTATGTTTAATATTCAATGTAATTTTTCTCTACTGTTCAATCATCTCACGACTCACCGGCAAACTGAAGCTTTTATTATCCTCCTCTCCCCTCCTCCCCTCCTCTCCTCCTCTCCTCTCTCCTCTCCTCCTCCCCTTCTCTCCTATCCTCATCTCTCTCCTCTCCCCTCCTCCTCTCCTCTCCTCTCCTCCCCTCCTCCTCTCCTCCTCTCCTCTCTTGTCTCCTCTCTTGTCTCCTCTCCTCCCCTACTCTCCTCTCCTCTCTTGTCTCCTCTCTATTCTCCTCTCTCCTCTCCTCTCCTCCTCTCCTCTCTCCTCTCCTCCCCTCCTCCTCTCCTCCCCTCCTCCCCTCCTCTGGTGTCAGACTCAGTAAAACAGCTGTAATCCAGTAAGAGGCTTTTTGCGTGTCGCTCGGCTGAAGTTGGACGCGGCCGTGTGATAAACACACTTTGTCACAGACCTCGACAACTGGCACCGTGAGTATTCATAGTAATATTATAAAAAGTACCAGGTTACACAACGTTTTACTGCTTTGTTGTTGTTGTACTGCAGTATTTTTACACTGTATACTTTCATCCTGGAACCACTTGGTCGACGTGGTTTCAGCCAGGTCCGACTCTACCCATGATCCTCCTCTCCACCTCCGTGTGCTCGGACCCGGTCCTCATATTAACCCCCCCACCACCCCCCGGCCACGTGAGGAGTAATTACAGCTGCCGTCCGCTGTAATCCTTCAGAGACAAATCCAGCATCCCCGCTGGGTCCCAGATGTTGAACCTGACAGCTGGGACGTGAACACGTCTCCATCTGGACTGGAGGTTCGGGTTGCGGGTACGAGCGCAGTGACGCCACAGTGACGGTTCACGCGTACAGCGTGTTGCCACCATTCACCACAAAGTCGTGACCCCGCCGCTTTAAATCCCCGGTGAAGGCGTGTTGAGGATTTAGACGTGAGAGAGGGAAGATTCTGATGGTTTGTGAATCCGGCTGGAAAGTCCAGCTCCGTCTTAACGGACGAGACAAACAGACCCACGTCAGAGGGGACGACTGAGGCACAGCAGATTCAGCCGAAAGCCTCGGTCCAGTAAGTGGACGTTGAGTGGAGACGTGTTAAAGGCCGAGGAGAAACTGAATCGTCAAGAAATTATGTCCAATTCTGTAACATGACTTCATATTGCAAACGAATGGGGTTAATAATCTCTGACATCATGATGACCTGTTACACCGAGGCCTCTCGGCAAAACGTGCAGATAAATCTCGTGCTTAATCCATCCTATAGATATTTAATCACAAACTGTTTGCAGGTGTCGTGGAATAATTCAGATGGGATTAATGTAAAGAGGCTGCACGCATGCTAGCTGCTGTTTCAGTTCCAACACAATAAGGAAATCACTTTAAAGGAAACGGACAGATTAGAAAGAGAGAAACAAAAATAAACACAACACATGTTAAAGGGCTGGATTAACCTGCGTGTTCACACACACACACACACACACTGACACACACACACACACACACACACACTCACACACACTCACACACACACACACACACACACACACACACACACACACACACACACACACACACACACACACACACACACACACACACACACACACACACACACACACACACACACACACACACACACACACACACACACACACACACACACACACACACACACACACACACACACACTCACACAGGTGTGTGATTGTTCCTCAAGTGTTGTCCATGTGCCCGAGGTTTGATCCCAAGAGGAGCCCCGCCTTTTTCTATCACTCTCTCACTCTCTCTCTCTCTCTCCCTCTCTCTCTCTCTCTCTCTCTCTCCTCCTCTCTCTCTCCCTCTCTCTCTCTCTCTCTCTCTCTCTCTCTCTCTCTCTCTCTCTCTCTCTCTCTCTCTCTCTCTCTCTCCTCTCCCTCTCTCTCTCTCTCTCTCTCCCTCTCCCCTCCCTCTCTCCCTCTCTCTCTCTCTCTCTCCCTCTCTCTCTCTCCCCTCTCTCTCTCTCTCTCTCCTCTCTCTCTCTCCCTCTCTCCCTCTCCTCTCTCTCTCTCTCTCTCCCTCTCTCCCTCTCTCTCCTCTCTCTCCGCCTCCCTCTCTCTCCCTCTCTCTCTCCCTCTCTCTCCGCCTCCCTCTCTCTCTCTCTCTCCGCCTCTCCCTCTCTCTCTCTCTCTCTCTCTCTCCTCTCTCTCTCTCTCCTCTCTCTCTCTCTCTCTCTCTCTCTCTCTCTCTCTCTCTCTCTCTCTCTCTCTCTCTCTCTCTCTCCCCGCCTCCTCTCTCTCTCCTCTCTCCTCTCCCTCTCCCTCTCTCTCCCTCCCTCTCTCTCTCTCTCTCTCTCTCTCTCTCTCTCTCTCTCTCTCTCTCTCTCCTCTCTCTCCTCTCTCTCCCTCTCCCTCTCTCCCTCTCTCTCTCTCTCTCCCTCTCTCTCCGCCTCCCTCTCTCCCTCTCTCTCCCTCTCTCTCCTCCCTCTCTCTCTCTCTCTCTCCACCTCCCTCTCTCTCCGCCTCCCTCTCTCTCCCTCTCCCTCTCTCGCTCTCCCCCTCTGATATAGGGCAGCTGCACATTTTAAATAAAAAACCTCACTGGCCTGAATCCTGTTGCTCTGTTGCATGTGTGAGCACGTGAGCAGCTGCTTAAACCTGTGGCCCCTCCCATCACGTACCCCACCCACCCACCCACCCACCCACCCATTGCTGGGCACCAACCTGCCCATCTCACCCTCCACCCTCCACCCCCCACTCTGCTCTGTTTACTCCTGAAACCTCTGGACCAGCAGCCGGACGCTTCAGTTCCAGCTCCGTCGATTTACTCCACAGACAAACGCACATTTCTCCACCCGCCCGTCGCCCCCACCTACAGCAGCATGCGGGTGCTACTGGAGAGCAGCTGGATGAGGTTTGGACCGGCAGGCAGGGGGTCGTACGACTGGGTGACGGGTTCGCCTGCGACACAGGACAAGCAGGTGAGGTGATTTGGATTAAAATTAAGGAGGAAAAGTTTCTTCATCATCATCACATTTTCTTTCTTGTTTCACTGATTTTGATATGATGTGCAAGACGTTGGGGATGAAACATAAAAATAGTCCAGTGTTATTTCTTGAGATAAATATGTGTAAACATAAACAATAACACTTGGCTATAAAATACGCATCACTGAAGTGCTGTGTCGCTTTTCTTTTTCTTCCTTCCTTTCCCCTCAGAGTGATTTAGGCGTCACATTAAGCCTCCGACTTTCAGGACAGCGGCTCTTTGACCGTGAGCCGTCGGGTGACACTCAGATGGATTGAGAATTAATACTGTGACAGTCGCGTGGAGGAGCAGAGTCTGCAGGGCGCTGGCTCATCCAGGCAGCATTAACTAATTGCTAGAAAAACTAAGGCGAGGGGGGCGGGTGGGAATTTGGGACAGGGGGTGGATGTAAACAGCGCGCTCGGCCTTCTTGTCGGGATCAAACACAGACTGCAGATCTGCAGCTGGCGCGGCTCATTCCCAGACGAGCTGACGCTTAATCTGTAACACACTGTTGTTGTTTCACTGAAACCCAGACAACCTAAACTGTTGCAGCTCTTTGTCGGGGGTTTTCTGTGGCGTTTTGCAAAGATAGACGCGGCTGTGAAACGATGTTTGTCGAGGCTGCACGAAGGCCGAATCCCAGGCCGTGCGTGTTCGCAGGAGGACGATGAATTTGCCTTCAGAGATTTATTAGAAAGGTCCTGATTACTGATTTACTTTGAAAAATGTGAAAACCTTCCATCGATCAGCTGGGATGATCTGAAACCATCCCGCCTCACAGCGGGATGAGTTGTATGTTGTGTTATGAAATGTGGCTACTGCCCTTTAAGTACGACTTCATCCACGGACAGTGGGAATTTAAGCCTTTGTTTGCATCTCTAAATGAGTGCGACGCAATTCGCAATGACAGAGTTAGCAAAAGTGCACCCAAAGCATAGCAGTTGTTGTTTTAAACCGATAATCACCTCCTCGCTGATCAACAGGGCCGCAGCTGGAACGAGTTGGAGCTCGGAGAGGACAGAAAGTCAGAGCTGGTGGTCTACGTGGTCCTCCCGGCGGTCTCCATCCTCCTGCTGGCTTTCCTGGCCGGTCTGATCTACCGCCGCTGCTCCCGCAGCAAACTGAGCCTGGCTAACATCATCGCTCTGGACCTGCAGGACACGGAGAGCAGCGCCGAGTTCCTCTCCTCCTTGACCCGGAACGCCGAGCGCCACACCAGCACCAGCTCCGACGGATCAGACGGAGTCTTCGTCATGGTCTACCTGCCTCCGCCCTACGAGGAGACCCTCACCAAGATCACCCGGGCCGCCAGCCTCTCCAGCTCCAAAGACGTGGAGTCAATAAAGATAGAAGATCTGGAGGCCAAGCTGTGTCCAGAGCTCAAGTCCAGTGGCCAGTACGTGTGACGATGGGGATTAACGGCGCAGTGGATAAGACTGTTATAACTCTGAAAAGCTTTGTGGTCTGTAAATTTAATCATCGCTCAACTCCCTCAGCAGCTCTCCAGAGCCTCTGTTAGTTAGATCAATCTCTACACCGACCCCTTCAAACACCACCAGCACCAGACACACACAGTTAGAGAGATGGTGGACAGAGAGGAGCAGCCAAAGAGCCGAAGTGGAACTAAAGGAGAGTGAACTGAGGTTCAGCAGGTGGACACAGACCTCAGGGTTTGGGTCGGGCTTTGTTTGTGTTGTCGGCTCGTTGGTCTGCCCTCTAGTGTCCAAACATCGATTAATGCAGTTTGAAATGAGTCACATGCCATTCTTAATCCATATAACAAAAGGATTTTGAGACATAAACAAAATGATTATAAGCAGCATATGTAAAGAGAAACTCTTAGCAGCCTCGTTTGATCAGTGTGGCTGAGGCCAGTGTATATAAGGGTGGACTGTGTCTAAATATACTGATGTGTTGTCTACAGTGGTGATGTACTCCACAGATGAATTCATTAGCTGTTTGACATTTGGGTTAAAGGGAAATGTCTGAATAAATGTACATTTGTTTGCTCACATGCACGATGGACATGAAAAGCTTCAACCAGAGCGAGGCTACGATTTCTCAGCGGTCGGGCGACAAATGTAGTTTATGACGGAATAATTTGTTTTAAAATTATTTCTATGTTTTTTTTATTTTTATTTTACTGCAGGCTTTGTCTTTATTTAAATTCAACCGTACACTTATATTCATGCGCATTATATTTGTGAATAATTTGTGTTGTTAATAAAGTTTTCTTCGTTTGAATGGGCGGGTGGTGGACAGCATTGAAAGTATTTTAAAAATATTTACATTATTTATGAACAGCAGGAAAGGGGGAAATGACTTTAAATAAAATGACAATGATGTAAAATAAAATAAAAGGAAACAACTTCCGGTCGCTGTAACGCAACGTCGTGGATTCCAGCTGCCGTTAATCCCCGAAGAAGAAGAAGAAGAAGAAGGGGCGGGGCGTCGTTACGTGATGACGTCTTATTCGAGCGCCTGCACCGCGCGTTATTTGGAGAGTCGCGGATAAATCGTAACTGGTTGAACTTAAACTCGTTCCCCGGCTCGTTGAACCGCTCGGGCGGGGTTTTTTTTTTTGTTTGTTTGTTTTTTCGGGGGGTTGTTTGTTTGTTTGTTTGTTTTTTTATTTACAGACAGCCATGTTCAGCTCCGGCCGCAGGCAGCAGGGCCGGGCCGCCGGGAGGAAGAGCGTCTCCGGAGCGGCCAACAGTCTGCTCTTCTCCCCGCGGAGGACGCCGCTGTCGGCCAGGTGAGAGACACTGACCGGACCGTCACCGCGGAGCCCGTTTCCACCAAACTAAGTCCGGATCAGACCACCGTACCCAGACTTGCCCGGTGTGGACACAGATTGTCCCAGTTTGAGGGCCAGACCAGGTCTCAGATCCAACACCACTATACCTAAGGCTAAAGACTCTTTACAACGGGAAGGAGACAAACACAAACATGTTCTGATGAAGTCCACTACAGTCCACTACAGTCCACTACAGTCCACTACAGTCCTCTGTCTTACGCCGTCAGGTCGACGCCCACCCGAGCACAGAGCCACGCGGCTGCAGACTCGGTCCACTACGACGTCCAGACCTTCGGCTCGTCTCTGCCGGTCAAAGTGATGGAGGCGCTGACGATGGCCGACGGTACGGGGAAAGGAAGGACCACCCTCGCTCTTGTCTGTTATTTCCCTGCGTCACCTGTGAACCTTCGTGTGTGTGTGTGTGTGTGTGTGTGTGTGTGTGTGTGTGTGTGTGTGTGTGTGGGGTCCCTGCAGCCGACGACCACATCTCCGTGAAGGTGGATCAGAGCGGCTGGGCCTGGATGGTTTGCGGAGAGAGGCTGATCATCTGGAAGATCTGCCAGACCGCCGTGGCCAAGGTGCCGTAATTTAGCCCGACGCCTGAAGCCACGCCCCCCGACCCTCCGCGCTAACACGTTGTTTCCCCGCAGCTGTCGGTGTGTAAGGAGCTGCAGCTGCCCGCCAGCGAGTACGACTCCACCGCCGACCTGGTGGCCGTGACGTCCGCCGCTCCCCTGGAGACGGCCGCCGTTCAGTCCATCTCCGTCCTGGCGGTGGCGTCGGAGGGGACGGCTCGCTTCTGGCCCAGCCTGGCTCAGGAGGGGAACTACACGGAGACGGACGTGGACCTGGGGGATCTCTGCAGCTTCGTCCTCGCCGTCCGAGTGAGCATCGATCGCTCTTATTGAACGCCGCGTTCCAGCTTTGCCCCCCAGTACGCGTCCTTATCTCCGCCCGCCCCGCCCCCCTCTCCAGGGCGGGAGCTTCATCCTGTGCTCGGCGAAGAGCCGGCTGCTGAGAGCCGGCGCTGATTCTTCGGGACGGCTGCAGTACCGCGCCCTGCAGCAGGGTCAGGGCGTGCTGTCCGGCATCGGGCGCCGCGTCTCCAGCCTGTTCGGCATCCTGTCCCCGCCGGCCAACGACACGGTGAGTCACGCTGAGACGCTCCTGTGGGAGTTACTGCTCTGTTCCGGTTTTTCCGTTTCGACCCGACCCGACCCGACCCGGCTCCGGTTGTCTCTGCAGCTGCACAGCGCGCTGTGGGCGGGCCGGACCGGCTGCCTGTACACGCTGACCAGCTCCAGCCTGAGCAAGTGGGAGGTGGACGACAGCTGGGAGCACCAGGTCCTCAGCTGGGACGCTCGCCGGGCTCTGACCGACGGCATCGCCGATGCCATCTGGGTCAGTACGAGCACGATGGTGGATGCTGTGTGTGTGAGCATCGGTGTGAGTGTGTAATGTGTGTGTGTGTGTGTGTGTGTGTGTGTGCGTCCCCAGGGGTCAGAGAGCAACTACGAGGAGATGAAGGAGGGGGCGAACGTGGTGTATCTGGACATGAAGCTCAGCCAGTGAGTGACTTCGCCTGCGCGTGTGTGTGTGTGTGTGTGTGTCGCCTGAGTTGTGTCACCTGGATTTTAATCTCAGGTGTGTGTTTTCAGAGCCGGCCTGGTGGTTCTGGCCGCCGCCTGGCACCCGTCCGACACCCCCTGCCTGGCTTACTTCTGCCTGGTGACGCTGCAGGACAACGGCGCCGCCATCTCCGACCAGTTCACCGTGGAGGTCACCAAATACAGCCCCCTGTTCCAGGTGGGTCCAGGTCCAGGTCCTGAGTTTAAGGTTCAGTTCGGCGTCTTCGTGCGTTGCGGTTTAAGTGTCCGCGTCTCGTTCAGAGCGAGGAGGCCCTGCAGGGCACGCGGCTGGTGCTGCCCCCCTCCCCCGGCTCCACCGCCTTCCTCTACAACGAGGAGCTGGTGTTCGCCTGCTCCACGGGGACCGGCAGGGCGGGGCTGCCCGACGAGAAGATCAGCTTCAACTCGTCCGGTAAGAAGCGTCAGATCAGCGTGTGAATCCAGAATCGGTGAACGTTGGGAGGACTTAAGGATGTCTCCGCCTCTGTCCAGGCGACGGCGTGCGTGGCGGGGGCTGCTGCGCCAACCTGCCCGTGTTTTTCTCCCAGAACAGCGGCCTGGTGGCGGTGGTGGCCCGGGAGAGCGCCTCCATCCTCCCAGAGACCATGGAGGACTCGCTGTGCTCCTCGCTGGCCGCAGCCCCCGAGGTAAGACTCAGGCGGACAGTAGAGGACGGTCAGGGGACGATCAGGGGACGGTCGGTCCCGCACCTGCTGGTTCACGCCCTGTCATTCTTCTGGTTTGTCTTGTCTCAGGTTTCGGCCATGGAGACCCCGAGCAGATCAGAGCCTGTCGCTCAGGAGGACAAGACCAAACTCCTGAAGGCCGCCTTCCTGCAGTTCTGTCGGTGAGTGTCTCATCAGCGTCGGCTTCTCGTCGGGTTGTGAATGTGAGCAGCTTTTAAAAAAAAAAAAAAAAAAAAAAAAAATCATTAAAATAATTTGTCTTCGTCAGTAACGACCTGGTGGGGGCTCAGACGGTCACGGACGAGCTGTTCCCGGCCGACGGTGACGGAGAAGAGGGGGCGGAGCTGGACAACGTGGTGGTTCAGATCAACCTGGACCTGGTGGACGACTACCCGGCCTCCGACCCCCGCTGGGCTGAATCTGTCCCTGACGGTGAGGGAGGGGTCTTATTATCTACATGCCTTTTTTTTTTATTATCTTGATTTTGTAAACAAGCTGTTTTGTGTTCGTGCAGAGAGCGTCGGCTTCCCCCTCACCTCCCTCATCATCCTCCACCAGCTGGAGGACAAGATGAAGGCCCACGGCTGCTTCATGGACTTCCTGCTCCAGGTGGGTCTGCTGGACCGCCTCACCCAGGCGACGGTGCGCTCGTCGCCCATGGCCACCCGCCTGCTGCTGTGCGAGCACGCCGAGAAGCTGCAGGCGTCCATGGTGCTGAAGAACCACCACGCCAAGCACGCCGACCTGGTCAACGCCGCCATCGGCTCCGCGCTGCGCAGGAGCGGCGCCGCCGTGCCGCCGAGCCTCACGGCCGCCGACGTCTTCTTCAGGGAGGTGCGTGTCCGCCGGGCGGCTTTGCGTGGCGTCGTGCGTTGGACGCGGCCGCCGGACCGACGTTTCTCCCTCTCGCAGGTGTCGCAGATCGCCTCGGTGTTGGAGTGCCTGCTGGAGGAGGAGGAGCGGAGCCTGAAGGAGAACCCGGTGGACTCGGTGCAGTGGGCCGAGGCGGTCCTCACTGTCAACAACATCATCAAGGTGAGCGGCGCGCGTCACGAAGGCCGCGTGCGGCGTGGGCTGATTTTTAACGGGGTGAAATGATGGTGTGTGTGTGTGTAGGACATGCTCCAGGCTGCGGGTCAGTACAGAGAGACCAAGGCCTCGCTGTACAGAGCACCTGAGAACGCTGCTGCAGAACCCGAGTACATCCCCTGGACAGGTAAGTTCATCTGAGTGTTACCTGTCAATCACAGCGTGGCCACGCCCCCTACTTCCTGGTCTAAATGGATCATAATGTCAGTGTGAAAATGTTTCCTGACGTCATAAATCCGTTTCCTCACTGACTTCTATACAAACAGACCAGAGGAGTCGCCCCCTGGTGGTCGCTCAGGAGAAGACGGGTTTAACGCGCTAACGCGAGAATCTTTTCCCTCCTGCAGCGTCGGGCGGCGCCGGTGGCGTTCGCACGGTCATTTCCCGCCAGCACGAGATCATCCTGCGCTCCGTGTACCCGCACGCCGACTCGTCGCTGCGCAGCGCCCTGTGCGAGCAGCTGGTGGCGCTGCTGGACATCTACCTGGGGGGCTGCGTGGCCCAGCTGAACTCCCTGCAGCAGCACCGGCCCCCGGGGGCCCAGCAGGAGCGCTACGACAGCCTGGAGATGGAGTACGGCCAGCGCCGCTCCGAGCTGCTGCGGCCGCTGCGTGAGTCGCACACTGCAACCGATTTAAAGGAGCAAAGCAGTCGTTTCAACAATGAATGTGTTAGGTTTACTGTGTGTGTGTGTGTGTGTGTGTGTGTGTGTGTGTGTGCAGTGGAGCTGGGTCAGTACCAGTGGGTGGCGGCGCTGGCTGAGAAGTACTGTGACTTTGACATCCTGGTGCAGATGTGCGAACAGACCGACAACCAGAGCCGCCTGCAGCACTACATGGCCAAGTTCGCCGACCAGGTGCGCCGAGCGCTGTCGCGTCGAGACGCTCGTGTTTTCTTGTTTTCCGAGCGCTGACCCACGTGTCACTTCCTGCCGCAGAACTTCGCCGACTTCCTGTTTCGCTGGTACATGGAGAAGGGGAAGAGGGGGAAGCTGCTGTCCCAGCCGGCCGCTCAGCACCAGCAGCTGGCCAGCTTCCTGCAGGCGCACCAGCACCTGAGCTGGCTGCACCACATCCACGTGCACGACTACCACGGTGTACGGGACGCACACACACACACACACACACACACACACACACACGGCGCGTTCATTCAGAGTGAATGAGGACGGCTCGTGTCTTTGCAGGCCCACAGGACGCTCTACAGCCAGGCCAACGCCGAGACGCGCTACTTTGTGAAGAAGAAGACGCTGCTGGCGCTCAGCAAGCTCACGGCGCTGGCGTCCGACCTGCCGGAGGGCGAGCGCAACAAACAAGTCGACGGTAAAAAAAAAAAAAAAAAACGCAACCGGCGCGCAGTCCGTAAACGCCGGCGACACCTCGAGCGTCCTCTGACCGCCGTTATCGATCCGTCCCGTCAGACATCGTGGAGCAGGAGCGCTTCCTGCTCCACCAGGAGACGCTGCCCCGACAGCTGCTGGAGGAGAAGCAGCAGAACCCCGACACCATGCCGCTGCTCACCGCTCACAGCCTCATACAGGTGAGCGCCCACACACACACACACACACACACTTGCTGTAGCCACGCCCCCTGCTTCCTGGTCTTTCCTCCTCTAAATGGATCCTAATGTGAAAATGTTTCCTGACGTCATAAATCCGTTTCCTCACTGACTTCTATACAAACAGACCAGAGGAGTCGCCCCCTGGTGGTCGCTCAGGATAAGACGGGCTTATTTTTAACTTTACTTTTAATTCCTGAACCGAAAAGGGAAAAAAAAGATTTTCTGTATGTGTTTGTGAGACCAGAATGCGTCTCTCTCCTCCACAGTTGTACATCTGCGACGACAACAGAGGAGCCAACGAGTACGACTTCAAAAAGGCTCTGGATCTGCTGGAGTACATCGACCAGGTCCGTGCGGGTCCGGTCCTCGGGTTCCGCTCGCTGGCGCTCGTGACGTCACCTCACGCGGGGTTTTGTTTGCGTTGCAGGACGACACCGTGGACATCGACTCGCTGAAATGTGAAATCTTCGGCCGGGCGCTCAGGAGAGACGAGTAAGATACCTGAATTAGAGTCTGACAAACTCAAAGGACTTAGAGTAAGAGTCGTACCTGTGTCCTTCGCTCCAGCTGGTCCTCGGCCGACGGGAACGACGACCCCCTGGAAGCCGCCAAGGACAGCGTCTTCGTCAAGATCCTCCTCAAACTCATACAGGAAGGTGGGAAACGTTCGTAAGGTGAAAATCGGCGGGAGGATTCTAACGTCTGGAAAAATCGCCTGATTTTGTTTTCCTCCAGGCGTGAACCTGCAGGCGTACCTGCCCGACGTCAAAGAGCTGCTGGAGTCCGACGACCTGAGCGGCCTCAGGTCCAAACCCTACTTTGAGTTTGTGCTTCGAGCCAACTACGAACATTACCTGCAGGCGCAGATGTGACGCCGCGTTTGATTTAATGTGTTAATTTTCTACAAATAAAGATGTTTGTTTCTGTCGTGAGACCGGTTCTGGGTTCACTGGGTTCTGTTCGGGTCAAGGCAGTTCATGTGTTTCACACGGGGTCCCCCTACGGGACCAGACCGCCCAGATTGGTTCTGACCTAGAGAGTGACAGAACCCGGAGCCTGTTGACTAAAGAGGACCGGCTCCAGGAACCGGCCCGCTTCGGTCCGGACTCTCCACCCGCTTGGTGACGAAGCGCAGATGTTGTTTTTATAAATAGATCCGGAGTCCTCCGTCAGGAGGGTGGAGGTGGGTTAGAGTAGTAGTAGTAGTAGTTTTTGTTGGGTTTTTTTCCTCATTGTCTTCCCCCCTTGCATTCCTGACTACGGTCCGGCCTCAGTTGACAGCTGGACAAACAGAGCCGGGTTCTGTAGGGTTCTGTGGACCTGACAAACACACACACACACACACACACACACACACACACCCTCAGCTACAGCTGTCTGCTGCACCCTGACCCTCTTGTTTTAGAAACTGGAGCATGAACGTTGTTTAGCTTCCAGGTGTGTGTGTGTCTGTGTGTGTGTGTGTGTGTGTGTGTGTGTGTGTGTGTGTGTGTGTGTGCGTGTGTGAAATTGAGACGTATAGCTGCCGTCCTCCTCCTCCACGCGGCGGCGTGGTCTCGCTCCATACACGGGCTCGTGCGGCCTCGCGGTGGGCTTCAGGTCCATGTATGGCCCCCCGCGAGGGGCGCGCGGGCCGCTGCGTGCGCCCCCCGCGCGACCAAATATGGACGAAGCTGCCGGTTGGATTCCAGTCGGGCAGCCGGACGTCCCCCGCCGGCCGCCCGCCCGCGGCTCAAGTGGCGCGGGGGGAGGGGAGGGGAGGGTGTATTTAAGGACCCGCCGGGTGGTCGCCGCCCGCCACCTTCTCCTCAGAGCGACCAGCAGCGGCGACGCCTTCTTCACTGACGTCCGGACACCAGCGCAGGTAGGCGGCTTAGGGGACACCGGGGACACCGGGGACACCGAGGGACCCGGTCGGTTTGTCGGTTTAGATTAAAAAACCCGCCCGCTTCTCTTCACGCGCTGCAGAGAGCGCTTCGCGTTTTTGACGGGGAAACCGCGCTTGGGACGCTGCGTTCAGGTGCTGTCGGAAGATTGTGCGATTACGGGAAAACGGAACGACAAACGGGGTTAGGAATAGAGTTTTTAAAAAAATCAAAAGTGTCATTACATTTTCTTGCTTTTTTAATTTTTGAATGAAAATAGAATTTCGTTTAAAAGTAGAAAATTACAGTAAATAATCATCGTACAGTGCTTAATTATTCTAATAACACTGCATTTGACTGAAATCAGTGAATTTAAAGAGATAAATCCAAGCATGGCTTCCTAAAGTATAATTCAGCAGAAACCCACTTGTTGGTCTTCAGGTTACCGTTCACACGTTTTAGTCCTTGAAGGCGTCACTGCGCTAAATATGGGTTGACGGTGTTTATTTCTTAATGATTACACGCCGACTCAGCTGTTTACGAGAGGATCCAGACACTGATTATAAACGGAACAGAGAACGACGGCCTGTGTTTATGATGGAGAGAAAACACTTTATGCTTAATGACCAGCTGCTTGTCCTCAGTTTAGTCTAACGATTTAAAAATAACAAACTAAATTTATCTCCTTAATGATAAGCTAACGTAGCAGGTAAAGATAAAGCTATACGTTTCTGGAAATGAAATCAGTTTTATTTGTTTTAAATGTGGTAAAACTGAACTGAATCTTTCAGTTTATTTTAAGACGGGTTCAGACGAACTGTCGAGTCTGCTGGACTGTGAACTCATCACTCACCTCTGACCCCCCCCCTCCACACAGACTCTACAAACATGTGTGACGACGACGAGACCACCGCCCTCGTGTGCGACAACGGCTCCGGCCTGGTGAAGGCCGGCTTCGCCGGAGACGACGCCCCCAGGGCCGTGTTCCCCTCCATCGTGGGCCGCCCCCGTCACCAGGTACGCACAACGCCTGCGTCGTGTCGCCGCACAACAAAATCTAAATTTCACCTTCTGTTATTTAGATTAATTGTAATCGTTCTTCCCCTCTCCTCTTCCCCTCAGGGCGTGATGGTCGGCATGGGTCAGAAGGATTCCTACGTGGGTGATGAGGCCCAGAGCAAGAGGGGCATCCTGACCCTGAAGTACCCCATCGAGCACGGCATCATCACCAACTGGGACGACATGGAGAAGATCTGGCACCACACCTTCTACAACGAGCTGAGGGTGGCCCCAGAGGAGCACCCCACCCTGCTCACAGAGGCCCCCCTCAACCCCAAGGCCAACAGGGAGAAGATGACCCAGATCATGTTTGAGACCTTCAACGTCCCAGCCATGTATGTGGCCATCCAGGCCGTGCTGTCCCTGTACGCCTCCGGTCGTACCACCGGTGAGTGCGGCCGCATAAGTTCGCCGCCACGTTTTCGGGAGTTAGGGACGGGCGCATCACAGCTGTTTTTCTGTCTCCCGCTCGCAGGTATCGTCCTGGACTCCGGCGACGGTGTGACACACAACGTGCCCGTCTATGAGGGTTACGCCCTTCCCCACGCCATCATGCGTCTGGACCTGGCCGGTCGCGATCTGACCGACTACCTCATGAAGATCCTGACCGAGCGCGGCTACTCCTTCGTCACCACCGGTACCGACCTCACATCCACTTTGCGTCCGGGGCCTTTTCCCTGCTCGCGTTCGACCTTCGCGTTTGACCCCTCGCTCTCTCTCGCCTCCAGCTGAGCGTGAGATCGTGCGCGACATCAAGGAGAAGCTCTGCTACGTGGCCCTGGACTTCGAGAACGAGATGGCCACCGCTGCCTCCTCCTCCTCCTTGGAGAAGAGCTACGAGCTGCCCGACGGACAGGTCATCACCATCGGCAACGAACGTTTCCGCTGCCCCGAGACCCTGTTCCAGCCCTCCTTCATCGGTGAGTGTGTTTTCACTGGTTTTCATCTTAAAGCTTCAAGCAACGTTTCATTAAAAACAACAACAACAACGATCAAATTAGTAAAGAAATTTAAAATCAGACGGGATGAATCGCTCGGAACTTTCTCGGCCCTTCTTTGACTGTTTTGTGTACGATCTACCCGTGCACCTGAACAGGTATGGAGTCCGCGGGTATCCATGAGACCGCCTACAACAGCATCATGAAATGTGACATCGACATCCGTAAGGACCTGTACGCCAACAACGTGCTGTCCGGCGGCACCACCATGTACCCGGGTATCGCTGACCGCATGCAGAAGGAGATCACAGCTCTGGCCCCCAGCACCATGAAGATCAAGGTCCGACAGCTGCACTGATGTTATACTGTACAGCAAAAAAGGAGGGAATATATATATATATTTTTAAAAATCTAATTTTATTTCCTCCTGCTCTGCAGATCATCGCCCCTCCTGAGCGTAAGTACTCGGTCTGGATCGGCGGCTCCATCCTGGCCTCCCTCTCCACCTTCCAGCAGATGTGGATCAGCAAGCAGGAGTACGACGAGGCCGGCCCCAGCATCGTCCACCGCAAATGCTTCTAAACACGGAACCGCACCCCAGAACCGGACTCGGGCTCAGGATCCGGAACGCACACACCACTGTTGTCCCAGGGGGGGAAACTCTGAAGCAACATCCCCTCCAGACGTCGGGAGGACGGGGGACATTTCTGCATCGAAACTGTACATACGTTATTTATTCCTTATTTCTGTGTGTGTATGTGATGTTCTGAATGATGGTGTGTGTGTGTGAAAGCAAAAGAGAGTGTTGGCTTCAAGCAACAAGAAGAAGAAACGAGAACACAAAAAAGACCAAAAAAAAAAAGAAAAGAACCGAGGCTCCAAAACAAATAAAAGCCATATATTTTCCATGCTTGGCTGCTGTCTTTTATTCCTGATTCTGGATATTTTTACTGAGAAAACTGGTTAATATTAATAATCTTTTTAATGACGTCATCCACCTCAAATTATGACTAAATATCTGAATATTGGTGGGGGGCTTTTCAATAGTAATGTGCATTACTTCGGTACTTTTGCTGTAAGCAACATACGAGAAAGTCACTTTATCCGGTGGAGTTACTTCCTGAGTTTATTGGGTTAAAGTCGCTCTCGGCAGGTATTTCCTGTTCTCACCTGTCGTCTTCTCCGCACAGGCGGAGGCAGAACACGCATGCGCAGTGCGGGATCTGCATCTCGGTGGAGAAAAAAAAAAAAATATATATATATATAATTCATATTTCATTCTTCATCACTTCGTCTCTGCTCTGCTTCCATCAAGCTGGCGGGAGATAAGTAGAACTTTATCGGAAGTACGAGTTTTTTCTTTCAGAATAAAGTTTCTATCTCTCGATAGATTTACACGGACGTAATGTTTGGTTGATAATTTGTGTTGAAAAAAGGAAGTTCATCTATTAATATTCATATTGTCCTTAATTATTTACACACCAGTGATTGGGTGTAGCTACGATACTACTTCAATCAAAACTGTTTCTTCATTTTAATGATTTCGTTAAAAAAAAAACAACAACTTTATTTTGAAAGTCTAAACCGGAAACGGTGCGTTGCATTTTAGCTAGCGCCGCTCTCGGCGTTCGTCAGTGAGAGAAGCGGAGCGATGCTCGTCGTCTGACCGCGGCACCACGGAGGCAGACCGGACCCCCTTATGGAATCAGGTCTGGGTGAGTACGAATCGGTCCCGACTCCAGTACCGGACCGGACCGGAACGGACCGGAACCGTTCGGCGCCTCGGCGGTGTAAAACCTCCCCGTGTTTAACGGCGCGGGCAGGTGATCGTAACATGGAGCCCGTCGTTTTATTGATCCTCAAATTCACGCGTTTTTAGTTATTTTTTTTATTTCCCACCTTTAACGGACACGAACGGGCTTCACGGGTTCGGTTCCGGGTGTGTTCGGAGGCTCACACGTAGAAAAACGCGATGTTTTGTGAGATGCAACAAGGAGAGCGTAAAAAACCCCATAAAAACTACAACATATCTGCGTTTCTGTTGCAGGAATCAACAAATCAGCATCAATTAATTAGCTGATTGGCGATAAATTGACGATAGAGATTGCGATAGATTATTCGTCCACGGATCAGATGAAGGCCAGTCCAGATTAATGAAAAATTAATGTGGGTTATTTTCACCGCAGGTTGCAGGTATTTAGATTAGATATACATATGTGTGTGTGTGTGTGTGTGTGTGTGTGTGTGTGTGTGTGTGTGTGTGTGTGTGTGTAATAAAAATACATGCGTGTGTAGGCGGGTGTATTATTTGGCCGTGCAGCGTGAGCTCCAGTTAAGACCATAATGAGACTCAATCCCCTGCTCCAGCTGTAATCTGAGGTGGGCGGGGCGAGCAGGTGGACCCCCACCCCCCTCCTTGGCGGAGCTACGTCACCAGGTTGCCGCAGGTGGAGCCCCCCTCGAAAGCCGGAAATGGATTTATTTTGGCGGTAACTTAATATCGCTGCGTCCCCAGGTCCGAATGGGACCCGAGTCTGACGGTCCAAATAACGGTTTCAGTCTCATGGAGGTTATTTAAAACCAGAAAGTTAGCATGTTTTCTTTTTTGATCAACTAAATAATGACGTTTTTACCCCCTCCAGTGACTGGAACCAGACACAAGCAATAACGAGAACGATGGTGACCAAGAAAATCCGGACGGAGTACATGAAGAAGTTTAAAGATCCCAAGTGGGAGACGTTTTCCAAATGCTACGAGGACTCTCTGAAGTACCGCCTGACCCGGCGGGTGATGGAGCACTCCCACAAGCCCTGGTTCTGGGAGGGCTGGGACAGCGGCTCCGACTCCAGCGGCTGGTCCACGCCCCGGCTGACCAGGAACAAAGTCGCCCCTCTGTCTCTCCCGCCGCCGCCGACCTCGGAGGTGAAGCAGAGGCTGCTGGAGCTGAAGACCAGTCCTGGACCGAAGCCGCCGCCTGAGGAGACGGACGCCGGAGGCGAAGGGGACGCCGTCGCAGATGCTGCACCGAGCGCAGGTGAGGAAGCCGACGGTTGTGGGGCTGGAGAGGACTTTCAGAACACGGGCCCGGTTAGTCGAATAATCGTTCAGCAGCTAATTCAAATGTCAAAACAGGAACATCTGCTTGGTCCAGCTCAAATTTTGCTCAGGTTGAAATAATTCAGAACTTGTTTTGAACCATGCTCAAAAAAACAGGGACAAGTTGACGTCACTTTGAGTTCTCAGAACTTGTGGTGGATATTTTTACCAAAGCTCATACGTATGATTGTGGAGATGTCAAACCTTGGTGGTTGTTTTATAAGGACTTGAATCTCACTTGGTCTCGGGACATTTGCGTCTTTCTGTCCTTTTACTTTAAAAATTAAAAAACCGCCCCATTGATCTTGGCTCCTTTCGTTCCCTGTGTCGTCAGTGGAGCCTCGGGGAGAGTTTTGGAATAAAGTCACAGAGCATCACTGTGACAGTACGAGGGCCCTGGTTTTCCTCAGGAGACACCGACGCTAAAAATATGTTGGACTGAACGTTGGGCGGTCAGGTGGGACTGTTTCCTCCTGCTCAGATGTAAAGGACGAGGACAACAGATCGGCCGTCCAAAAACCCACCGTGGCTCCTCCTGTACTTCCTGTTACAGTCTTGGACTTGAAATTTGATCATTGTCCAACACAACTTTATTTGCTCATTTAAGGACACCTGAATGTTTGTCTGTCTCTTCTAAAAGCAGCAGTTATTGAAAATGGAGTGAATGAAGCCAGTGGCAGTTCGGCGGCGGCGGCGGCTCCGAACACCAGCCAACCCTCAGACGACACGGCGACAGACAACGGGCCGGCCGACACGGCTTCTTCTGACGGGGAGCCGCCGAACCCAGCGCCGAGAAGGCGTCACCGCCGCCGCGCCCCTCGCTCGGAGCCGGGACAACGGGACAGTTCCCACGACGACAAACCAGCCGTCGCCCGCAAACCGCCCCGAGCTAAGAGCCAGCCACCAATCAGCAGCAAGGAGAAGGAGAACCGGAGACCGTCGAGCCGACTGGACTGGACCGAGAGGCAGGTGGAGGTGAGGAGGAGATGAAACGTGTCTGATGATATATTCATGAGACGCTGGTGAAGATTTGCATCTGTAAATTTGATTGATGGGTCACTTAAACTGACCCGTCCGTATGTGATATCCTTCAGTTTTTTGGGTGCACGAACGGTAAAACTGCAGGTGCGGGTGCAGGTGCAGGTGCAGGTGTAGATGCGGGTGCAGGTGCAGGTGCAGGTGTAGGTGTAGATGTAGGTGTGGGTGCGGGTGCAGGTGCAGGTGCAGGTGTAGATGTAGGTGTGGGTGCGGGTGCGGGTGCAGATGCAGCTGCAGATGCAGCTGCAGGTGTAGATGCAGGTGTAGATGCGGGTGCAGGTGCAGGTGCAGGTGCAGGTGCAGGACATGGACTTTAAAAGTCAGAGCGGCTCATTCACAGGACACCAGAGACGCGGCGCCGTGTCACCGAACCCTCGGCAGACATGAATAATGAAGCGGCGGTGTGCGTTTCGGAAACGACTCCTCTCTCTGGTTTCTCCTCTCAGAGCGGCGCTCAGGCCCGACGGGAGTCCGACAAGCGGGGCTCCAACCCGGAGCGGCGGCGGGCTCGGTCGGCCGACCTGGAGAAGATGAGGCGCTCGCAGCTGACGGTGGCGGACGACCGCTGGATGACGGAGTACATGCGCTGCTTCTCCGCCCGGCTGAGGTAGAGAGGCGACGCGCCCCGGGAGGAAAAACAGGTTTCCCCCGACCGGCGAGCGAACACCAGAGCTCGCTCGCTCTCCAACCGAGAGCCGCGTCGAATCGTTACAGTCCATCACGATGAGACGCCGCTCGCTGTCACGTCTCCTTCCTGCGCAAACTCGGATAAATAAAGTCATGAAGTGAAGAAAGAAGAATTTAGCTTCACTCAATTCAAAATTCATGGATCCAAATACTACAGCTAAGCTAAAAAAAAACACCCATATGTTAGACTGAAATCACCCCAAACGTATTTTTCACATTTCCTCATCTCAGGCCAATGGCGATCTGCGATCAGCTGGTGTTAATTATAGGTCGCGCTTCATCACCGATGTCATTATTCTTATTTAATTTAATTAGATCTCAAGGAGTTTGAATTTGACACTGAACTGAAGCCTCGGGGCGATCGCCGTTTGTCACATGACTGTTATCATTTTAAGACCAGGCGATGATGATGATGATGATGATGATGAAGGTGGATTTACTGTACATAAACAGTCTCCAGCTGATGGACTGATGCTTCTGTAGAAGGCGTTCACACCAGACAACTGACTCTTTATGAGCTTTTATATTGAAATAGAAGCATCCCACCTGGATCACTATTTGAATGTACTTTAATTTCTGAGCATGAAAGTCTACACACACACACACACACACACACACACACGCACACACACTGCTGTGCTTTAGTTTGCTCTTTCAGACACATTTAGTGTTTTTCATCTCTCTCTACACAAAGGCAGCTGTGTGAGTGTTTGAATCAGAGGCAGCAGAAAGGACCAAACTGGAATATTTTTGATATTTGAGTATTTTAGAGTACAAAGACCAAAACTACTGCTGGCTGGTTTAGAAAAAAATAAATAGAAACACAAGATTTATCTGATAAAATTAACATTTAAGCTATTTTCAGAGTGAAAACTATATTTAAGATGTGCTAGCTTTACAATCATCTCAGTTTTAATAAATTAAATGCACTTGAATTAAATCAGTGGACTGTTAAATGTTGATATTTCATAGTATATTTGGTATTTATTCAGGTTTTGGTGCGTTGTGGCTGTTCAGCAGCAGCCTGCAGCTTCTTGTTTCCATTCATTTGAATGAAAAATAACCTGCTATGCTAACACGGTGCTTTTCTATTCACTGCAGTGCTGAAGTCACAACTCACTTCTCTTAATTCAGCTTTTTAGGATTGTTACAAGTTCCTGACACTTTTTTTGGCTTAGTAGAAGTTTTGAAATAAGGAATGTGTGATGTTTATAAAAATGAAACTCTTAAATATTGGCTGAAACTTAATTATTAGAATAAATCCAGCTTCAAAATAAATCAGCATTCAAGGACAAAGAGACAAGAAAGTGCATTCAGTTCCACATATTTAAAAATGACACTCTTTAGGATGAGATTTGTCACCACCTCATCTCAACAATATCTGCAACTTCTTATTTTAGGTCTTTTTGTTGGTACAACACAGGTCACATGATGAACAGTGATGATCCATTAATCATTTTGAAGACAAGATGGCAGCTTCACGTGTCTCCAAAGTTTACGTTCATGTGCGATAAAGACAAGCACCAGATCCTCCAAGTTTCTCGAGCAGCTAGAATTGTATGTTGATTAAATAATCGATTGATGAACTGATGGTCACAGCTCTATAAGTTAAAAATGATGCTGACAGTAAGTCATCTGTAATCATTCCACGTTTTCAAAGTTCTTTACAGAAAAGGAAATGAAATGTTAATTACCGGGGACGTATGGATCTTAAAATAAAGTTTGATCACAATGGACTTTATGTTGTTCAAACCCAGTGATGGATCTATACAGTAGAAAGGGAGCGCATACATTTTAATTTAATTTAACTTTTTATCATCTCAGCTGGTGGATGTTTAGATTTGAAACTGTGAAGAGAAGTAAAAAGTGTTTAAGTGTTGTGGTGGGAAACAAAAAGAACTTGTTTACGATAATTAGGTTTGAGTTGAGTTGTTCATTCGTTGATGTATGTAAAGATTTTCAATACGCGATGTCATTTGTGGCTTCCAGGGACTCAGACTGAGGGCTAATAATTTTATTGTATTTAGTATTTTGTGATTATATTCGTCAAACTGAATGCATATGAAGTCACTGAGAATGTTTTTATTGATCTCACACTGGCTCAACCTCCTCATGCTGAATGTGCAAAACAATTTATTTATACTCGTTCACAGCTTTTAACGGATGTTTTAAAAGAAATTGTCAGTCTGTTACTTGAACTTTATGTGGCTTCAGGTTGTTAACGTCATCATGACTGTGTTGCATATCGAATTATGTACGATACGATATAATATCTCAAGATGGCGTCAGATGATTTTGACATGTTCAGAAACAACTCGTTTCCAAACAAACACAAAAATGAGAAGAAATCTTGTGCAACAGAAGACAAATGTGTGATTTATAGTTTGAGGAAATTAAATTATTTCATTTAGAAAATGCCTTTTAGTTTCTAAAACTGTTGCTGTACTGCAAAGAATTCCAGTTGTTTAATTTTAAAGGCTTTATCTGTTTTTTAGTTCATCGGTTTTGCAGAGTGGCAGATATTGATAGGTATTTGATATTGTGCATTTTCTGGGGTTTTTTGTTTGCTTTTTAACAGTCAGAACGATTAGACAATCACATGAATGTATTGAACTGTTATTGAAGAGTGAAATGTGGCAGTAGAATTAAAAATTAAAATCCTGTATTTAAGATGAAAACATTAAATATAAGCTACAAGGAGTTTTGTGCTGGAAAAAAGGTGTTTTCTCACTGTATCACTGTCTCGACTGAAGCTTTGAAATATTTCCTGTGTGGTTTCTTAGCAGAAGATGAAATGTATGAAATATGGATCATACATCTGAATATTTAATCATATTTCACATCCAACAACGTTTACATTTTTGGTCACTGTATTTGTATTTGAAAACATGCACAATAATATATATTTTATTCCACTTTCAGGTGTTGCTGTGACTAAATCATTTGAATAAAACAATATTGAATAATTAATTTTTGTTGTACTGCTGATAATATCAAATCAAATTCACAATGTTCAGATTACTGTCAGAGCTCAGAGTCATCTGATTTTATATGATTAAATTTACATTGTGATTTACTTCTCTTTTTTACTCCACTTAAGATTGGGGTCATGTTCAGGGTCAAAGTCACATATGTCAATTTTAGACTTAATCATTTTGAACATGTCAGGGAAATTTAGGAAAAATTTTCAATTTATGTGATTTTTCCACAACAACAAACAAGTTAAAGGAGAAAGGTGGGAGTAAAATTACTGAGTTCCTATTCATGAAAATTATCCTGTTCTTATCAAACTCGAACAAGATTGCCTGAAACCACTGTGTCAAAAAACATTTTAACAACTGTAGAGTATAGCATTTTTGTTGCATTTTTATGACATATGAAGATATGATGTTTTTTATATTTTAAAACATATTATCCTATGGAATATTTATGAAATACGATTCTTTAATGAATGTCATAAAACCTGAAAAACATCAATTTTTTTCCCCCGAAAAAAACCTTAAAACATCAGGAAATAGTATTTTATACCTGCTGAATGCGATATAATATGTCAAAAATGCGAAAAAGGTCATAGTGGAGTATGTCAAAAAACCAGGAAAAAACATGATACTATACTATGTCGAAAAAAGCCGAAAAATGATGAAAAATTATTTTTCCTAAAAACACCTCAAAACATCAGGAAATAGCACTTTATACCTGCTGAATGCGATATAATGTGTTAAAAATGTGAAAAAAGGTCATAGTGGAGTATGTCAAAAAAACATGAAAAAACGTCATACTATACTATGTCGAAAAAAGCCGAAAAATGACAAAAAAATTTTTTTTCTAAAAACACCTCAAAACATCAGGAAATAGCACTTTATACCTGCTGAATGCAATGTACTGTGTTAAAAATGTGAAAAAAGGTCATAGTGTAGCATGTCAAAAAAACATGAAAAAACATGATACTATACTATGTCGAAAAAAGCCGAAAAATGATGAAAGATTATTTTTCCTAAAAACACCTCAAAACATTGGGAAATGGCATTTTATACCTGGTGAATGTGATATAATGTGTCAAAAATGCAAAAAAAGGTCATAGTGGAGTATATCAAAAATCATGAAAAAACGTCATACTATACTATGTCGAAAAAAGCCAAAAAATGACGAAAAATTATTTTCCTGAAAACACCTCAAAATGCCTAAAATCATCTTAGAATAGCATTTCATAAAGACTCCATAGGATATGATGTGTCAAAAATGCGAAAAAAGGTCATAGTGGAGTATGTCAAAAAAACATGAAAAAACGTCATACTATACTAGCTTGAAAAAAGCCAAAAATGACCAAAAAAAATGTTTTTATAAAAACACCTCAAAACATCAGGAAATAGCATTTTATACCTGCTGAATGCAATATACTGTGTTAAAAATGTGAAAAAAGGTCATAGTGTAGCATGTCAAAAAAACATGAAAAAACATGATACTATACTATGTCGAAAAAAGCCGAAAAATGATGAAAAATTATTTTTCCTAAAAACACCTCAAAACATCAGGAAATGGCATTTTATACCTGCTGAATGCGATATAATGTGTCAAAAATGCGAAAAAAGGTCATAGTGGAGTATGTCAAAAAAACATGAAAAAACGTCATACTATACTATGTCGAAAAAAGCCGAAAAATGACAAAAAAAAATTTTTTCCTAAAAGCACCTCAAAATATCAGGAAATGGCATTTTATACCTGCTGAATGCGATATAATGTGTCAAAAATGCGAAAAAGGTCATAGTGGAGTATGTCAAAAAACCAGGAAAAAACATGATACTATACTATGTCGAAAAAAGCCGAAAAATGACAAAAAAATTGTTTTCCTAAAAACACCTCAAAACATCAGGAAATGGCATTTTATACCTGCTGAATGCAATATACTGTGTTAAAAATGTGAAAAAAGGTCATAGTGTAGCATGTCAAAAAAACATGAAAAAACATGATACTATACTATGTCGAAAAAAGCCGAAAAATGATGAAAAATTATTTTTCCTAAAAACACCTCAAAACATCAGGAAATAGCATTTTATACCTGTTGAAAGTGATATAATGTGTCAAAAATGCGAAAAAAAGGTCATAGTGGAGTATGTCAAAAAACATGAAAAAAAACGTCATACTATACTATGTCGAAAAAAGCCGAAAAATGACAAAAAAATTTTTTCTAAAAACACCTCAAAACATCAGGAAATGGCATTTTATACCTGGTGAATGTGATATAATGTGTCAAAAATGCGAAAAAAGGTCATAGTGTAGCATGTCAAAAAAACATGAAAAAACGTCATACTATACTATGTCAAAAAATGACGAAAAATGACAAAAATATTTTTTTTCCTGAAAACACCTCAAAATGCCTAAAATCATCTTAGAATAGCATTTCATAAAGACTCCATAGGATATAATGTGTCAAAAATGTGAAAACATGTCATAGTGGAGTATGTCAAAAAAACATGAAAAAAGTCATACTATACTATGTCGAAAAAAGCCAAAAACTGAGAAATTTTTTTTTTCCTAAAAACACCTCAAAACATCAGGAAATGGCATTTTATACCTGCTGAATGCGATATAATGTGTCAAAAATGCGAAAAAAGGTCATAGTGGAGTATGTCAAAAAAACATGAAAAAACGTCATACTATACTATGTCGAAAAAAGAAAAAATGACAAAAAATTTTTTTTCCTGAAAACACTTCAAAACATCAGGAAATGGCATTTTATACCTGCTGAATGCGATATAATGTGTCAAAAATGCGAAAAAAGGTCATAGTGTAGCATGTCAAAAAAACATGAAAAAACATCATACTATACTATGTCGAAAAAAGCCAAAAAATGACAAAAATTTTTTTCCTGAAAACACCTCAAAATGCCTAAAATCATCTTAGAATAGCATTTCATAAAGACTCCATAGGATATAATGTGTCAAAAATGCGAAAACATGTCATAGTGGAGTATGTCAAAAAACATGAAAAACGTCATACTATACTATGTTGAAAAAAGCCAAAAATGACCAAAAAAAATGTTTTTATAAAAACACCTCAAAACATCAGGAAATAGCATTTTATACCTGCTGAATGCAATATACTGTGTTAAAAATGTGAAAAAAGGTCATAGTGTAGCATGTCAAAAAAACATGAAAAAACATGATACTATACTATGTCGAAAAAAGCCGAAAAATGATGAAAAATTATTTTTCCTAAAAACACCTCAAAACATCAGGAAATAGCATTTTATACCTGTTGAAAGTGATATAATGTGTCAAAAATGCGAAAAAAGGTCATAGTGGAGTATGTCAAAAAAACATGAAAAAACGTCATACTATACTATGTCGAAAAAAGCCGAAAAATTACAAAAAATTTTTTTTTCCTAAAAGCACCTCAAAATATCAGGAAATGGCATTTTATACCTGGTGAATGTGATATAATGTGTCAAAAATGCGAAAAAAGGTCATAGTGTAGCATGTCAAAAAAACATGAAAAAACGTCATACTATACTATGTCAAAAAAAAGCCAAAAATGACAAAAAAATTTTTTTTCCTGAAAACACCTCAAAATGCCTAAAATCATCTTAGAATAGCATTTCATAAAGACTCCATAGGATATAATGTGTCAAAAATGTGAAAACATGTCATAGTGGAGTATGTCAACAAAACATGAAAAAAGTCATACTATACTATGTCGAAAAAAGCCAAAAAATGAGAAAAAACTTTTTTTCCTAAAAACACCTCACAACATCAGGAAATGGCATTTTATACCTGGTGAATGCGATATAATGTGTCAAAAATGCGAAAAAAGGTCATAGTGGAGTATGTCAAAAAAACATGAAAAAACATCATACTATACTATGTCGAAAAAAGCCAAAAAATGACAAAAAATTTTTTTTCCTGAAAACACTTCAAAACATCAGGAAATGGCATTTTATACCTGCTGAATGCGATATAATGTGTCAAAAATGCGAAAAAAGGTCATAGTGGAGTATGTCAAAAAAACATGAAAAAACATCATACTATACTATGTCAAAAAAAAAGCAAAAAAAATGAAAAATTTTTTTTCCTAAAAACACCTCAAAACATCAGGAAATAGCATTTTATACCTGCTGAATGTGATATAATGTGTCAAAAATGCGAAAAAAGGTCATAGTGGAGTATGTCAAAAAAATCATGAAAAAACGTCATACTATACTATGTCGAAAAAAGCCAAAAAATGACAAAAAATTTTTTTTCCTGAAAACACCTCAAAATGCCTAAAATCATCTTAGAATAGCATTTCATAAAGACTCCATAGGATATAATGTGTCAAAAATGCGAAAACATGTCATAGTGGAGTATGTCAGAAAAACATGAAAAAACGTCATACTATACTATGTCGAAAAAAGCCGAAAAATGACAAAAAATTTTTTTCCTGAAAACACTTCAAAACATCAGGAAATGGCATTTTATACCTGCTGAATGCGATATAATGTGTCAAAAATGCGAAAAAAGGTCATAGTGGAGTATGTCAAAAAATCATGAAAAAACGTCATACTATACTATGTCGAAAAAAGCCAAAAAATGACAAAATTTTTTTTTTCCTGAAAACACCTCAAAATGCCTAAAATCATCTTAGAATAGCATTTCATAAAGACTCCATAGGATATAATGTGTCAAAAATGCGAAAACATGTCATAGTGGAGTATGTCAAAAAAACATGAAAAAACGATCATACTATACTATGTCGAAAAAAGCCGAAAAATGATGAAAAATTATTTTTCCTAAAAACACCTCAAAACATCATGAAATGGCATTTTATACCTGCTGAATGCAATATAATGTGTCAAAAATGTGAAAAAAGGTCATAGTGGAGTATGTCAAAAAAAATGAAAAAACATGATACTATACTATGTCAAAAAAAGCCAAAAAATGAGAAAATTTTTTTTTTACTAAAAACACCTCAAAACATCAGGAAATAGCATTTTATACCTGCTGAATGTGATATAATGTGTCAAAAATGCGAAAAAAGGTCATAGTGGAGTATGTCAAAAAATCATGAAAAAACGTCATACTATACTATGTCGAAAAAAGCCAAAAAATGACAAAATTTTTTTTTTTCCTGAAAACACCTCAAAATGCCTAAAATCATCTTAGAATAGCATTTCATAAAGACTCCATAGGATATAATGTGTCAAAAATGCGAAAACATGTCATAGTGGAGTATGTCAAAAAAACATGAAAAAATGTCATACATATCATATACTATGTCGAAAAAAAGCCAAAAATGACAAAAAAATTTTTTTTCCTGAAAAAACACTTCAAAACATCAGGAAATGGCATTTTATACCTGCTGAATGCGATATAATGTGTCAAAAATGCGAAAAAAAAAGGTCATAGTGGAGTATGTCAAAAAACATGAAAAAACATCATACTATACTTTATGTCGAAAAAAAGCGAAAAAATGACAAAAAATTTTTTTTCCTGAAAACACTTCAAAACATCACGAAATGGCATTTTATACCTGCGGAATGAGATATAATGTGTCAAAAATGCGAAAAAAGGTCATAGTGTCGCATGTCAGAAAAACATGAAAAAACGTCATACTATACTATGTCGAAAAAACCCGAAAAATGATGAAAAATTATTTTTCCTAAAAACACCTCAAAACATCAGGAAATGGCATTTTATACCTGCTGAATGCGATATAATGTGTCAAAAATGCGAAAAAAGGTCATAGTGGAGTATGTCAAAAAAACATGAAAAACGTCATACTATACTATGTCGAAAAAAGCTGAAAAATGACAAAAAAATTTTTTTCCTGAAAACACTTCAAAACATCATGAAATGGCATTTTATACCTGCTGAATGCGATATAATGTGTCAAAAATGCGAAAAAAGGTCATAGTGTAGCATGTCAAAAAAACATGAAAAAACATCATACTATACTATATCGAAAAAAGGCGAAAAATTATGAAAAATTATTTTTCCTAAAAACACCTCAAAACATCAGGAAATGGCATTTTATACCTGCTGAATGCGATATAATGTGTCAAAATGCGAAAAAAGGTCATAGTGGAGTATGTCAAAAAAACATGAAAAAACGTCATACTATACTATGTCGAAAAAAGCCGAAAAATGATGAAAAATTTTTTTTTCCTGAAAACACTTCAAAACATCAGGAAATGGCATTTTATACCTGCTGAATGCGATATAATGTGTCAAAAATGCGAAAAAAGGTCATAGTGGAGTATGTCAAAAAATCATGAAAAAACGTCATACTATACTATGTCGAAAAAAGCCAAAAAATGAGAAAAATTTTTTTTACCTGAAAACACCTCAAAATGCCTAAAATCATCTTAGAATAGCATTTCATAAAGACTCCATAGGATATAATGTGTCAAAAATGCGAAAACATGTCATACTGGAGTATGTCAAAAAACATGAAAAAGCATGTCAAAAAAACATGAAAAAACATCATACTATACTATGTCGAAAAAAGCCGAAAAATTATGAAAAATTATTTTTCCTAAAAACACCTCAAAACATCAGGAAATGGCATTTTATACCTGCTGAATGCGATATAATGTGTCAAAAATGCGAAAAAAGGTCATAGTGGAGTATGTCAAAAAAACATGAAAAAACGTCATACTATACTATGTCGAAAAAAGCTGAAAAATGACAAAAAAAATTTTTTCCTGAAAACACTTCAAAACATCATGAAATGGCATTTTATACCTGCTGAAGGCAATATAATATGTCAAAAATGTGAAAAAGGTCATAGTGGAGTATGTCAAAAAAACATGAAAAAACATGATACTATACTATGTCGAAAAAAGCCGAAAAATGATGAAAAATTATTTTTCCTAAAAACACCTCAAAACATCAGGAAATAGCATTTTATACCTGCTGAATGTGATATAATGTGTCAAAAATGCGAAAAAAGGTCATAGTGGAGTATGTCAAAAAATCATGAAAAAACGTCATACTATACTATGTCGAAAAAAGCCAAAAAATGACAAAATTTTTTTTTCCTGAAAACACCTCAAAATGCCTAAAATCATCTTAGAATAGCATTTCATAAAGACTCCATAGGATATAATGTGTCAAAAATGCGAAAACATGTCATAGTGGAGTATGTCAAAAAAACATGAAAAAAGTCATACTATACTATGTTGAAAAAAGCCAAAAACTGAGAATTTTTTTTTTCCTAAAAACACCTCAAAACATCAGGAAATAGCATTTTATACCTGCTGAATGCGATATAATGTGTCAAAAATGCGAAAAAAGGTCATAGTGGAGTATGTCAAAAAAACATGAAAAAACGTCATACTATACTATGTCGAAAAAAGCTGAAAAATGACAAAAAAATTTTTTTCCTGAAAACACTTCAAAACATCATGAAATGGCATTTTATACCTGCTGAATGCATAATATAATGTGTCAAAATGTGAAAAAAAAGGTCATAGTGGAGTATGTCAAAAAACATGAAAAAAACATCATACTATACTATGTCGAAAAAAGCCAAAAATGAGAAAAAATTTTTTTTTTCTAAAAACACCTCAAAACATCAGGAAATAGCATTTTATACCTGCTGAATGTGATATAATGTGTCAAAAATGTGAAAAAAGGTCATAGTGGAGTATGTCAAAAAATCATGAAAAAACGTCATACTATACTATGTCGAAAAAAACCGAAAAATGATGAAAAATTATTTTTCCTGAAAACACCTCAAAATGCCTAAAATAATCTTAGAATAGCATTTCATAAAGACTCCATAGGATATGATGTGTCAAAATGCGAAAAAAGGTCATAGTGGAGTATGTCAGAAAAACATGAAAAAACGTCATACTATACTATGTCAAAAAAAGCCAAAAAATGACAAAATTTTTTTTTTTTCCTAAAAACACCTCAAAACATCAGGAAATGGTATTTTATACCTGCTGAATGCGATAATGTGTCAAAATGTGAAAAAAAAGGTCATAGTGTAGCATGTCAAAAAAACATGAAAAAAGTCATACTATACTATGTCGAAAAAAGCCATAAAATGAGAAAAAAAAATGTTTCCTAAAAACACCTCAATACATCAGGAAATGGCATTTTATACCTGGTGAATGCGATATAATGTGTCAAAAATGCGAAAAAAGGTCATTGTGGAGTATGTCAAAAAAACATGAAAAAACATGATAATATACTCTGTCAAGAAAAGCCGAAAAATGACAAAAAAAATTTTTTTTCCTGAAAACACTTCAAAACATCAGGAAATAGCATTTTATACCTGCTGAATGTGATATAATGTGTCAAAATGCGAAAAAGGTCATAGTGGAGTATGTCAAAAATCATGAAAAAAACGTCATACTATACTATGTCGAAAAAAAGCAAAAAATGAGAAAAATTTTTTTTACCTGAAAACACCTCAAAATGCCTAAAATCATCTTAGAATAGCATTTCATAAAGACTCCATAGGATATAATGTGTCAAAATGCGAAAAACATGTCATACTGAGTATGTCAAAAAACATGAAAAAGCATGTCAAAAAAAACATGAAAAAACATCATACTATACTATGTTGAAAAAAGCCAAAAATGAGAAAAAATTTTTTTCTAAAAAAACACCTCAAAACATCAGGAAATAGCATTTTATACCTGCTGAATGCGATATAATGTGTCAAAAATGCGAAAAAAAGGTCATAGTGTAGCATGTCAAAAAAACATGAAAAACATCATACTATACTATATATCGAAAAAAGGCGAAAAATTATGAAAAATTATTTTTCCTAAAAACACCTCAAAACATCAGGAAATGGCATTTTATACCTGCTGAATGCGATATAATGTGTCAAAAATGCGAAAAAAGGTCATAGTGGAGTCTGTCAAAAAAACATGAAAAAACATGATACTATACTATGTCGAAAAAAGCCGAAAAATGACAAAAAAAATTTTTTCCTAAAAACACCTCAAAACATCAGGAAATGGTATTTTATACCTGTTGAATGCGATATAATGTGTCAAAAATGTGAAAAAAGGTCATAGTGGAGTATGTCAAAAAAACATGAAAAAACGTCATACTATACTATGTCGAAAAAAGCCGAAAAATGACAAAAAAAATTTTTTTCTAAAAACACCTCAAAACATCAGGAAATAGCACTTTATACCTGCTGAATGTGATATAATGTGTCAAAAATGCAAAAAAAGGTCATAGTGGAGTATGTCAAAAAATCATGAAAAAACGTCATACTATACTATGTCGAAAAAAGCCGAAAAATGATGAAAAATTATTTTTCCTGAAAACACCTTAAAATGCCTAAAATAATCTTAGAATAGCATTTCATAAAGACTCCATAGGATATGATGTGTCAAAAATGCGAAAAAAAAAGGTCATAGTGGAGTATGTCAGAAAAACATGAAAAAACGTCATACTATACTATGTCAAAAAAAGCCAAAAAATGACAAAAATTTTTTTTTCCTAAAAACACCTCAAAACATCAGGAAATGGTATTTTATACCTGCTGAATGCGAAATAGTGCGTTAAAAATGTGAAAAAAGGTCATAGTGTAGCATGTCAAAAAAACATGAAAAAAGTCATACTATACTATGTCGAAAAAAGCCATAAAATGAGAAAAAAAAATGTTTCCTAAAAACACCTCAATACATCAGGAAATGGCATTTTATACCTGGTGAATGCGATATAATGTGTCAAAAATGCGAAAAAAGGTCATTGTGGAGTATGTCAAAAAAACATGAAAAAACATGATAATATACTCTGTCAAGAAAAGCCGAAAAATGACAAAAAAAAATTTTTTCCTGAAAACACTTCAAAACATCAGGAAATAGCATTTTATACCTGCTGAATGTGATATAATGTGTCAAAAATGCGAAAAAAGGTCATAGTGGAGTATGTCAAAAAATCATGAAAAAACGTCATACTATACTATGTCGAAAAAAGCCAAAAAATGAGAAAATTTTTTTTACCTGAAAACACCTCAAAATGCCTAAAATCATCTTAGAATAGCATTTCATAAAGACTCCATAGGATATAATGTGTCAAAAATGCGAAAACATGTCATACTGGAGTATGTCAAAAAACATGAAAAAGCATGTCAAAAAAACATGAAAAAACATCATACTATACTATGTTGAAAAAAGCCAAAAAATGAGAAAAATTTTTTTTTCCTAAAAACACCTCAAAACATCAGGAAATAGCATTTTATACCTGCTGAATGTGATATAATGTGTCAAAAATGCGAAAAAAGGTCATAGTGTAGCATGTCAAAAAAACATGAAAAAACATCATACTATACTATATCGAAAAAAGGCGAAAAATTATGAAAAATTATTTTTCCTAAAAACACCTCAAAACATCAGGAAATGGTATTTTATACCTGTTGAATGCGATATAATGTGTCAAAAATGTGAAAAAAGGTCATAGTGGAGTATGTCAAAAAAACATGAAAAAACATGATACTATACTATGTCAAAAAAAGCCAAAAAATGACAAAAAATTTTTTTTTCTAAAAACACCTCAAAACATCAGGAAATAGCATTTTATACCTGCTGAATGTGATATAATGTGTCAAAAATGTGAAAAAAGGTCATAGTGGAGTATGTCAAAAAATCATGAAAAAACGTCATACTATACTATGTCGAAAAAAGCCGAAAAATGATGAAAAATTATTTTTCCTGAAAACACCTTAAAATGCCTAAAATAATCTTAGAATAGCATTTCATAAAGACTCCATAGGATATGATGTGTCAAAAATGCGAAAAAAAGGTCATAGTGGAGTATGTCAGAAAAACATGAAAAAACGTCATACTATACTATGTCAAAAAAAGCCAAAAAATGACAAAAAATTTTTTTTCCTAAAAACACCTCAAAACATCAGGAAATGGTATTTTATACCTGCTGAATGCGAAATAGTGCGTTAAAAATGTGAAAAAAGGTCATAGTGTAGCATGTCAAAAAAACATGAAAAAAGTCATACTATACTATGTCGAAAAAAGCCATAAAATGAGAAAAAAAAATGTTTCCTAAAAACACCTCAATACATCAGGAAATGGCATTTTATACCTGGTGAATGCGATATAATGTGTCAAAAATGCGAAAAAAGGTCATTGTGGAGTATGTCAAAAAAACATGAAAAAACATGATAATATACTCTGTCAAGAAAAGCCGAAAAATGACAAAAAAAATTTTTTTTCCTGAAAACACTTCAAAACATCAGGAAATAGCATTTTATACCTGCTGAATGTGATATAATGTGTCAAAAATGCGAAAAAAGGTCATAGTGGAGTATGTCAAAAAATCATGAAAAAACATCATACTATACTATGTCGAAAAAAGCCAAAAAATGACAAAAATTTTTTTTACCTGAAAACACCTCAAAATGCCTAAAATCATCTTAGAATAGCATTTCATAAAGACTCCATAGGATATAATGTGTCAAAAATGCGAAAACATGTCATACTGGAGTATGTCAAAAAACATGAAAAAGCATGTCAAAAAAACATGAAAAAACATCATACTATACTATGTTGAAAAAAGCCAAAAAATGAGAAAAAATTATTTTTCCTAAAAACACCTCAAAACATCAGGAAATAGCATTTTATACCTGCTGAATGCGATATAATGTGTCAAAAATGCGAAAAAAGGTCATAGTGTAGCATGTCAAAAAAACATGAAAAAACATCATACTATACTATATCGAAAAAAGGCGAAAAATTATGAAAAATTATTTTTCCTAAAAACACCTCAAAACATCAGGAAATGGCATTTTATACCTGCTGAATGCGATATAATGTGTCAAAAATGCGAAAAAAGGTCATAGTGGAGTCTGTCAAAAAAACATGAAAAAACATGATACTATACTATGTCGAAAAAAGCCGAAAAATGACAAAAAAATTTTTTTCCTAAAAACACCTCAAAACATCAGGAAATGGTATTTTATACCTGTTGAATGCGATATAATGTGTCAAAAATGTGAAAAAAGGTCATAGTGGAGTATGTCAAAAAAACATGAAAAAACGTCATACTATACTATGTCGAAAAAAGCCGAAAAATGACAAAAAAATTTTTTCTAAAAACACCTCAAAACATCAGGAAATAGCACTTTATACCTGCTGAATGTGATATAATGTGTCAAAAATGCAAAAAAAGGTCATAGTGGAGTATGTCAAAAAATCATGAAAAAACGTCATACTATACTATGTCGAAAAAAGCCGAAAAATGATGAAAAATTATTTTTCCTGAAAACACCTTAAAATGCCTAAAATAATCTTAGAATAGCATTTCATAAAGACTCCATAGGATATGATGTGTCAAAAATGCGAAAAAAAAGGTCATAGTGGAGTATGTCAGAAAAACATGAAAAAACGTCATACTATACTATGTCAAAAAAAGCCAAAAAATGACAAAAAATTTTTTTTCCTAAAAACACCTCAAAACATCAGGAAATGGTATTTTATACCTGCTGAATGCGAAATAGTGCGTTAAAAATGTGAAAAAAGGTCATAGTGTAGCATGTCAAAAAAACATGAAAAAAGTCATACTATACTATGGCGAAAAAAGCCATAAAATGAGAAAAAAAAATGTTTCCTAAAAACACCTCAATACATCAGGAAATGGCATTTTATACCTGGTGAATGCGATATAATGTGTCAAAAATGCGAAAAAAGGTCATTTGTGAGTATGTCAAAAAAACATGAAAAAACATGATAATATACTCTGTCAAGAAAAGCCGAAAAATGACAAAAAAAATTTTTTTCCTGAAAACACTTCAAAACATCAGGAAATAGCATTTTATACCTGCTGAATGTGATATAATGTGTCAAAAATGCGAAAAAAGGTCATAGTGGAGTATGTCAAAAAATCATGAAAAAACGTCATACTATACTATGTCGAAAAAAGCCGAAAAATGAGAAAATTTTTTTTTACCTGAAAACACCTCAAAATGCCTAAAATCATCTTAGAATAGCATTTCATAAAGACTCCATAGGATATAATGTGTCAAAAATGCGAAAACATGTCATACTGGAGTATGTCAAAAAACATGAAAAAGCATGTCAAAAAAACATGAAAAAAGTCATACTATACTATGTTGAAAAAAGCCAAAAAATGAGAAAAATTTTTTTTCCTAAAAACACCTCAAAACATCAGGAAATAGCATTTTATACCTGCTGAATGTGATATAATGTGTCAAAAATGCGAAAAAAGGTCATAGTGTAGCATGTCAAAAAAACATGAAAAAACATCATACTATACTATATCGAAAAAAGGCGAAAAATTATGAAAAATTATTTTTCCTAAAAACACCTCAAAACATCAGGAAATGGCATTTTATACCTGCTGAATGCGATATAATGTGTCAAACATGCGAAAAAAGGTCATAGTGGAGTATGTCAAAAAATCATGAAAAAACGTCATACTATACTATGTCGAAAAAAAGCCGAAAAATGACAAAAAAATTTTTTCTAAAAACACCTCAAAACATCAGGAAATAGCATTTTATACCTGCTGAATGTGATATAATGTGTCAAAATGAAAAAAAAAAAGGTCATAGTGGAGTATGTCAAAAATCATGAAAAAACGTCATACTATACTATGTCGAAAAAAGCCAAAAAATGATGAAAAAATTTTTTTCCTGAAAACACCTCAAAATGCCTAAAATCATCTTAGAATAGCATTTCATAAAGACTCCATAGGATATGATGTGTCAAAAATGCGAAAAAAAAAGGTCATAGTGGAGTATGTCAAAAAAACATGAAAAAAAACGTCATACTATACTATGTCAAAAAAGCCAAAAATGACAAAAAAATTTTTTCCTAAAAACACCTCAAAACATCAGGAAATGGTATTTTATACCTGCTGAATGCGAAATAGTGTGTCAAAAATGTGAAAAAAGGTCATAGTGTAGCATGTCAAAAAAACATGAAAAAAAGTCATACTATATACTATGTCGAAAAAAGCCAAAAAAATGAGAAAAAAAAATGTTTCCTGAAAACACCTCAAAACATAAAATCAGGAAATGGCATTTTATACCTGACTGAATGCGATATAATGTGTCAAAAAATGCGAAAAAAGGTCATAGTGGAGTATGTCAAAAAACATGAAAAAACATGATAATATACTCTGTCAAGAAAAAAGCCAAAAATGACAAAAAAATTTTTTCCTGAAAACACTTCAAAACATCAGGAAATAGCATTTTATACCTGCTGAATGTGATATAATGTGTCAAAAATGCGAAAAAAGGTCATAGTGGAGTATGTCAAAAATCATGAAAAAAAAACGTCATACTATACTATGTCGAAAAAAGCCGAAAAAATGATGAAAAATTTTTTTACCTGAAATCACCTCAAAATGCCTAAAATCATCTTAGAATAGCATTTCATAAAGACTCCATAGGATATAATGTGTCAAAATGCGAAAACATGTCATACTGAGTATGTCAAAAACATGAAAAAGCATGTCAAAAAAAACATGAAAAAACATCATACTATACTATGTTGAAAAAAGCCAAAAAATGAGAAAAATTTTTTTTTCCTAAAAACACCTCAAAACATCAGGAAATAGCATTTTATACCTGCTGAATGTGATATAATGTGTCAAAAATGCGAAAAAAGGTCATAGTGTAGCATGTCAAAAAAAACATGAAAAACATCATACTATACTATATATAAAAAAAAAGCGAAAAAATTATGAAAAATTATTTTTCCTAAAAACACCTCAAAACATCAGGAAATGGTATTTTATACTTGCTGAATGCTGAATGTACTGTGTTAAAAATGTCAAAAAACATGATACTATACTATGTCGAAAAAAGCCAAAAAATGACGAAATTTTTTTTTTCCTGAAAACACCTTAAAACTTCTACTTGTATTAATCCCCAAAAATGTCAAAAATTTGTTGGTGTGAAAAAGCCTGAAAAAAGTAGTTTCATAAACACTCTACAGGATAAATATTTTTACGTTTAAAATGCACAAAAAGATGATATTATTGGATGTCATAAAAAATGTATAGTATGCAATAAAAATGTGAAAAAATTCTTTTCAAAGATTTTTTTAATGCTTTCACCACAAAATTGATGTAAAAAAATGACATACAGTGCTATGACCTTTCTTCTTCTTGTACTTTGTAGGACAAGGTGGAGACTATTGCAGAAATAATGACAGTCGATGAAACCATCTGTACATTTGTTTATTTACAGCATAAAAATAGGAAATGTTCCAAATCATCAACTAAAACAAACATTTCAAAACTGATGTGAGAACTCAACATCATGAGCAACAACACCACCTGAAGAAAAAATAAAAAATAAAAAATGGGAAAACCAAAAAAACATTCCCATTAAAGAACTTTCAGAGACATGTCCATATTCCCAGTAAAAATGGGACTAAAACATGAACCAGTGAGGAACCTTATTTCATTTGTTCAATTTAAAAAGAAATAATTGTTTAAAAAAAAAACAAACAAACACAATCAGGAGGGGAGTCCTGCGGCCAGGATGCTGCCGAGCAGCGTCCGATCTTTCAGAGCGTTTTCGACGTCTTTCTCCTCGATCTTCAGAAACACCTGCGGGACGAGAGCGCCGCTTTTACAAACCCGGGAACAGAAAGGAAGAAACGATCGCGTGACAGCGGCGACAGGGCGACAGGCGGATGCAACGCACCTTGGTCAGGCGAGCCTCCTTGGCTTTCTTCAGGGCGAAGATGCCTCGGCTCTCCAGCAGACTGCAGAGTGACAGACACTCGGCCTGACCGACGGCCGACACCTGCCTCTGAGCGCACAGGCGACTGTAAACCTCGTGCAGCTGCAACAACGACAAAAAAAAAAAAAAAACTCTTCAGACGAGACACAAAAAGCAACAATCATGTACATTCAGGCACAGACGTGAGAGAGAAGAAGAAAAAAAGGACGTAGTTTCCTGACGTTTGAAGTTTGGCGTTTTTGCCGCAGCCATCTTGTTTTTTGTAGTTTGTTTTTTTATAAACAGGATGTGATTGAGACATAATCTCAGCCTGGACATGTCAACTGATGTCATAAATCCATTTTCTCATTGACTTCTATACAAACCAACCAGTGGAGTTGCTTGTTCAGCAGAACACAGATTTTAACACACACACACACACACACACACACACTTCTTCAGACCAGGAAGCTACGTCCATTTTTTTTTTTTTGAGCGTCTGCCCGGCCTCACCTTCCCGAGAACGACCTCTTTGCTCTTCCCGTTGCGGATGAGCAGCAGGAGGCAGCAGACGAGCAGCTTCTGCTGCAGGGGGAAACTCTCTCCCTCGGAGCTGCTGCACGGAGACGCCATGCGGTCGCCGTACACCTCCGACAACACCCGCGCCACCTGGGGGAGGCTGACCCGAGACGCTGCACCCGCCCGGAGGGAAGAAAGAAATGAAAACCAAACGCATCAGGAAACGGCCTCAGCTGTGTCGCTGTCATTCATCTTGACATCGTCGCAGCTTTGCTCACCTTTCGTTTCAGCCTCTGAACCGGCTGCTTCTTTCTTTCTCTCGTCGGACTCCACGATCTCAACCGCTCTCCTGGACACGAGAAAGGAATCAAAATCAGTCTTGGAGACGTTTCTTCGGAGCAGGTTCACCAGCAGAAGGAACGTGGAGGTTAAACATCTACCTGCAGATGTCCAGAGCTTTTCTGGCATCTCCCGACACCGCCGACACTTTTCTGGCGCAGAACTGAACCGCCGAGGCGTCCAGGATCCCGTGGGCCGACGCCTGAGCGGGAAAGCAAACCACAAATTCATAAATCGACCGCTGCGGGTGCTCCTCCTCCGCTTTTCCCGACTCGACTCGTGAGTTTACCTGCTCCAGTCTGTCCTGCACGATGTCGGCGAGCTCCTGCCGGCTGTACGGAGGGAAGTGCAGCAGCTGCGGGCGACAGTGAGGTCGAGCCTGCAGCCTGGGCAGGATCCGGTCCGTCAGGTCCAGAGCGTTGGCGATACCTGCGAAAAAAAAGCACCGGCGGGTGAACACCTCGTCTGCTTGCTGTGAAGACGCCGCTGTGGACGGACAGAGGTCGTACCGACGAGACAGAGGCGGGACTTGGGCAGGTACGGCCACTCAAAGATGGTGTAGAGGACGTCCTGAGCTTTGCTGTCCAGCTGGTCCATCTCGTCCAGAACAAGAAGTCTGAGGAGCAAACAAACATGGCGTCACGGGTGGACCGGGGTTCTGGCGTCCTCTGACTCGGTCACACCTGAGGTTTACTCACACGGCGGGCCCCGGGGCCGTCAGGAGCCTCTGCAGGCCGCTCTGCCCGCCGGACACTCTCAGCCTTTTGGCGAGCAGCGGGAAGACGGCGTGGGAGCTCCTCAGGCTCATGCAGTTCACCACCACCGTCTGCACCGCCGACAGCTCCGCCTGAAGACGGAAACACGGGTTCAGTGACAACGGATCGCGAGGCCGCGCGCGTTTCCCCGCCGTCGAAAAATCAACCTCCGTACCTTCATGTCGTGCAGGACACAGTTGAGACAGGCCGTCTTGCCCGTCCCCGGCGCCCCGGAGATGTAGAGGCTGCCGGGGAGACGCCGCAGCACCGTCCCCTCCAGGAAGGACCTGATGGACGCCCGCTCGGCCTCCCGGGACAGGAGCCGCTCGGGGACGGCGGTGTGGAGCGCTTGTTTCACGCTCTGAAACCTGGACTCTGGAGGAGGAGACGGCGAGTTAGTGATCCATCCTGATTTTCACTGACCTCTGACCTTTTCAAACTCACTGTCTGCAAACAGTCGAACCACCGGCGGCTTTTTCTCAGAGTTCTGGTGGGCGGGACTTCCGCGGGGCGTTTCCTGTCGCCTCGGGGACAGCGCGGCGGCAGGAGAGCGCGGCGAGGACGGGACCGGCCGAAGGTGAGCCGGAACCGGCGAGTTCTCATCGAAGCCCAGTTTCCGGGGCGAGGCGGCGGTCGGCCTGCTCTGCTTCGGCGGCGAACCCAGCAGAGCGGCGCCGAGGTTGCAGCCGTTCTCGGCGCCTTCGGAGAGAAAACAGAATTATTTTTAGTTTACGTGACATTAAAACATAAAATCTGGTGTTTTCTATAACTTACTGATTTTAGATTTTATTTCTCTACACCTGGAGCCTCTTACCTGTGCGTTTGCGGGGGCTGAGGGGAAGCCGCGGCTGGAGACCGGGGGACAGAGGGGCGGGCTGTCTGGCGGGGCGCCGCGGGGAGAGCGGCCCGATACGCATCGGGGCGAGCCGCTGAGGCTCGGCTGGCGACGGGACGGGGGGCGCCCGGGGCTGATCCGTCTTGGGGCGGGAGGAGACCCTGCAGGACTTGCGCCGGGGGAACTGCAGCGTGTGCTGGGCCCCGTCCTGGGAGCGAGTACTGGGCATGCTGCAAAGGAGACACCCGCAAAACCCGGGGTCAGATCTCTGAGAAGTAATCTATTACTTTGGGGTTTTATTTGGGCTCTTGCACAGCTGTTCTTCCGCACATGTACAGGAAGATGCAGGACCCACAGCTGGGAGATTGGAGATTAATCAATCCTCCGAGATTACGATGAAATCCCGGCGACGTGAGCGGAGTAACAGCCGCATGTACACAGATAATACTTTACAGTTACAGTTGATAATATGATATAAGTATATTGAACGTGTACAGTGGTTATCGATCAGCTATATTCACATTAAAGAGCCAGTGTCGGGAACAATACGGCGTGGCTGATTAATGGCGCCAACGCCGCAAACAAGCTCCAAACGTCGCGATCTGCGTCCGAACAGCCGCAGTTTCGACATGAACCACGACCGCGGTTCCGTTTAACGTACAGCCGGTTCACGCGAGCGGAACCGCGGTCCAGATTGCGGGTGTAAACGGAGGCAGCCTCGGTCTTCAGGTCGGCACACGAGCCAGGCGACTCGGGGTTGGGGGTCGGAGAGACCCGGCGTCCGGACCGTTTCGGCTGTTTCCGCTCGAATTAACGCGTCGGTGCTGAAGTTAATAACTTACCTTGAGTTTATGAAGTTAGTGAACTAGTTAATGTTAAGTGAATGAACTCTTCTGGGCTCGGTTCGCGGTGTTTTCTCGGTTCTTCTGGACCGTCTCAGCCTCCTCAGTCTCAACCCCAAAAAGTTTGCGCCAAATCGTCTTCACCGCCTTCCGGTCGAACAGCTGTTTCCACGCCCCTGCTCCGCGATTGGTCACAGCAACGGCGTGTGGAGCTGCTCATTGGCTTAGCTCAGGACCGGATGAGACGTCACGTGTTGCTCGTCCGCTCTCAGGCCTGTGGCGGGCTTTTCAATGGGGAGGCGTTTTGGCGGAATCTAATTTTCCCGGGAACTTAATGTTAACAGTATGTAGTTATACTACTGTAGAGATACTTTTACTTTATACTTGTACCTTAATAAATTACAGGATAGAGTATATTTTTACTTCACTATAATTATTTAACAGCTTTCTTCAGATTGAATAAAAAACATAATGAATTTATAAAACATTATGTTTTTATAGATTAAAGTACCCAACACTATATGACAAAACTGCTCCAGCTCGACTGAATACAACACTGAAGTACTGCTTAGTACTTACACAGTAATACTTTTGAGGATTTCAAAGTCCTTCTTCTTAAAGATATATATCATGATCGAAATTATGACTTAGCTTCTAATAAGTATATTGATAATTTCACATATTACCTCAGTGGTGGAAGAAGTACTCTGATTTCTGTACTTTCAATAAAAGTAGAAAATATCTTGAAAGTAAAAGTCCTGCAATCAGAAATGTCTTGAGTTAATGTACAAAAGTGTGACTGACAAAATATACAATTTTTTTTTGCAGTAGAAACAGAGACAGTACACAGTGTTACCCTTTTCCCCAACAGGAATACATTTATTTGAAATTATTTCAAATGATAAAAACATAGTTGATTAACATGAAATGACCACAGGGTTTGTGTGTTTTTTTGTTGTTGTTGCTCTTTAAGAGTGGACACAGTGAGAACACGAGGAGACAAACGTGACGGGTCACCCGTGCGTGTCGAGGTGAAGTGTCGCCGCCGCTCGTCACCACGTTCACTTGTTTACCCGCCGACCGGCGTCGACTCGTTGGCAAAAAAAACAAAAACAAAAACAAACTCGCACATTCAGCTCATTCGCCCCTATGGCCAAACATCCAGAGAGGCCGCTCACCCACCGGAACGTCGTTATAACTCTTAATCATTTCTCTTTCCTATATTACAAGCTTTTTACAACATAAAAATAGATCAATAGTTATGATTACCATATTCCTTAATGTAAATATACAATATTTATTGCATTTTTCAAATAGACTTGTTTCTTATTCACGTGGTTGTCATCACCTTCCCCCCTAAACAAAAGAAAAATAAAAGCACTGGTACCGATGAGAGTGGCAACAGGTTTTTTGTGTAAGGCAAAGAGCAGCAGGAGGCGCCGCGTCGCTGAGAACGGAGAGTCCGACCCGCTCGCCGTTCCTGCGCGCCATCTTAGTTTGAATATGCAATTAGTGTTTTAAACTCAAGCTTAACGAAAAAAAAAAAAAAGAAGAGCGTAATAAAGAACCTCCGCCTGCCCAAACAGTTCTCTGGCACTTAAGTGTTCCTTTTTTTTTTTGTTTTTGTTTTTTTTTGTTTGGTTAGCTGCTACCAGCTACAATCTGTACAAACTGCATAGCAATCATCATCATCATCATCATCATCATCACCTTCCTCTGGCCGTACAGTACATCATCTTGATAGGGCAACCAGCAGCAGAGTTATTGATTCAGAGTTTCATGTTTCAACTCTGCAGAAATGAACGATCCCTTATTAACTCCTCAAATCATCCAAACGCGGTAAACAAACGGACGCCGCGGCGTGTTCGGAGAAAGACGCCTTGAACCCCGGCGCTTTTTTTTTTTTAAACGTGTGTTTGTTTTGCGTTACATCGACGTGAAGGTAATCCCGATGTGGTAAGTGCATAAACGAAGCGCGCACAGTTGTCTCGGTTTTAGCGGCGAAGCTGCTGTGCAACATCATCCGGAGATGGAGATACAAAGAAGATATGGAGGAACGAACATAATCCGAATGGAGAAGCAAAACAACGGGCGACATTTCCTGACAATTTAAAGAACGAGCGCGGGACAAAAAAAACGACAAAAAAAAAAAAAAAACGTCTTCGCTCCGCAGCTCATTTATCTCCTCCCGCTTTTGGCACTGAGACAGAGAGATGATTCAAACGCACCCTCACCTGGCACCTCTGGAATGGCTAATAAAGATTTTTAAAAAAGAACTCACAAAAAACTAAATGATCACCCAATAACACCCCCCCTCACACACACACACACACACACACACACACACACACACACACACACACACACACACACACACATTCATGGCATTAGCAGTTTTGTGGGAAGACTCGACTGGAGCTCATTTGCTGAAAACATAATTCAAAGACAGTTTCCAATCGTAGTGTTGAACCCCCCGAAAAAAAAAAAAACAACATTAATGCCGACACCAAAAAAATAACAACCTACAAAATAAACAAAATGTAATTCAGAATTATGAAAATCACCGTTATGGTCATGACTAAGCATAAAAAAAGGTGGAATGCGTGTGTTCGGAAGTGTTCGGAGTTTGGTCCTGATACGTCGTGTCGGCGGAGGAGAGAGGTCGAGGTGGTCGAAGGTCGAAGGTCGAGTCTGTTTCTCGCCTTCCAGTCTTTTTCTTTTTCCTTAAATTCTCTCGTGCAAAGACAAAGTGACCGCTGAGTCGTGTCAAACCTGCGTGCTGTGTGTAGTGTTTCTTTTTTTTTTTTTTCTTTTTTTAGGCTGGTGGTTTAGTGTTGGTGTGTATATCTGTGTGTGTGTGTGTGTGTGTGTGTGTGTGTGTGTGTTGTCGTGCGTTTCGAGCACTTCTTCCTCACGCTCCCTCCTGACCATCCTGCGGGGTCGGCCCGACTGAGAGTCCAAGTCCCGAGCTCGGGCCCGTTCACCTGCCCACCGGCGGCGCTGGAGGGGCCCCTCTCATCATGGCTGGATGGACACACACACACACACACACACACACACACACACACACACACACACACACACACACACACACACACACACACACACACACGGGGTTACTCGAGGTCAAATGATTAACAGGCGAGAAACTGACAAATTTCACAGAACAAATGAACAGACCCGACACCTTTCTTTGCATTTTCATTATTATTATTATTATTATTATTATTATGATGATGTAAAGAAAAGGAAAAGCAGCCGTACCCTTGTTGTTTTTGCTGGGGTAGACCTTGTTGAAATGCCTGTACTCCTCTGGGGGGGGGAGGTCTTCGATGGGGTGGAAGTTGAACTTGGATTCAAAATCATCTGAGGAAAAAAAAAAAAAAAAAAAAAAAAGTGCCTCAATTTAATCCAAACAAATACGACCATGTGTAATAACTCATTGATCATGTATCTAATAATTAATATTCTGTCACATTATTGTGACATAGTGTGTGTGTGTGTGTGTGTGTGTGTGTGTGTGTCGTCGAGGAACCAACACACGGTCTCATTTGCATGGCTGCAGCGAGACATTTGACTATCGCCGTCCCATCGAGATCACAATCGCGCGCCGAGCGTCCGGAGACGACTCACCCATGATGGACTTGGAGGAGGACATGACGGAGTGGCCGTTCCTGATGGGCGGGGGAGGCGGCGGGGGTCCGGCCGGGGTGCGGGAGGAGGAGGAGGAGGAGATGGAGGAAGAGGAGGGAGGGGGAGGCGGCTTTCCCGCCCGACTGTGGGACTCGGAGGCCGAGGAGCTGTTGATGCGGTACGGCGGCGGGGGAGGGGGGGCGTCCCGGCCGCCGTTACGAGAGCTGGAGTGGGGCACCTGGGGAGCTGTGGACACACACACACACACACACACACAGCCGGTTAATTGATAACAAAACCGATCACTCGTTCCATCCCCGCATCAGAACCCGTCCTCTCGTATGTAGGGCAGTAAGACGAGACGGAAGAGGAATGCTGGAATATTCCACAGGGCTGCAGGAATGCAGAGAAACCAGGAGGCCTCGTGGCGAATCGCGCCGCCGTCCAATCACAACACGGGGCTGCGGCTAACAAGTGCCTTCCTGTTTTGCTCGTTGGCTCTGAGGTCCGAGTGCGAACATGTCGGCTCCCTGCGAGGAAACGGGATCGCCGGCCGCCGGGATTATTTTTTTTTTTAAACCCTTCAGGTCGTCTTTCGACGCGTCGCGCGCGGGTCGTCATCCGCGCAACATCTACACACCCGAGTGTCGCCCGCCCGCCCGCTCGCTCATGCCGCGCTGCCCTCTGCTCTACTTTCACACTGGCGTGACCTCGCAGAGGGAAGCGTCTGAGCGAGAGATAAGACGAGTCAAAACTCGCCACGTGAACATTCCTCCAGCCGGCGACGGCGAGCGATGTTGTCTTCGCCGCCGCCGCACGCGTTGAAATCCAAACACGACGAGACAGGTCCCGCCGACGCGGCGCCGACGCTGATCGAGCGTTCGATTCGTTTATCAAACGGCTGGGTTTCCTTTCCCTTTACAAACTCAACGATCAATACGTTGAAAAGTTATTAAAGTTATTAAAGTAATCGCAGGCCGATTGTTTTACTGATGCAGATAAAGTCACGACCTCTGACCTTTGCACGATGAGTCACGGTTGTGATGTGTGTGTGTGTGTGTGTGTGTGTGTGTGTGTGTGTGTGGGGGGGCCGTACCTGCTCTGCGTCCGGGCGGCTCCCTGGCGGGGGGCGGCGGTCTGGCGCCCTGCTGGGAGGATGGGGACGATGACGGAGGAGGCGGGGGGGCGTGGCTGCGTCCCTGGCCGCCGCCGCCGCCGCCTCCCGACGTGTGTTTCTTGTGCAGGGAGTTGTGCCTCTGCGGCAGCTCGGGGGCGCCGCCCCCGTCCACGTGGGACGGCCCGTTGGAGACCGACATGTGCATCCTGTACGGCGGGGGGGGCGGCGGGGCGGAGGAGCCGCCGGTCGGGGGTCTGCTGGAAGACGGGGCGGCTTCACGGAGCTGGGAGGGGCGTGGCCTCTGCTCGGCGTCGGCGGGAGGGGCTTCTCTCTGCTGTGAGAGGAAGAGGAGGAGGAGGAGGAGGAAGGTGGCGCGGGCGCTTTCTGGTTGGGGGTGGGCGGGGCGTTGCTGCGTCCACCCCGGCTGAAGGGCGGGGGAGGGGGAGGGGCGGAGGTGCTGTGCTTCATGCCGCCGCCGCTGGCGGGGCGGGAGATGTCGGGGAGGGAGGGGCGGTGGGAGCGCTGGTGCTCCGGGGGGGAGGGCTTGTTGGCCGGGGAGGGCGAGGTGGAGCGGCCCGTCGGGGGGCGCGGGGCCGTGGGCCGGGACCCCGGGGGCTTCAGCGCAGATCTGCCCACTGAACCGCCCGCTGAGCCGTCTGGGGGGGGGCAGAGAGGTGATCGTTATCGATTAATCAATAAACCCATCAGCATAAAAGAAAAAAGAAAAGTTTGGTCTTTGGCTTTTACCTCCGACCGGCCGTAACTTTGGCACGCCGCCTTGGAAGAGGCCCCCCATTCCCATTGGCCCTCCGCCTCCGAAACCTCCGCCCCCTCCGCCGCCCCTCCGCCGCCACTTCCTCCTGATTCTGGTGGGGGACAGGAAAAGCAGAACGACATTTTAATATTCAAATATTTTGGGAGGCCGAACATGTTCGAACATTTGGTTCTCGCATCAGTTTGGATGGACCGGCTCTTAATAAATGAGCGTAAATCTAAACGCCGGGACTCACTCTCCAGAACAGGAGCGCTGCGGTCGTTGACCGCCGCCACCTTCTTCAGCCGCGTCCCCTTGCAGATGTCGGACAGCAGCGCTCCTCGGCCTTTGGCCTCGGACGCGTTCAGCTTGGGTGGAGTCGTGTTGGCCTGCGGGGGGTGGGGGTACATAAATCAAACATAAATTCTGTAAGTGGCCGTAAACCGTTTCCTGATTGGACAAACCATCAGGTACGAATGTGAGACTTCTGCTGCGTGTGTGTGTGTGTGTGCGATGGGGTTGCTGACCTCATTGAAGGTGGGCGGGGGTGGGGGTCCAGGGGGGGGAGGAGGAGGGGGAGGAATGGGCATCCTGTCCCTCTGTCGTGCAGGTAAAGGCGGGCGACTTCACCGTCTCGGCTGGGACGACGCGCAAAAACACCGACACCTGAAGGAAGCGGCAGAGATCAGCTGACGGAGCGGAGAAACCTCACGTGGAGGTCAAGGTGTAAAAAAAAAAAACAAAAAAAACCGGAGACATTCACGGGACACCGCCAAGGATGGACATCTTCCTACGGGACAGACTCAGGTGTTGGTATGAAGACACGACCCCCCCCCCCCAAACGACACACACCTGCACCTGAAACTGTGTCAGGTCCGCGCACAATGACTGAGTCAGGTTACCAGATCTCCCCAAACCAGTTCGCTCTCTGGGCCCATTGTTGGCTCAGGCAGGAGGAGGCGGAGGCGGCGGCAGCGGCGCCCCCACCCTCAACCTCCGCCGCTCCATTCCTGAGGCGGCCGGGGCCGAGCGTCGGGGCGGGTTCTGTTCGCCGAGGGAGACCGAAGGAATCTGGTCGAGCGAGATCACCAGTCAGTCAGTGACGTGGTTTATTAATGGAGAGGAACGGAGTGTGTGTGTGTGTGTGTGTGTGTGTGTGTGTGTGTGTGTGTGGGGGGGGGTGTCAATGACTGCATTTGTGTTCAGCTTGTTATTATTAGAATAATTAGACTAATGATCCAACCGCAAACAATGATGTCATTAAATGTTTTAGGTTTGAAGCTTGTCTTTCTATTTTGGGGGGATTTTTCTCTTCTCCTTCTTCTTCTTCTTCTCCTTCTTCTTCTTCTTCTCTCAAGAACCGCAGCCGACGCCAAGAGTTGAAAGAAAAAAAAAACAAAAAACATCTTCCTGCTGACACGGGTTCTTCACAAAACACCAACAGCTGGAAGAATTACCCAGCGCCTCGGAGGGATCTCAAAAGAACCAGAAGACTCTTGATGCGGGCCGCCGTGCCCCGTCCTCCAACGAGTCGATCATCTTCTGCTGACAACTTCAATCGACGGCGAGAAGCTGATCGGGCGCGTAAGAGCAGAAAGCTTAAGTCGGAACGAGGCGCCTGAAGACGTCGGCCTGGATCCCGAACAGCATCCCGTCAGATCCGCAGGACGGGAGGACTCGGGTAAAACCTGCCGGTCGCCGATTAACCGATTCATGGATCCCAAAGGTTAACGTGGCCGTTCAGGAGCCGCCGGACGCCGACGTCTGCTTAACATAAAGGAGGGGAAGGAACACGTCCCGTCCTCTGCAGCGTGCTCCTATCTGTTTACGCACACACACACACACACATGCTGATAAAAGCCAACAGGTCCTGACCTTTGACCCCTATAATCTGACTAACTCCTTCCGCTGGAGATCAAAGTAGTCGCAGCAGAAAGCGAGGAGTCCAAAGTGGGTCACAGTCGTGGGGGGAAAGGAAGAAGAAGTTTCCCTGCATTCGCAGTGAGTGTGTGTGTGTGTGTGAGTGTGTGTGTGTGTGTGTGTGTGTGTGTGTGTGTGTGGTGGGGGGGTAATGAGGAAGTTGGAACATCACCTGGGCCTGCGGGAATGTTTTTTTTCATAGATGAGACGATGAATCTGGGAAAACAGCCATGAAACTAATGGAAAACACGATTATTGAATATTGAACATGAATATTATTTTTTTTTTTTTGGTTGCTGTTCACTCGGGACTCTCGAACGCACCACGTGATGCTCCACAGGTAACGACAGGTACGAACCAGTGAATGACGTATGATAAGAGCCCATTTACTTCTCGTTTCTCGGCACAGCCCCGATAACACAGTTACGTCATCATTAAACATGACCCGGATGAACAGCAGGATAACGATTAACTGGATTTATCAATTAGGAAGTGATTAATTAAGCTCGGAGATCTGGTGCACGGCACAAACACGTTACTTCCTGTCACAGAAAAAAAAAGAAGAAGAAGAAAAAAAAACTTTTTCACACTTGTGTGATTTAAATCCAGGACTTTCTGTGGGACAACTTAACCCCACAGACACCACGTACTTTTACTCACTGATACTTAAAGCGCATTCCCCTTTACACGAAGTACTTTCGCTCGCAGTGACGTGTTTTGCATGGAGCTGGTTGTAGTTTGGACTCGAGCACGGGGTCTGGATGCCTGAATCTCCCACCGCCGCATAAATCACTCGTGTCGCTGGGGAAATGCAGCGACACGAGCAGCCAACACGCAAACCGACCGACGCGAAGCGCAGCAGAACTGGATTAATCAGGCCCGGGCACGTCGCTCCGCCGCCCCGGGCCGCTCCCAGGTGAACGGCCGCGGAGACCGACACACCTGGCGCTAGCTTTCGACTTAGGTGGAGCAGAGTTAGCTTCGCCAGCGCTGACATTTAACTTACCCTGGCTCGAAGAAGAGGAGGAGGTCTGCTAATCTCGTCCTCCAAAACAACATGAATGGAAAGTGCCGTTGTGGCAATCCGCGGTCGGAGAAGTTTGACCAAAAAAAAAAAAAAAAAATAGGATGGGAGGGTGCTGGCAGGTCGCGGTGATGTAACTTAACGCTCACTGGTTAGCCGGCTAACGTTAGCCCGCTGTCGACGGTTTACCAGCCTGAGCTGAGCTAGCGGCGGTTAGCAGTTAGCGGTTAGCCGTTAGCTGTTTACTTCCCAGCTGTCAGTGTCAGCGCCGTCCAGCTCTGCCGACAAAGACGTATCCGAGTTGATACGGCGCCTAGAACAAACTCTTAGCGGCGTCAAAGAGACACTTTTAGCACTTTCGGGCATCTACGGAAAAGTTCACCCGCACTCCTGACCTGCGAGCAGAGCCATACTCCCCGCTGACACCGCTTAATCGGTCCCTGTTCGGAAACACGGAAACGGCCGACCGACACAAAATGGAGGCAGATCGGCGCCGCGTTCAGGTGCCGTGGGAAATCTCAGCCTCTGCCCGTGAGGTCGTCATGTCACAATGTCACGACGGGCCAGTGGAGTGGGTGCAATGACTTTTATTTTCTCCCCACGTTGACGCAAACAGAAGAATGTCACAGTGGAAGAGGCGCTGAACGGCTAAATCATGCTAAGCTACTACTAAAAAGTGCAGTAACATTTGTTTAAAATAATAATTTATTTTATTTATTGCATTTACCACTTTATCTGTATCAATATTTTTATTGATACTGTGCACCCCCCCACTCACTTTATAACATCATATCATATTGTTTGTTAACACAGTTAAAAAAAAAAAAAAAATCATACTGTGTGTGTGTGTGTGTGTGTGTGTGTGTGTGTGTGTGTGTGTGTGTGTGTGTGTGTGTGTCTGTGTCTCTTAGCAGGAGTCACGCATGCGCCGTGACACACCGCAGCACTTCCTGTAAAGATGGCGGCCAGCAGAGGGTATGCCAGCCTGTGGAGGGCATGCAGTATGTTGTTACCCAGACCCCGTCTCCCGTTCTCCGCTGCTGTCCGACCGCAGAGCTCCGTCGGCGGGGACCTGGTGCCACGGACCTCGCTGTCCCGCCCGCCGTGGCCGCAGCAGACAACCGCGGTCTCGGAGGAGGAGGAGCGGGCTCGACACGCCGCGGTGGTGAGCACCGTGAACCAGCGGATCCACCGGCAGGACTTCGGCCGCCTCTTCGCCGTGGTGCACTTCGCCGGGCGTCAGTGGAAGGTCACCGACGAGGACCTGATCCTGATCGAGAACCACATCGACGCCGAGTGCGGGGAGCGGATCCGCGTGGAGAAGGTGCTGCTGGTCGGGGCGGAGGACTTCACCCTGATCGGCAGGCCGCTGCTGGGGAAGGAGCTGGTCCGCGTCGAGGCCACCGTGCTCGAAAAGACCGAGTCCTGCCCCAAAGTCCACATGCGGTTCTGGAAGCGACACCGGTACCAGCGCAAGAAGCTCGTCATCCAGCCGCAGACGGTGCTGAGGATCAACAGCGTGGAGCTGGCCCCCAGACTGACCTGATGATGATGATGATGATGATGATGACGGTGAAGGTGTGGACTGCGATCTTTTCTGAGTGACTGTAAATATGCTGACGAACGTGGACCGAACCTGTAAATAAACAACATGCTGCAGAGACCCGCCTCAAACAGATTTAACTGACGTTTGTTTTGTTTTGTTTTTTTTTTAAACTCCTGATGAGTGTGAAAAAATGTCAGTTTGACAAAAAAAAAAAAAAAAAGGCCTGCACGTGGCAGTTTGATGGATCAATCGATCAGCTGATTAATAGAGAATAAAGGCCAGGAATTCACTGGTCTGCAAATGTTTTTTTTTCTAGTTTCTCTGACAACACGTGTATTTCACTCCATTGCGTAAAAGAAAACAAATGTCGCTGAAGGTAAGTGTGCGACGCTCAGACACGTCGAGATTTCCAAACTCAAGTCTTCAGGAGAATTAAGAATGGCGTGGTTTCTCTTCTTCTTCTTCTCTGGTCAAAAGGTGGCTCACTAACCTGCTCCCGTCTCTTACCTGTGTCACGTTGCTCGGTTTGGACTCAAACCGTCAACCTTGTGGTACCGACGCTCCAGGTTCTGAGAGGAAGAAGAAGAAGAAGAAGAGAAAAAAAAGACTCGGGAGACAATTTTTTTTTTTAAACAGTCCGCAAAACGAGCGTTTTATTTTAGAAAGCCGACCGACTCGTCTGTGGGAACAGGAAAGCTGCTCAGCGGTTCCCCCCCCGCGCGGCGCTGATCCGAAGGCACTGTTGAACATTTCTGCTCAGTGGTGATGATAAACTCAACTCCACCCCTGGAGGTGGTGTTTCAAAATCAGGAGCTTGTCCAACAGGCAACAACAACAAAAAAAAAAAGCGAGGCGAGTGGATCGAAGCAAATTTTTAAAAAAAACTCTCCCGTTCCCATTTGTCCGAACTGAGAATCGAGAATCGCGCCGCGTCCTGCGGGAAAACCTGGTGTGTAACGGCTGTATTGCTAAGTCTTTGATATTTAAACCCGCTGATGGGCGGAGTTAAGACAAGCGGTTTGATTCGTCCACAGGCTGAGCTCAGCCACACACGTGTTCTGGTGGTAAAAAAAAAAAATTTTCACTTAAGGGTTTTGGGCGGGACGGGCTCGTTCAAACGCCATCCAAACACTCACGTGCTGATCTGAGAGAGACGCCGGCGGTCTGAGCCGGTCCGTCGGGGGCGGCGGCGTTTTGAGATGTGCCTGAGGCCGTGATGCCGCCGCCTCTCCTCCTGCGGATTCTGCGCGGACAGGAGAAATCACGGCAGCAGCCGAACAGTCTTTGAGTTTACACGTGCGCATGTGAGTGTTTGACAACCTTTGAAAAATCAAGCCATCCTTTAAACCCCCCCACCCCACCCACATTTGCCCTTTTTAGTTGAAGTGCACTTCAACAACTGAATCTTTTGTCATCTTCACAGAATCAAAAGGAAATAACCTTCTTTAAACGCATCAAGGCCGAGTGAACCGAGACCGGTCTCCTCCTTTTCTGACAGCAGCAAGGAAGGAAACTACTTTCAAAACAAAATCTCAAGTATAATCTTCAAGAGCCCGATCAGAATTGTCCAGAAGATCGACTCCTCTTTCTCCTCTGCCGCCTGAGGAGATTTCTTCTGCTCACGTCCGTCTTCTGAAGCACGTAAGCCCATTTCGAACGGGTTCTGGGGAACCGTCTGATCGTAAAACACCCGCATTTCAAACTCGCTCTCCTGGTAGGACGGGTGGCCGTAAATGCCGATGCCCACGGGCCTCAGGAAGTCCCCCGGCACCACCACCACGTCCTGGCCGCAGGTGGCCGACTGCAGCTTGTAGGAGTCGAAGCTGGGCTGCAGGGTTTTATCCGACACGTAGAGGTCGGCGTCTCCCTGGAGGCTCCGCATGTGCAGGATGATTCTGCCATCGTGGTTGAGGCGCAGGTAGCTGTAGTTCCCGGCCCCGATGTGGCCCTGGACCACGTGGAGGAGCACCCACTCCTCGGGGAAGCCGTCGTCCTCCGAGGGGCCCAGGAAGCCTCTGGCCTGGGACAGCAGGAGGGCTACGACCAGGGCGCTGAAGCTCGGCATCATGACAAAGGCATCTGTCGGCGAGCCCCCGCCTGGACGACACCAGCCTGAAGAACAGGAAGAGGTCGGACAGGAAGGAGAGTCACGCAGACACAAGGAAGACGGCTGAAGCCGCACTTACGACAGCTTCCACCAGCTAATCCTTTATTCTATTACAACATCAGACCTCAGAGACCACGATGTCCTAGAAAAAAAAAAAGAACGCTCTCATCTGATGAGCAGGAACCGGTCAACGTTTCGTAACTTAGCTGGATGAAGCACTGAGATCAAAAGTTGCTGTGAGTTTTCCCCCACAAACCGGATCACACCACAGCAGCATAAGTAAAAAAAAACTGTGAGCTGCAGACTTACTGAAGCTAAACGCTGAGAGACGGCGTACATGGCTAAACACGAACCGCTCGGTGGGTCTGACCTTTGACACCAACGACACGTTTAATAGCGTTTTTTTTTTGTTTTTAAAAAAAATGCTGCACCTGCTGTTTCACGCTTTAACACGAAGCTTCGGGAGTTTTACCCTCCGGACCGATTTCACATTCACGCAGAACTTCGTTTGCTTTAATCGACAGTTTAACTCGAACGGTCTCAGTAACCTGACGCTTGGTTTTATTTTTTTTCCCTCCTTCCAGTGTTATGCTAACAGCTGACACGGCACCTGCTAGCCGGCAGCAGCGAGCCGTGCAACCGAGACCGCGACGACGCGAACACACCGTCAACAAGTTGAGGAGACATTTCGCTGCAAACCCCGTCAGCTCCCGCGGTGTTAACACTCTCACACACACACACACTCACACACGTTTGCTCGAGCTGACGGCTAACTAGCTTCTCGCGTCCATTTAGCATTCACGCAGTTGACGTCGCTGCTAGCCTGAGCGCTAGTTTCGCTTCTCACGGCCAGACGAACAAACTCTAAACTTCACCGCGAAGAAACCGGGTGATTAGTAAACACATATTTAAAAAAACAAAAAACGAGCAAGTTCCCACTGCTTACACGGCCGTTACTTTCCCCCCGGCATCTTCGTCCAGACCAAACACAAACCACCTGCAGAAACTAAAGTTGACTTCTTCTTCGCCTCCGGCCCGGAACTCGCTCAGCTGCAAACCGCTCGCTGCCGCCGCCCCACCGGCCACACGCGGTAACTGCACGCATTCAGTTCGTTTTTTCGGTTTCCGTGGTGTGTATTAAACAGATTTAAAGTAATTATCCACTTGGTCATGTAAAGAAAATAGGGAGAGGGGTTGGGTTAGTTGTTTCTTCTTCTTTTTTTTTGAGAAATGTGTGGTAGTGACAGATACAGCATCATCAAGCGTTACTTTATTAGACTGGATGCTTACGTTTCAATAGATTTAAAGCCGTCCCCTTCTTTATGTCAGAAGAACCACAAGTCGCCTGAAGAAAAAATAAAATACAGGAAACGTTACACGTCTCTGCGTGGATGACACAACCTGAACAGCTTCCACACACTCTCTGTGACATCTGAGCTTTCTTTTCGTCATTATCGGTGTTGATCGGTCACCAATTTTATTTTTTTTCTGGCGTTATTCATCTCAGTGCTGCTTTGACCATTTGTAATCCAATAAAGTCGTCTCCTCACCTGTGAGACAATACAAAATAAATTACAATAATCGGTTTCCAGGCATGCATCCACATCCTCACTCATTTAAAAAAAAAAAAAGAATAAAAATCAATGTGTACTAATTTCACATCCTTTGTTTTTATAATCCTTTTTCACTTTAATGAACACCAACTGTAGTTTTAAACAAAAAAAGAAAGAAATAAACAAAAGAAAAACAAAACAACAACAACAAATGTTCCGGGGGGGGGGAAGAGTCTCGACAACAGGTTGGATGAATTGGTGGATATGTTCTTCAAAAACCACATCAAATTGTAAATTCTATATAGATATACTCGTTCAACAAGTCTGCATATTCTGTCACATTAGATATACATTTGACGTTATGTGGAAGTCACCTATTAAAACCACTTCAGTGTTAAACAATGTTTACCGCAAACCAGTCGACCAATTTAAGGCTTCCAAGTTCGACAGCAGGGGTCAAAGTTGATCCGTCCGGACCGGGCCTCACCGGACTCTCGATGGTTTCCTGATGTTACTTCAGAATGAAAAGGCCCCGAAGAAAAGTGTTGTGATCTTTTTTTTTTTTTTCCCTTTCCACAGAATATACGATTATCTCAACACTTAAATAAATCACTGCATCTGATGTCTTATAAAATCGTGCCCACGTCCTCATTTCACCGAGGGGTGGCAGATAACTGGGGGTGGGGGTGGGTGGAGGTGGGGGCTTTAAATATGCTTGTGGACGATTCAAACTATACAAACTCTGACTGAACAGAGCTCACAGGGTTTCGTGGGTGGAGGGAACAGGTATTCATGAACCCTTCAATTTAATCATTTTAAATGAACATCGTCTGCAAAAAAACAAACAAAAAAAAAAAAATTTGCTTGCATTATACAGTTTACAATGTAGTACCATGCTAGCGCCGCTCGCCTCGTCCTAACTGTTTATTAGCAATGGAGAATCAGTGCTGTTGGAAACTACAACGCACGCTACTGTTTATTAACCCCATTCTGCCCAGGGGGGGCTTCTGCTTTCAGCCAATCACAGCGCCCGGTTGGAGAAGAAGAAGGCGGGGAGGAAGGGTATGAACGGCGAAACTGAGAGGGGCGAACGAAACGAAACAAAAACAGCAAATCATTTGTTTGTACAGAAAACAAACAGAAGTAAACAAAAGCAGCAAATGCAGAAAATCACACTTCATGCATTCAAAGTGAGTGGCAGCGAGGGGGGCGGGTTCACAGTTTTCTCAGCTACGACTTAGCGGTGGACGTGGGTGTGCGGAGGTTTGCAGGCGGCGCGTTTCGTTTCGGGGGGCCTTGGCCTTGTTGACGTGGCGTCAGCTCGTGGACAGAATGGGGATAAGACTACATTCCTGGTCTGACTAAACTGGATTTCGCTTCGTTAAACGTAGAAAGAGTCTCTTTGCGTTTCCAACACTTTTGTTAAATTCTTGGCTTTGTCGTCTTGGTTTCATACAGTTTCTTTAGAGAAACGAAGCCCCGCTTGTAAGTGCGCTCTTTGCTCTCCCGCACCAGGTCTGTAGTGAGGGGGAGGGGCCGAGGCAGCTATGATGCTGGGAGGTCCGCGCTGGAGGGGGGGGCGGGGGAGCTGGGGTGGGGTGGGTGGAGGAGGCGGCAAAGGGGGCGGGGGGTGGGGGCGGCGGCTCAGACGGGGGGCGCTTTGCGCTGCAGTAGATACTGGTGGATGTCGTCCGCGTCGCGCTTCAGCCAGGCGGCGTTGAGGAGGATGTTCTCGCAGCACTGCTGCACCGTACGCTCGGCCGCCGGCGCCGGGTGGCTCTCGAAGAAACTCTGCGGGGGAAGAAAAGGACCCGGGGTGAAGATAGATCGAACCCAAATCAGAGTTTACTCTGCAGCTGATGGTGTCAACACGGTTTATTTCTGCCCTCTAGTGGTGGGGGAAAAAAAAAAAGTCCTCACGCAGTTTCAGGAAGAAAGGTCATAAAACTGCCGGACGGGTTCTGTTAAAGTGCTCTCACCTTCACTTCGGCAGCCATCTTGTCGATAGCGAACCCGTCGACCGTGAGCTGCAAAGACGAGCAAACGAGGAGACGTGAGCCGCTCGTCTGTGACCAGACCAACCAGCAGTTTGTTTTTGTTTTTTTACCTTGATGAGCCGCGATATGAGGAAGCCGCCCTGGTAGCGGTTGTAAAGTTCCTCCCAGTTGTCCTTGACAAACTTCCAGGCGGCTTTCCGCCCTTGTTTACTGCTTCCCGCCACGCCTCCGATTACCGACACCGTGTCTTGGGGACGGACCTCTTCCTGTCGGGGAGAGAAAGAAGTTTGGACCCGACGAGTCGGGATCGTCAGGCATGAGTGATAATTTCACTTTAACCTCCAGTCAGCAGTCAACAGCCACAGTTTCATACTTTTATAGAACTGGCACATAGTTTACTGGTTTCTTGCAGTAAATTATGAAGAATAAATGACTATCGTCATGAAACCACAGCGATAAGTACAGGAAAATATTACGACACGATTTAACACGACTGTAAACTTGCCGGTCACTTCTATTTGTTTCATTTCCCCCTGGGGGAAATCAAACCGAACTTGCGACAGGCAGCGAAAACAGAGGTCACGCGTACCGAGAGGGCGAAGCTGAGGACTTTCTGGATGAGGTCGGGGGCCGAGATGGCGCCCAGCACTCGCTCGATGCGATTCTTCTCCTCCTGCATGTCGGCCTGTTTGTGGAGCTGACGGGGGGGGAGAAGAGAGCGGACGCGTGAAAAGGAGGCGGAGACGTCGCCTGTTCTCGAGGGAGACGACGAGGAAGGCGGCGAGTCTCACCTTCAGCATCGTGTCCAGTGTGGCGCTGTCTCCGTGCTTCAGCACCGTTAAATACACCTGGAGGCAAAACACAAACACGATCATGTGTCATGTGACCGTGACAGTTTAGTTAAGCAGCACGGGCCAATGAAAAGGAACATTAAAGCGCCGACATTCTTCGTGCACAGCTCGTGTCTCACGTGTCAGCGAAGCGAGTCGGGCGCGGCCGTCTTACCGGGCTCCTGAGGTCCGCGGGCAGGACCTGCTTGCCCTCCACGTGTTCCTTGAATCTCCGCCTGGCCTCCTCCAGCGTGGGTTTGTGCCCCGCCTTCCCGAGTTTCCCCAGAACCAGACCCCTCAGCAGGGCGTCCAGATGACCTGCGGGAGAAAAAAAAGATGGCGCTCACGGTTTTCGGACGCCCCGCTCAGACGATGATAAGCTCAAAGCCTCTCAGTTAAACGTTAATAAGGAGGAGCAGAGAAGGAAGATCTAAAACCTCCCCCCCCCGAGAGCGCTTGTTCTCCTCACCTTCTCCGGGTTTGCTGTCCCAGCCCAGCTCCAGGCCGACGGGGGTGAAGAGGTCCCGGATGAACTCCTGGATCTCCTCGTGGAAGTCGGTGTGGGACAGCAGCGAGGACAGCACCCCCAGGTTACAGCTGAGGTCGCTCCACACCGTGTAGTTGGGCTCGTTGACGAACGCCTCCATCAGCTTCAGCACCTCCACCGTGCTGATCATCCCGGCGCGAGACTGCAGGCAACAAATCAACAACGCACAGATGCATTCTGGTGTGGAGAAGAGACTTTTGCGGTGACTGTTTCTGGTGTGATGTGTAAAAACTTCCTGTGGAGTTATCGCATGTCGCCATAAAAGAAAAACTGATGGTGCATGTGATACTGGTGGCTTTAAGCGTCTTAAAATACGTTTTTGGAAACTCTGATAATGTTTCCGAGCGCGTCTTCATTTCCTACAGCAGGATCCAGCGTGTCAGCAGAAACAAACCGTTTCAGAAAGATAAATAATCACTAATCGAACGTGAACTTTCCGTGCGTGCTTCATGTTTCCTGTCTCTCCCGGCTGCTCCATCTTAACGCAGCGGCACCATTACGTCCATATGGAAGCTGTTGTGGAGTTTTTCCCCATCAGCTGGTGGAGTTTTCCCAGCTGCCGTGGAAGATTTTCTTGCACTTTTCCCTTGGGACACGTTCTCGACTACTTACAATTCTGTACCAACTATGACAAACTGACTATGAAGGTCATGTGATTTCACAGAAAGCTCCAGAACGGCAACGAAAAAACAAAAACAACATTTGTGGCGAGATCGATCTGCTGGCTTCAGTGGAACGTCTTTGGTAAACAGTGGAAAAAAAAAACGGGCTTTGTGGTCAGGCAATAATAAATACATATAATCAAATATTCCTGGGTCTCACCAGGGAGAAGAGGTCGTTCTGCAGGCCCAGTCGGTCCACGGGCTGCAGGCTGAGGTCTCTGATGCCCGGCAGCAAACTCTCCAGCATGGACGAGCTGTACTGGATGCGATAGAAGCCCACGGTGCCGGGGTTGATCTGCAAACAGCAGCGACAACAGCGTCAGACTACGGGGGAAAATAAAATGCAGTCTCATCATTTTTACTTTTGGGAAAAATCTGGAGCCGATCTTCGTCCTTTCAGAACCTCAGTCTCATATATTAGCTGGTAGCAGGAACAGGAAGAAACGGCCGGAGCGGTGGCGATTGGAGACGTTATTTTTAGATCAGCATCAGCTGTGCGAACCGCAACCCCATTTTCAGTTCTTTGCTTACACCATTACACTTTTATTCAGGCGCAGAAATCATCAACAGCTCTGCTAATTTACGAGTCACGACCCATGAGCAATGGAACAAGACCGCTCACATTCTTGCCACGGCAGCAAAAAGCCCGAATCAACACTCCCAAAGGATTCTCGCCCATAAAACGATGACATAATGTAACGGAAACTCTGGGAACTGGGTAGAAACTGCCGCGTGACAGAGTGAGTGTGGGTGGGTCCTGCGATGACCGCATCCCTTCCTGCGCTTCCTCCCCGCCGACGACCGGGAACTCAGGTCGCTGCTCTTTGTTTGAACTCTGCGGTTTTTCGACTAAAAGCGACTAAATTCAGCTCAGGCCACAATCGGTCGCTCTCTCACCGTCCGGCCGCAGGAAACCGAACGGCGCCCCACGCAGAATAAACTTTAAAAATTCAACAAGAAGACATTAGCTGCCCTGGTTTAAAGTAAACGAAAAGTTTTGCACCTGCTTGTTTAGACCTTATTATTAAATAATGACAGCGACCTAATTTGTAAAAAAAAAAAAAAAAACAACTCACCTTGATCCACTGGTCTGGGGCGACGCCGCTCAGAGTGATGGTGGTCTCGGGTCTGTCCAGCAGAACCTTGAGCTTGCTGCACTTGGGGTCCTCGCTGGTACAAATGCTAATGGGGACCATCCAGTTGGGACATTCCTCGCCTGTCGCGTAAACACAAAGCGGCGTCGGTTTAACAAACACATGGTTCGTTTTTTTTTGGCCCGTTTTGAGCCGCTTAAAAAAAAAAAAAAAAAGTGACCTGATAAAAACTCCATGACTAAAGACTAAACACTCACTGTTATGTGGTCCACTGGCACAGAACTTCTTCTGAGATAACTTGAGGATGCGGTCGTCACCTTGCTATAAATAACATCGCGGCCAGCGGGTGTCAGGAGAATCAACAAGCAGGGTTAGAAAGAATTAGAAAAAGCCGACTTTCGGTGAAAAGGGAAAAGAAAACAGCTGAAAGCTGAAAAAAAAAGTGAAGCCCACCTGCTCCTGGTCCACGACAATAATCGGGAAGCCCATCTGCTTGGTCCACGAGCCCATCACGGCGGCGATGGGTTTCCCACTGGCCTGTTCCAGACAGTCCCAGAGGTCCTCTGTGGAGGACAGCCAGGGGTCAGAGGTGACAGGATATCAATGGCTTCACCTCAGGGTAAACGCGTCCTGGATTCTTACCCGTCGATGCGTTTTTATGTTGGAACTTCAAAAGATAGGAGTTCATTCCTTTCCTAAAGTCCTACAAAGAAAGAGTGAGAGGTGAACCAACGCGTGGAAACGGAAACCTCGTCGGGCAGCGGGCGTGAGGGCAACCCACCTCGTCTCCTATGTAGTTGTGCAACATGCGGATCACAGACGCCCCTTTGCTGTAGGAGATGGCGTCGAAGATTTCGTCGACCTCCGACGGGTGACCCACGTTCACCTGGAGCACGAGGAATCGAAAATCAGGAGTTCAAGCAGCGTTCAGATGTCTCATTACATCCTGAACCAGTGTCAGCCCAGCACACGCTAGCTAGCTAGCATGATAGGTAGATAGATAGATAACCTCCAATAGCTAGCTAGATAGCTAGCTAAATAGACAGATAGGCAGATCGATAGATAACTTCAAAAAGCTAGATAGCTAGCTAACTAGCGAGATAGATAGCGAGCTAGATAGACAGATAAATAGATGGCTAGATGGATAGATAGATGGATAGATAGATAGATAACTTCCAAAAGCTAGATGACTAGCCAGCTAGCTAGGTAGACAGAACAACAGATCGACAGACAGACAGATAGATAGATAGATAGACAGATAGATAGATAGATAGATAGATAGCTTCCAAAAGCTAGCTAGCTAACTAGGTAGACAGAACAACAGATCGACAGACAGACAGACAGATAGATAGACAGATAGATAGACAGAAAGATAGATAGACAGACAGATAGATAGATAGATAGATAGATAGATAGCTTCCAAAAGCTAGCTAGCTAGCTAGCTAGCTAGACAAATAGATGGACAGATAGATAGATAACCTCTAAAAGCTTGATGTCTAGCAAGCTAGCTAGCGAAGACATAGATAGATAACTAACAAAATAATATACAATCAGTGGGATTTCGTCAACCACTGCATTAAAAGTGTTTTGTGAACAGCGACTGTAAAAAAAACTGACTGTATGTCCCGGGAGAAAGATCATTAACAAACACCTCCTATAAATAAGGGACGTAATCAGCATTATTTTCTAATTCGTATTAGATTATTTTATGACACTAATACATAATCTCATATAAGGTCATAAATATTACCTCCCGGCAGACTGAGATGAGTCAGCGGCTTTCGGTTTAAGCTCACCTCGATGGGATGGCTGCTGTCCAGCGCGTCCAGGTCCAGGGCGCGGGTGTAGTCAGCCGAGACGAACTGGGTCCAGATGTCGTACTCTGGGAAGCAGTGGTCCACGCACAGGTACTCGATCCAGGACGCGAAGCCCTCATTAAGCCACAGATGGGTCCACCATTCCTGCACACACACACACACACACACACACACTGAGATGAGATACGTTCGTCCTTCAAGTTTGTTTCCCCCCCCTCGGTGACAAGCGGCTGATGATGGCCGGTTACCATGGTGACCAAGTTTCCGAACCACTGGTGGGCGAGTTCGTGTCCGACCACCAGCGCCACCCACTGCCTGGACGACGAGCAGGAGTTCTTCGGGTCGATGAGCAGTGCCGTCTCCCTGAAAGGAAAAAAATAAATAAATAAATAAAAAACAGGTGAAACTCAAGGTCGGAGTTCACAGCTGCTGCTGCTGAGGAAACCTGCTGGATGCTAATCACGCACCAGCTGATCACCGGACAGGTGGCAGCACATCGAGCTAACCACAAAGCAATTAAAACGTCATAAACGCTGCCTGAAAAAACACACACACACACATACAAACGCTACACAAGTTTTCCAGAAAGGTGGGGAAAAGGTGCTGGTTTTGTTTCTGGGCAGATTTTGTGGTCTGGATTTAAATAAAACTGACCAGTTATAACTAAATTTTGTCGTTTATCGTGATTTCATTGTGATTATAAATGGCTCAATCAGCTGCTCTATCGTTTGTCATCCTGCAGCACTTTGAATCAATATCTCCATCCACATTCTGGGTCTAATGAACCAGCTTAATTTATTGCCATAATGGAGTATTACATGATTACCCATTGTAAAAAAAAATATAATATGAGAAGCGGTGAAAGACTCACACATGGGCAAACACAACAACTTTTTTAAAAAAAAAAAAAGGAAGTGGAGTTTACCTGTAGGTCACAAGGCCCCAGTTTTCCATGGCACCTGGACGGGAGGAAAGAGCACGTGGTTTATTTTTTAAAATATGAACACAAACTAGTGACTGGAGTCGTGACGACAACTCACCAGCAGCAAAATCAGCAATAGCTATGAGATCGATTTTAGGCAACGGATAAGGAACGCTGAAGTAGTCTTTGTAGAAGGGTAAGGTCTTAGTCGCAACCTGCAAAAAAAAAAAAAAAACACTCAAAAAGTTGTAATTTGTTGTTGGTTGTGATTCGTCAGTGGACCACACCGCCCGCAGATGTGCTTCAGCTCACCTCCAGTGCAAACTTCCCTTGCTCCGCCTTCCCCACGGGCGTGTAGACGCGAACTGTTATGCCGTCCGACGACTGGCTCTCCACGTAGTCGTATTCGCCGATGACGAAAGCGACGAGGTATGTGGACATGATGGGCGTGGTGGCGAACTTCACCTCCACGAGGTTCTCATCCTCCGGATATGGCTTTCGATCGATGACATTCTGCGGGGAGGAGAAGAGTCGACGGCTCGGCTTGGAGACTTCACACGTAGAACCGCAGAACACAGAACTGAACTGAACTGAAGGCGCGACTGGTGAATTTCACCGCAGACTAACAACGGACACGCTGCATCGCAGAAAACGACTCCAGCCCAGGCAGCAGCTGCTGGTGGGTAAAATATTCATTACGGCGATGAGGTCGCAAAAACCAAAACAGCACATGAATCTGTCAGGGGGAACTTAATTAAATTCTTTTTGACATTTTCCTCGAACGAATGGAAACTGGCACCGCAACAAAGATCGCCAGGTCTCCGCAATCGATAGGAAACGAGAATCTCATCTCATCTCATCCGCCAAAGGACATTTTTCTCACTGTCAACATGTTCCATAAAAAAATAAAAAACCCCAGAACCAACGATGGAGCCGCCGGATGATTCTCCTCCTTCTGCGGCGCCTCACAAACAGCTGGATGCTGTGGCTTTCAAACATCAATCAGGACGAGGGAAATTTTGTGCGGGACTGTTTGCTGCCGTGGATTAATTCACATTTGGTGCTCTAGTGAGTATTTGGGGCAGCCGGGTGGTGTGTGAGGCAAACAGGAATATGATGTGTATTTTGACACACACACACACACACACACACACACACACACACAATACTTGTTAACTGATCTCTTTTTATGGGGCTGTCAAAAGAACCAACCCTTTGGTACCAGGTTCGCTGCCAAAATTCTGAAAGCGTGACGGCACTTGTTTTTTTTTTTTTCCAGCGGAGCTCACGTCCTGTGCGACACGCTCGCTCGTCCAACGCTTCCCGCGGCCACCTGCGAGCGTGAACCCTCGTGTGATCGCGGCGTCTTTGTTCTCTAAAGGTCAGAGCGGAGCCGCCGAGAAAAGAAATTCGGCAGGTGACGCGCCACGCGAAAGGTCAAGAGCCGAGTCGGCCACACTTCCGTTACTGTCCACGGCTATTCGGTTTGTTTAACTTTGTTATTTGACAATAATATTCGGAGGCGTTCGTTCTGTCTGCCAATCAAAATGTGCCGTGGAAAAGGCTCCATCCAGATTTAACCCCTGACATAAAAAAAAGACACGTTACATTTCATGACATTCATATTAAGTCAGCCAGATTCAGCTTCATCGCCGACGCCCAGGTGAACTGTGTCTGTCAGACAGACGATGCACATGAGTTTCTTACCATATTGGACAGGGCTACTCGGTCCTTGGGAACGATCAGAGTGATGTCGAAGGTGGCTTTGATAGCTGGCTCGTCCCAACACGGGAAAGCTCTGCGGGCGTCCGTGGCCTGGGGGGGGAGAGAGAGAGAGAGAGAGAGGGGAGGTGAGGTGGATGCAGCTCACACCACAACATCTTCACCGTGCACTCAAGTCTTCTCTAGCTCATGTTCTAACTTGGTCTGAAGGCAAATCTGCACAGAGGGCAAACAGAAAAAAAAAAAAACCCCGGCCGGTGTCCAGAATAGATCGACGAGGCTCGACTTTCCCACAAACGCGTGTAAACACAGAGCAGAATTTTCAAAACATGTGTATAAAAAGGGCGAAATATGAGATACTGGCTCATTTTCAGGACAATTGTGAACACAAAGCATCACGTGACCTTCTCGCCCCGCGCTGCAGCGTAGGACGGTCACGGGTTAAGCGCAGCACCGACAGAAAACACCCGACTCGCCCCGGGGGCCGCCGACTCACCTCGAACTGTGTGACGGCAGCGTAGCGGATGTCTCCAGCTGAGGTGGAGTATTTACTTCTATAGAATCCCTTCATTTTGTCGTTCAGCTCGCCTACGAAGTCGATCTTCAACGTGCCGGAGCCTGGGGAGGTGCAGAGAGAGAGAGAGAGAGAGAGAGAGCTGCACTGTTTGTTCAGCTACAACCAAACAGGGTGGTGGTGGTGGTGTCTGTTATTCTTCAACCGCAATAACGATGGACTGATTGTCAGCAGGGCCGCGCGGCGTCCCGTCTTACCTTTCTGTAGAGCGCTAGGAAATGACAGGGTGACTTTCTCATCCTCGTTCTGATAGTTGAATCCTGTAGCGTTAATTTCTAAAAAAAAAAAAAAAAAGGCGAAAGACAGAGAGGAAGGAGGAGACTGGGCTGAGTGCTCCGGACAATTATCCATGAAACATTTTTAATCAGGTTATCAGAGAGCAGAGCTAATGACGACGTCGTTAACACAGAATCAGCTGACAGGGTCCGGCCCTCACCTTCTCCCCCCTGTGGTACGAAGGAGGCCGTGATGATGTCGATGTCGGCGCAGTTCATCACTATCTGATTTGTGGCTTGTGTTACCTGCAAATGTGGAAAAGAAACAGCATGACTTAAATCCAAACGGAACCAGGGTCCCGACAGCTGAGAGTGGAAGGAGTCAGCGCAGCGAGAGAAGAGCGAAACTGGTGAAAACAAAGAAACGCAGAGAAACAGGAGGCCCGCCGCCTGTGACGTGAAAACGGCGGACGCCGCGCAGCTTTTGGGGAAGTCGTGGTGACATTCATTGTTTGTGGTGGGGACACTCGGAGAGGCGGCGGTTATGAAACACGCCAGGCAAAGTGCCACATTGCTGGAGTTTCCTCTGGTCTTTTTGTATTTGCCCAGGCTTTTGTACAAACAACAGGTAAATAAAGAATCACTAAAACCCAACTGCGGTGGAAACTTTTCACTCACCGTCAGAGCGAAGCAGCGAAAAACTCTCTGGAGGAGTCGACTTGCTGAAATCTGGATTCGCAATTACTTCCGGAAAAACGTTTAAATGATTAACACGCGGACAGAGTGTTTGAATAAATCTGATTCCTTTAAATGTTTTATGAATGCAGAGCAAGTGTCTGATTAGTCTTTATGTCTGTAAAAGGTTTTGTAAGGTAATAACTCATGATCTCCCACATAAATTTCTTCAGCTCGATGCAGTTTTAAATGTTTGAGCGACGGTGCCAAACGATAAAAGGAGTTTTAGTGCAGACATTAAGCTGCAGACACACACACACACGTTTGTGTCTGTTTACTCATATTTCACGTGTTATTGATAATCAAGCAGTTCATGCCCGATTAGTGGAAGCGAATCTGTAAATTTACACATGCAGACGACCACGTAACGCCGTACGGTCCGTCTCGATTGCTCTGATCATGTGAGACGACCGAGTGTTTACAGCCAGGCACAGGTGTTACGACACTCGGCTGACGGCTGCCCACACTGTACTTCTATTTATGACATTTAAATATACACAAAGTGAGCTGACGCAGCGTAACGTGCTAGTTTTATAGTGGCTGCTATCCACACCCACATCGGCAACAAGTAGGTAATAAGGAACCCAGCTGATCCACTGACCTATTAAGTTAACTGTGTGCATTCCTCACATTCACCCGGAAAGGCCGTTCAGTTTAACTTTAACCAAAGCCGAGTGATCCCGAGCCATCACGCAGATCCAGCCACTAACGTGTGGGCTTTTTTTCCCCCATTCAGGCCCTTCCGTGCACTCTTACACACTTTATTAGATGCACCTCATTACAAGCAACTAACACAACAGTTGTGCAATAAATCCCTGCCGTCACAAAGGTCAGCGTGTCCAGTTTTTAGCTAAACCTGTGGAGGAGGGCAGGTTGATTCAGCACTGTGAACCTTCTGGAGGTCTGCTCTGTGTGTTCGACCGGCAGCTGTCCCTAATATTTTGCCCACCACGTTTAAATCCACGAGGGCAGCCTGAGATACAGGAGCAGCTATCTGTGCCCTGCAATGTCAGTTTGTTATCACGACACAAACTGAAGCTCACAATCTCGGTTGTGGCATTAGACTCCGTTAGTTTTCGCAGGCCGTGCCTAACAAACTGACAACGGGGCGAGCGTGGTCAGCGTGGGTTCAACTGAATGGCTGAGTGAGGCGGCGGGGTGGGAGGGGGCGACATGATGTTGCCATGATTTAGCGAACTTTAGCGGGCGCTTGCTGGACGCTACTTAACAACAACGAACAACCTCGTTGATTTAAAGAAAAAGCCGTGTGTTAAGAGTGTGTGTCGGCATTGCACTCGCGTTATAAAAAGGGGTTAATGTGCCTTTGCGGCGCGTTAGGCACACTGCCAGACGCTGCTAGCGGGCTAACGTCCACGGTGTGAGACAGTTAGCTTAAGCTAATGTGAGCAGGCAAGTCTGCTGGCTGCTTATAGGGGACTGTTGTGCTAGCTGGCGTGGCGTCCGCGGCTAGTCGGGCAGACACACAACCGTTATTCCCCCTCCGTTCACGGGCTCCCGTCGGCCGGCGTAAGCTCCCCCCGGTGACGGTTAGCCCGCTAGCAACCGCCAGCTAACGTTAGGGCTAGCTACCACCCGTCAGCGAGGCTCATCGAACACAAGCACATTAGCCGGCCACTGGACACGTTAGCAGGTCACATTACATAACAAGATCCCCCGCCGTGCACGCACGAACCCATCCACAACACACCTCCACCAGCGCCTCCAGCTTGCCCTCGAAAGTGAAGTCGATCAGGTCGGGCTTCAGGCATAGACCGTAGTTGACGGGATAAACGTCAGTCGGTAACCGCACGAAGGGCCTCCTTTCGGGCATGGTTCCTGTAGTTTTGGCCGGCTGCGCGAACGAAGGCGGTGCTGCGTGTGCGAGGGTGGTTATCGCTCGGAGCTTTATCAGTGCAGGGCTGACCAGACCGGGCCTCGGCAGTGGGGATGGACAGCAGGTAGCGACTCCGTGTGCTGAGACCGTCTTCGGCGACTCCTCTCTCCCCGTACAGCCCAAACAACTCCGCTTAGCCTGCGTGCGTACGTACGAGCGCGACGTCATCACGCTGTTGGGTACGTGCCGAACGTGTGCGTGCCGATGACTGTCAATCAGATGCAAAGATTATGAATGTAAAGATTATATCAGAGAATTTAAAATAAAATACTAAATTGAAAAGATGAAAATTAACAGAAAACGTTTTACTTTTCATATCATTCTTGTATTTACTTTTGAGCTCAAACTTCCCAACTAGTTGATCCAAATTATTCATTTACTATGACCGTTATCTCTTATCATGACTTTTCCTCTTTTTTTTCTCTTAAATTTCTTTAACTAGCGGAAACAAAACAAACATTTTATTTTGAAAATCGACGACCGGAACAGGCTTTTTTCCCCCCTGGCTTTCCGGTAAACGGTGGAAACATGGCGATGTCCATGAGGAGGACGCTTGTGACACTTCACAGAGCGACATGCAGCAGTTTGAAGGTAACGAAACATTTGTTTACGTGTTGCTGTTTTAAATGGAGTTTAAAAAAGTGAATATGTTAATGAAGTTTTGTTTCGTTGTGAAAGCGCTGCACACATTGTTTCCCCGGGGCTAGCTTAGCTAACGTCAGCTAACTGTGAGGACACACCGAGGTTTCAACATTGACATGGAGAAAACTCAGTATTATGACAGTACTGGATCGCATGATTAGATTGTACCTCAAAACGTAGACTCGTAAACTCATTTTGGAAACGATAGTAGTCATGATGCGCTCCTCGTCTCCCAGAATGCTGAGACGTCTCTGGATGTGCGGCACCCGGTCCCGCTCTTCCTGCCGGTCCGGACCAAGAAGCGATACTTCATCCCTCCTTCCGTGGGGGTGAAGGGCAGGTCGGATGCGAACATGGAGGCCAAAGCCCGAGCGTCGGGCGTCGTCTTCAGACAAGAGTACATGGAGAGGCCCATCAACATCGCCTGCACTGGTAAAATGAGATGCACCTTTTTCAAAACCAGGACTGCTGTAGTAAATACTAGTCCACAGTTCTTTGTGTGGAGCTCTTCAACAGTCAGGCAGCAGTTTTGATTTGAAGTCATATGTTTTAACAACTCTCCGTGGATGCGGGGGCACGTGCTGACTGATCGGTCCCGTCGGCTGTCTTTGCCAGCGGGAATCTTCGACCCCTACATCCCCCCAGAGGGTGACGCTCGTCTGAGCGCTCTGTCCAAAGAAGGCCTGAAGCAGCGAACCCAGCAGATAAAACAGACCGCTGCCTCACAGCTAGCGTAAGCCTGCTTTTCTTTACCCTCACGTTGTTCCCGTGCTCATGTTTTTTAGTGCGAGTGCATCACTTTACTGTAGCCGTTTCAGGGAATGCAAACAACTGCAAAGCACAGGTGTGCAACATGTGCAGAAGTTGATTTTTTTTTTTTTTTTTTTTTAATTCATTATGTCTCCACAGGATTCGTAAAATTAAGGAGCACGACTCTCATTTCAAGACAAAGGATTTTGCTGTGCAAGCTCAAGAAATCTTTATTGAGGCTCACAATGCTCTGACACAGTAAGAAAATAATGTCACGTCTCCGACTTTGCTTGCTAACTGTTTTCATAAACACAGCATTACTGCAATTTATTAAAACATATAGTTTGATGTCAGGAGAGAGACAAACCTCTGGTCCTGTTTTTTGCAGGTTCGACAAGGAGAAGCTTCACTCCCTCGTTACAGAGAGGTGTTATCCGGTAAGTTCCTGGCGAGTTAACTCTATACGTCAGTTTTTCACCATCAAATTTCACGCTTCCAACTCCTCCCTTCACTCCTCTTGTCCCGCGCTCAGGAGATGACGAGGGGGAACCGCTACAAGACGATCCGCTGGAGGTTCATTGAGTCCCTGGAGCCGCCCAAAGTGGTCCACGCCCGCTGCCCCGACATGGTCTCCAAAGGCAACCTGTACGCCCAGGTGACAGTCCGCATGCACTCCAAACAGGTACGTGTTTGTACGTGTGTTTGTGTTTTAAAGCCGGCGTTAAGACGACTTCACCAGGCGTGTTTTTATCTGCGCGTCCTGCAGACTCTGGCCATCTACGATCGCTTCGGGAGGCTGATGCTGGGCAGCGAGGAGCAGCTGAAGGACGTCTTGGAGTACCTGGTTATAGAGCGACACCTGGTCAACCCGTACGGCCGCTGGAGGTTACACGGAAAAATAGTGCCGTCCTGGGCCCCTGCCAAAGATCCAATTATTAAGGTGACGCTCTGCTCTGCGCCGGCTGATGACATTTATCTTTTAGTTTAAAAAAAAAAAAAAAAAAGGCAGAGGTCAAACCACTCGTCTCTGTCAAAAGGAGATTATAAAACCTTTACTAACTGGCACTTTAACAACCACACGAACACGGTTGATGGAAAGTTTCATCTTTTGAGCTTTTTTAATAGAATTTTCCTTTTTTTTTTTTTCAGTGAATTCTTTTTCCTCTCCTTCCTGTCACATATGATTTTACAAGTCCTCAAGGGTTCTGCTCCTGGTCATAAAATAGAAGCTGAAATATCTGGTGTTGTTTATTGGAGTCCAAATTCTGCTCCAGCCTTTGTTTATTGCTTACATGACCTGCTCCCAGTTGGCTGTTTATTAGGAACACCTGACTACAGCAGCGTAACACGGTCCTGCAGTAAATCCTCCCTTTGCAGAGGCTTTAATGTTCAGTTTGGGTTTGAAACTGAGGTGGAAAGAGGTGCTGATTCAGCTGTACGTTCATTCTGGAGGCTGCGGTTTGTTGCGCTGGTGAACTCCGTTGCGTCGTGAGGACGCTCCAGTAACTGATCAGCGAGGAGGAGGCAAAATAAAATAAACAGTGCAGTTCCACGTTATTCCACGTATCATAAAATCCAGGCCACAAGCAACGGAGGCTGTTTCCAGAGCGTTCCCAGTATTGGTGTGCCGCTCCGAACAGAGTGCTTAGTGAGAGCATAAGACTGGAAAAGAAGACGCCTGGTGTTATAGGCGTCGCTGCAAAACGTAGAACATAATCACCTTAAATGTGTGAGTCAGCCCGCGCTGTGTTTCAGATGCGCCTGACTCAACCTGTTTCCTCTGCCGGACTGAACCTGAATACGCCTTTGTCAAGTGAAACCTCCTTCATTCTCATCTCACACTTAATCCTCTTTATTTCTAAGAAAATATTCAGGACCATATCATCTAATATCTGGGATACTTGTGAGGTTTCTGTCTCATGTCATCAGGTCTTTACTCATCTGCTCCACGTTCTCTTCCAGACCGTCATGATCGCTGGTCCAAGGCTGAAGGCAGGTCAAGAGTTGGACGCCATCATCAATGAAGTTCCCAAACCAGCGGCGGTACAGTGGTATAAATAGACCACCAGATGGTGCTGCTCTTTCCATGAAACCGTTGTAGGACGTTATCGCCGCTCAGGGCCAAACGCTGTAAAAACATTGGCTGTGGTTGGTTAGTTTGTCCTCTTTGGCAGAAGACCAGGCTTCCTCTGGAGACTCTCTTCTGTTTGAAAAGGCTCTCGGCCTCGCGAGCGGCGTAAGCAGCAGGTGAGTTACACAAACCGCTGCGTCCCGAGGCCGATAAATACAGCTGCTGATTACGCTGCAGAAGATCCTCACACGACAGTCTGCAATAATAATAATGACGATAACAATAACAGGTCTTTTCATAACGTCAACTCAGTTCTGTTTAAGTTTTCTTCATGTGAATAATTTAACGTGTACATGTTTAAAAAAAATTAACGAATCTCTGATGAATAAACTGTGTCGACCTCATAAAATACAAAAATAGTTTCCCATCTGCTTTTCTTTCATCAGAAGAAGCTTTGCACAAAATTGTCTCTTGAAAACCAAGGTTGTGTTACTTTTTTCTTTAATGTGATAACAAATTTACAGCACGCTCATTCTGAAACACACGAACACACAGCAATGCTCACGAAACTAGGTCACTTCACTGACAACAAACTCGGCGCAGTGTTTTTACAATGAGATCGCTGGATGAAAGAAACCTGAAGCTTCACCTGCATCACCAACCCAAAAAAAACAGACGGTACAGGTGTACAGGTGTATCACATGACTACAGGAAACTGTTAATATTGAATGTTACATTCAGCATAAACCTCTTCCCAAAATTACACTGCTGTTAAAAAAGTTGCAGTCGTCTGTACCTGAACTTTACAAAAGTGAACTCACCAATGTCAGACATCAAAATGTTGGGTCAGTCCTGATGCAAAGGAAATATCCGCTGATAATAAAAATACTTACCGGTCATAAGAAATCATTCATAAATTGTTTGAATGACGAGGTTCTTCAGGAGGATCTTTAATAATCTAATTCCTTTCAAATATCAAAGTACATCTACTTCTAGCAGTGACAATACTTGCTTGTATAACTCAGACTTTTACTTGTGCAGTTGAGTTGGAGTATATAATGTCTCTAAGTTTAATTTTAATTTTTAATTTTTATAATTACCATGAACAGGCTGTTTTGAATTTTAAACTCTTCCCATCTCTCACTAGTTTCCAGTGAACTGCATCTGCAGAAACAGCAGCGTCATGATTTCCTGCAGATCTTAGTTAAAAAGGAAACACGCAGTCTTCACTTTGCCATAACAGGTAGAACTCTCAGGTATAAGTCTGACTTTCTGCTGCTTTATGCAGTTTTTGGCATTGTGGTCGGATGTTACTCTCTCCAGCCACTGAAGCAAACAGGTGTGCATAGTTTTATTAATCATTAATACTGGACTGAGATTAGGTTTGACATCCTGACGGCACTGCTCGACACTTTCCTCTACTTTAAAAATATAATTTCCACAAAAGGACTAAATTAGACTGAATTAATTATGTGTGCGCTGGTGAAGATGAGAGTTTTGTCTCATAGGTCCTGTGCTATAGTTGCATCCGTGAGCACTGTAGACTTAAGTTTGGATTTTCTGATATTATTTCACCCCAGCCGTGTGTCCAACATCCCGTATGTACACGGCAAATATGTAAGTTGTCACCTAAGAACATGCAAATACACAAAAAAAACATTTTAATTTATAATGGGGAGGTGGGGGTAGAAGCAGGAAGTACGGGGGCTTCATCTGATTCCCTTAGATGCCCTTCCATCACTGAAAATAAATGTCTCTTTGTAGCTCGTTGCTGAATCAGGAGGGACGTAATGAGCCCGCAACGCTATTTCCAGTCCGGTTTGCAAAAACTCAAAGTGTCCAGCTCTTCAAGTCTCTACTGCAGACGTCCTGAGTTGGACGGTGTTGTGGCTCACAAAGTAGTCCAACCTGAAATGACACAGCCCTGTGTCTTACGTTGCACGAGCTCAAGCGCTTGTCCACCAGAAAGGGCTTTTAGCTTCTCCAGCTGCAGGGGGCAGCTGTTCCTGAGCCGAACCTGGGGCTCCGACTATCACCAGGGTGCTGCCGAAATGGTTGTATGGTGGTCACGTTCCCCTTGACTTCACGGGATCGGTCAAAAGTGAAAGTAACTGCTTGGCTACGTTTAGGTCACAAGTCAGGAGGGAATACAAGAGCCTCGGCGGCACATTCTGCATCGTCCTCTTCATCTTCCTCTGGAATATTCTCAGGCTCCCACGTGAAAACATCTGAGGCATTGTCTGTGAATGAACCAGATCTGCTCCTTACCATCTCCCAGGGACACAAAGCGTCACGTCGGCCCAGGCTTAAGTTTCCTTTGGATTCATCTATCTGATCTGTGCTCATGTCAGATGGAGTCTCTTCTAGACTTAGCGGCCCCTGGCCCTCCATGATTGCATCTTTCTCACTATGTGGAATAGCAACTTTGTTTTCAGTTGACATTTGTGGATCTGTCAAACAAACGTCCACAGCACTGTCTGGATTGTTGGCAACTCCCGGTTCTTCCGTCTCCCAGGGACAAACATCTGTCCGAGCGCTATCTTGCTTTTGGAGAACTTTTGGTTCTTCCATCTCCCACGGACAAACATCTGCCCGAGCGCTATCTTGCTTTTGGAGAACTTTTGGTTCTTCCATCTCCCATGGACAAACATCTGTCCGAGCGCTATCTTGCTTTTGGAGAACTTTTGGTTCTTCCATCTCCCACGGACAAACATCTGCCCGAGCGCTATCTTGCTTTTGGAGAACTTTTGGTTCTTCCATCTCCCATGGACAAACATCTGTCCGAGCGCTATCTTGCTTTTGGAGAACTTTTGGTTCTTCTGTCTCCCATGGGCAAACATCTGCCCGAGCACTGTCTTGCTTTTTCAGAACTTTTGGGGCTTCTGTTTCCCATGGGCAAACATTTTCACGGGAATTTTCCCGTCTTTGTAGTTTATCTGATGTCTTTGATACTTCGTCTTTGACTGCCCTTGCATCCTCTGTCTCCCATGGACAAACATTTGCTGGTCTTTGCAGTCCTTGTAAGGTAGCTGCAGTTTTTTCATTGGGCTCAGTTTCCCAGGGGCATACGTTTACTCTTGTGTTGTCTTTCCTTTCGGACTGTGAAGACGCAGCTTTCAAAGGTGAGATACCTTCTTGTGAGTCTTCTGGTTTGTCTTGATTCCCAGCTTCCCACGGACAAATATCAACCTTGATGGTCGTTTGTGGAGCAGAGTCTGTATTTGTTGGCTCTGTGCTTCCCTCTTCCAATGGACAAATATCTTCCATGATTTTAGGAGGCTCAGGGAAATCCCACGGACAATGTTCTGCCGTCTTAGTCGCGTGTTTACCCCACGTAAGGGCAGGTGATTTTCGCATGGTGTTGTTGCTCATTACTTGACGTTTCTTTTGATGCCCCAGGATAGATGGCAGACTTCATAACCTCTTGTCGAAGAGGCACCGTCAGTGACCCCTTGGCCTCCAATGGATTTAGGTTTTCATACACAACTTCAGCCTTGTCCTGAACCTCCCAAGGGCAAATATTACCGTATTCATTATCTTGTTTTACAGAAGGCTGCGGACTCTCTGTTGACTCCCAGGGACATATGTCTGCTGCACGTTTCAAAGACTGTTGTGTCTGAGAATCTCTGGATAGAGTGGTACGAGAAATAACAGGAATATCTTGCGATTCCCAAGGACACACATCCCCAAGAGCACTCCCTTGTCTTTTTAGATTCCCTTGCTCTTGAGATTCCCATGGACATATATTCGTTCGTTGAGATACCTGGGATTCCCAAGGGCAGACATCTGCTTTAATGCTCTGCTGCTTCTTTGGACCTTCTCCTTGCTGCAAAGTACCAGCTCCCTCCCATGGACACACATCTGCATGAGAGACATTACGAACCGGTGTAATTCGATTACTCCCTCTTCTGTGAGTTGAAGGAGTTCTACAGCTGCTAATAGTTTCCCACGAACTTATGCTGCTGCGTTTGCTGTTCTGCCTCGATAAGAACACATTCTCATAGGTGCCATCTTTTTGCATGTCATCCATGTCCCAAGGGTAGACAGCAGATTTTACAATCACAAGCCTTCTTGGACTTCTGTCTGATGAATCCCCGGAGGACAGCCTGATTGCGTTTTGCTTCACGAGGCATGGTTTTCCCTCTGCTGTCGTCATACTTCTTTTCTGCAGTGACCTCTTTTCCATGCTAGGACGTCTACTAGATGTTGCTGATCTTGGTGTTGTAGAAGCACTTTCTGCACTTTTTTGTGACACAGAATCCTCTTTATTTAAACTTCCATCCTTACTTGATCTGCTTCCTGCATCCATGGATCCCATAATTGACTTTACAGAAAGCCACTTGCTGGAGGTGGTGTTGCGGAAGGAGAATACACGCTGATCTTTTGTGACCTTTGGTCTCGGAGAGGCTGGTGCACTTGCAGACACATGAGCTTGTGGTTTGGGTGAGTCCGTTTCGCCTTTGTCTACAGAAGGAATCTTTTGTACGGGTGGTAAATGGTCCCAGGGACAGATGAGCGCCAATGGAGACGCTGGGCGTTTTTGCTCATCTTCTTCCGAGTTTGCATAGGTGACGTGCTTCTGGTTCTTGTCGCCCGAAGGTTCTTGCTCCACCTCCCAAGGACAGACCTCAGCCTTATCAAATGATTCTGACTGGAGAGCACTCCTGGTCTGCTCGCTAATGGACATGCTCTGCCTGGACCTCGACAGCACTGTGCTGGCTCTGTTAACCTTAGGTATGTTTTCCATGGAATGGGAGGTAGTGGAGGTCAGACTCCAGGACTTATGAAGCCTGGTGTGATCAGGATGCAGGAGATTGGTATCAATTGTCAGATTCTGGGCACTGGCTGACTTACAGACCCCTGGTGGGATATCTAAGGAGTTCTCAGATCGCTGGGAGCATCTCTTCACAGAGTTTAACTTGGAGTCACGCAAGGAAGAGTCTCTTTCCCTGACATAGTGATGGTCACTTTGGGACTTGCGCATCGATGGTGATGGGGATTTCATTGAACTTTTGTAAGTGATACTGACTGTGTCTGGAGCCCTCCTAAAAGAGTCAGAGAGATTCACACTTCTACTGCGGAAGGATCCATCTTTCTCCTCACGGCTGCACTGCCGACTCATGGTTTCTGGGATCTCAGCGATGCGTTTGATAATGGACCTCCCCAGTGCACATCGAGAACTTCGCTTCTTTGAGAGATGAGGGTTGTTTGCGGTCATCTTCTTCGTCTTGTGGACTTCTAACTGGGCATATAACTTCTTCAGTTCGTCCTGGTGTGTGTGTGTGAAGAAGGGAGGGAATTGATAGAGGGATTTGAGGAGATGGTTGAAATGATTAAAGAGAGGAAAAGACAAGTAGAGTAACAAGTCAGAGGAAAGGTAGAAGACATGTATTCATGTAAGAAGACCACAGTTGAGGACATGAAAAGGATAAAGGGTGGTCATACAACACATACCCATTCTATTGCTGACTGAATTCCCTGTTAATTTATGATTTAGTTATAACGCATTTAAGATCTGTTTAAATGAGCGTACATGTGGTCATAATTGAAATTAAGGGACATTTATTTTTCTATTTAAATGCGACCTTTGGAATTTCCTCCACCTTTTGTAAGTTATGTCCCAAAGCAAAGTGATAACATCGTTCTGTAGAGACAAGGCCGTTTACCCGAAAGTCATCCGGGTCCACGCTGGGCTCACTCCAAGCAGAGTGAAAGCTGCTGTTGAGGTACGAGCCGGAGCGCCGCAGGTCCACTTCATCTTCATACACCTCTGCTGCAATCTCCTCTCGCCCAGGTTTAGACACGTGAAGAAACTGCAGAACACGCAGGAACATGCAAGTCATACATGTGAGCGTGTTTGTGTGCACACGAGCAACCCCCTCGTGTTTTCGTTTTGGAAACCTGGATGAAACCCTTATATTGCTTTTGAAGAACATGAATGTGCTCGCTGGATGTCCTACAATAGCCACTTTGAGAAGATAAACATTTTAACTACACTTTTTTTTCGACCTTGACCTACTCTACCCCAAAGTCGATTAACCTCTGGCACATTAAATTGCTCATTACCTTGGGAATGAAGAGCAGGGCGAGGGTCACAGTGATGGTGACGTGGGTATGCGTGAAGGAGAGCAGCAGCATCCAATCGGGATGGAGAGAGGGAAAGGTGAACCTGAGGGGAGACAGGAAAGCATTTTCACAACGCCGCGCTGCGTTCGCTCTCTGCCGCTGCTTCACGCTGGGGTACGAGCGTCTGCTCACCGCAACAGGTGGAACACCGAGGAGAGGAGCAGCTCGTTGTGGATGGCGATGCCCATGTAGCGAGGCTCGTGGAAGGCCGAGGGGACGGGCCTGACGGCGGTCCACAGGGAGCTCCCCCAGCACAGGAAAAGAAGCTCAGCTGCAGCAGAAGACACAAAGAAGAAACGGTGAAGATCCTGTATCTGTCGACTCAGACGTTCCTCAAGCGTTGCTGACGTGCCGCCACTCACCCACGGCCATCATGTAATCCCAGCGATCCAGGTAGCACAGGTTGAAGCCCTGCCCGTCTGACGTGGTGGTTGTGACGAACACCGGGATGTTCCTGTCGCGGTTCTGCAGGACGCCGACCGTCCAGGCGCACAGGAACCAGCTGACCGTCATCAGCATGACTCCCAGAATCCTCAGCAAGTGGAGGCTGGACATGTAGGGCACTCGCTGGGCTGTGCGCGAGAGGAACACCTTCAGCACCCTGCGCAGAGGCAAGAATCAAACCGCCGTTTGACTGCTGAAGAGAAGATGTAGATGCACACATTTCTGTTAAAATGAGAGAGAAACAAAACCTACCTGTACATTTTCAGGGTTACGGTGCCATAGACGATGGAGAAGCCGAGCATTCGGACCCAGCGGAGGAGGATACACCTGAAGGTGCTGGGCCTGAAGTACAGAATGAAGACCTGCCCGACAGCGAGAAAGAGACTGAGTGGGTTGTGTATATTCGTGACTGTTTAGGAGGAAAAAAAAACACCTTGCGAACATTTAGCTTAAATGCATTTTATGTGCTTTTGTTCACTTAAGAGGGCCATTTTGAGTTGGAGGTGCGAGGAAGGAAGGAGAAGGTTCCAACAACCTTATAAACCGACAAACCAACGGAGAAAACTGGAACAGAGACGACAGGTTGTCCCGTCGTCTCTGTTCGGTGTGTAACGGCAGAGTGGATGACTGTAATCCAGGAATTAAAAGCTCATTCTGTCAGTGTCAGTCACTCTGGATAAGAGCATCCGCTAAAGCCTAAAAATGTGAGCGCAAATTTACATCATTGTGTTCGGAGCACTCATAAAGGATAAACCACATATAGAATCAGAGGCAGCGTGGAGCAAACATTCAGTGATGGTTGTTTTAATTAAAACTGAAGAGGCCGGGGGTCGGGTCTCAGAGGCCGGGGGGGGGCCCCGGGCTCCTGCAGCTTCTGCCTGTGGTGCAACACGTGAAGAGCCTCAGAGGGTAATGAGGAAAGTTTGCACTGACAGCTTTTCCAGCACTGATGGGAAACACCACAGAAGAAGAGTGGTTTAAGTTGTCATACTGGCTTAATGCATATATATATATATAGTTCAGTGGCTGCTGATCCTGCTTGCTGAATTGCCAATATTTCATATAATAGAGAAAAACCTGGGGCAGATGTTATATATTCACTGATTTAAATGACTTTGGTTTTATCTCTGGACGGTGTAACTTTTCGTGAACTTTACAAACGGTGCCGACTTTGTTCCTGAGAGACATTTAGAGACACGTACTGAGATTAAACTGTGAGTTTATAATCTGGCAAACTGCTTCGAGACTCCAAATTGTGGTGGAGTGCGTGCAGAGATGCTTTCCAATCCGTGTGATCATTAATGTAATTGTGGTGCTGATAAGAACCGATGCACAGAACAGCACCAGACATCAAGCCCTCCAGCAGCCTGTGTGTGTGTGTGTGTGTGTGTGTTTGTAGATCAAAAGGAAAACCCCACCCCCACCCCCACCACTGCTGACTCCTCACTGAGATGAGAGGGTGACCTCTGACCTTTCATCTGGCCTTCAAAACTCATGGTCATGGTACAGTATGTGTGGGCTGCAGCTCATCTTCGAATGTAAAACCAAGCGCAAATCTTACACTGTCGCCCAAAATCGACATTTTTTTTTTTCTTATTTCCTGCATAGCTGTGCCGCGTATGACATCACTGTAGATGGTTTTACATTTTTCATATTATATTATAAAAATAAATGGCCACTTGGAGGCAGTGGAAGCAAGTTTTGAACATATCGTCACAAACTTTCTGGCAAACTGTTGCTTCTTCTCACATCAGGTACCCGGTACCGACTGGTCGGATTAAACGCGTCCCTGCTTTAGTTGAGTGACAGGTGTCTCAGCCTATCACGTTCATCCCGCCTAATCTTAATCCCTAAAAAAAAAATCTACTTCAGGCAAATAAATGTTTTTTACTGTACCTGCCAAGATGGCAGCGAGCGGGAAAATCCCATCCAGGCTTCAAATGCCCTTTCAGAGATCCTGTGGTGTTGTCACCCATTTTTTTAAAATATGGTCTGTGATATGCTCAGTTACACAAAAACTCACAAGTCTTTATTTAATTTATGATTTAAAAAATATTAGAAAAGCCATTTTCTGCAATGCAAGCAGCAACTGTGAAGGATTTTACTACTTTTAATCTCTGCTGTTGACATTCACTCACCCTGATATACGAGCATCTAAGTACATTTACTTTATTACTAAACTTAAATAAAATTTACTACATTTATCTGATAAATTTAGTTACCAGTTACTTTGCAGATTGAGATCAATGACACAAAATATAATTTTAAAAAAAAGACGTATTTATATGTGTTCATAAGATGCTCTACTTTTTTATGAATGATTTCACCCATGTGCCGGGAATAGAAGGAGAAGAGCTGCAGCCCAGCAACATGTCCACACATCACATTAAATTACCGTAAATCACTGATCAATAATCTGCAGAGCAGTTTGAGCTTTGCACACACACACACACACACACACACACACACTGAATCAGCAGCAGCAGGGACGAGGTCACATTGACTGATGTTCTCAGACGGATGGATAAAAAGTCACGGCCGACTTAGTTAACGACTCTTTAACTGGTCAAATGAATCTAAAGATTGATTGATAGTCGATCAGCAGAGCAGAGAGAGACGTTAAGACACCCCCCACCACCACCACACACACACACACACACACACACACACACCCTCACCCCATTCACCCTCCCACAAATCGTCCATTATGATATAATCCTGCTGTGTGCGGTGATCTGTAAAGAGCTCTAATCTGCTCAGACACACTCACTGGGAAGTAGAGGAGCAGAGAGCCGAACAAGATCGTCTCCAGCAGCAGGAGGCCGGACGCCCGGATCCTCTGGAGGAGGAGTAGGAGGAGGAGGAGGAGGAGGAGGAGGAGGAGGAGGAAAGCAACAGTTAGGAGAAGACGTGGAGCTGGTTCACAGTTTAAAGGACCATATGTAAAGTAAACCGGCACGAATCATGAGGCTTCAAAGGTATTTCACGGCAGATTTTAAAATTTCAAGATGTTACGTCACGACTCAAAGCTTCAGAACAACTTCCCCCTCCATCCAAACGCCATCGGCACGGCGAGCCGACTCACCCGGTTCCGACGGTGCCTGTAGGCCGCCAGCATGCTGACGAAGATGAGGAGCATGAAGACGCCCTGGATGGCCAGCACGGCGGCCCTGAGCAGCCAGTCCTCCTGCACCCAGCAGGGGGTGCCGTCCTGGCAGCTCTTGCAGCCCGGCCAGCAGGGGAGACAGATGGGCATGTTCGGGAAACACGCGCCGCCGCCGCCGCCGCCGTCGCTCCCGTTCACGGGGCCGCCATCTGCATCGCACAGCGACACATGCATCTCCACCTACACGACTCCATGTGACGGACTCATTGCATGTGACTTACACCTTCGAGCCCTCGTATCGCACGTACAGAAATATCCTAGAAATAAGAAAGTTAGCTCGGAGCGAAGCTAGCTGCTAACTGCGACTGTCCGCGGTTCGAAACTACGAGCTAAAAGAGGCTAAATGTTCTGTCATGCTGAGCTTCACTCTCAGATCTGCAAACCTGAGTGCATTTCCGCCATGGCCTGCTTAAACCTCTGCAGAGCCTCTACAAGCTTTTTCACCTGTTGTGGACGGAGGTCAGTGACTCACCTGAGTCCTGAGGGACCATGTCAGGGTCGTAGTAGCCCTCTCTGCAGCGGCAGCAGTACTGACCCAGTCGAAAGCCGCGGCCACGAATCGGCACGCACTGTAGAAAAAGAAATTCAGCTTCTCAGTCGCAAAAACAACTGAGCAGCAGAGGCTAAAAACAACAACAAGGCAACACCGCGCAAAATGCAAATGTCTTCAAAAACACACCGAAGTACTTCAAGGAAATGCAAAATGACTACGGTCAGAAGTATTTATACTCCAAAGAGATGCAAAGCGGTCATGGACATGGGTGTGTGTGTGTGTGTGTGTGTGTGTGTGGGGGGTTGACAATTCATCTGTGTGTAAATATAAAACTAAATGTCTAAATGAACAGAAAGGTCAGAAGAATAACTGATAAAGCGGCAGATTAAAAGCAAAGAAATGGCTGATGTTAACAAACCAATACACTCTCATTCTGTTTTTGCGCTGATGGTTGCGTCACACACACACACACACACACACACACACACAGACGCACACTTGGATGCTCTGTGTGTTAATCTAAGTTAAAAGCTAAATGGATACATAAAGCCTCTACTGAGAGCATTATCCTTTTCTAGAGAAATCCTGTTCCGTGTGTGTGTGTGTGTACACACACATTTACACACAGTGGCCTCACATGTGTGTGTGTATACACAAACTCACCCCCCACCCCCCATCGGATGCTCAACGACCTAATGGCACGGGCTGAACATTAGTGTGATATGGATTATACGCGGTGGTCAACTTAATTCTCGTCATGGTCGCATCTCGATTCAGGAGATCGTCGTAGTAAATCGGCGGATTCGCTCATCCACTGCACGGCCGCCATGTTGTTTACATCCCTGCGTTCGAGAAATTAGTTGCCAATAGACGGGACAAGCCTTGAAGAGGTGGGACAACACGAGGCAGGGTCATACTTAAAGAAAGGACAACATGAAATATGATGAGACGGGACAAAATAAGAGAAGACGGGGTGGGGAGAGAAAAGTCAATAAAGGCAAAGAGCACATGAGCTCGAATGAAATGACATGAGAGAGGATGAATGACGGCATGAAGTCAGTCTACATGAGCCGGGACGAAGCAGGACAAGGTGATGAGACGTGAGGAGACAGGACAGGACAGGAGGTGGTTTGACATGAATGGACAGGCCTGCGTGAGACAAGGCGAGACGCAACAAGACAAGAAAGGGACGATACATGACGAGGTAATAAGAGACAAGACGAGAAGGACGAAGAGGACACAGTCCTCTAAGCCAGGTAGGACGGGACGGGACAAAGGGTGCCGTGTGGATTTGGGGATTTTTTGGGACTCTTGTGTTTCAGAACTCTGCGATCGCGGTGCATAAAAGAGGAAGTATGTCAGCAGGCTGGATTATGGCCATAATCCATCAGATCATCCCGCGGCCCGCCACCCAGCACAGCCATCTTTAAATAGACGGCTGAGATGAGAGCTAGAGGATTGGGTCTGGACAGACGGGCCGGCGGGGAGGAAGAGGAGGACTGAAGCAGAAAGACGGGCGGAGGTGGAAGGGGATGGGCGAGCAGACAGAAGGGTGGAGGTGTGAATGGGTGAGCAGATAAAAGGCAAAAGCAGAGTGATGAGCGCAGAGCCGGAGAGATTAAACCATTTTCAGGTCCCAAACAGTTTAGAGTGTGTTTGTATGATGTAACTACAAGAAGACAGTTTGTCTACAGTTTAGACCAGTACCCCCCCCCCCCCATGAACTCAAGTACCCCCTACATACTCACCGCTACTTCAATTTACCTCCAGTATTACTTTAAGATGACTTTTCCCCACCTGCCACTGAGTCGCTGTCCAACATTTGTTGCCTTTTTGCAGCCATTGTCAATAAAGATGGACAACAGCCCAAGAGTTAAGCCAAAGATGATGGAGCTAAGGCTCATAAGTTTACAGTGAGACCATCACACGTTAGGGTTAACCCTAACCCCAAATGTTTGGCATCGTTCTCTCAAGTTTTGCTCTTGTTTTTGTTTTGTTTTTTTTCAGAACGTCCTTTTTGGTTTCATAAAAGTTGACCGTCCTTGATCCTCCACGGGTAATGATGGTTCTGTTTGTAGGGCAGCATGGCCTTTTGAGATGCAGCTTAAAGGTTAGAGGGAAATTGATCTGCAGGTGACCTGGTTTATTACAATTTGTTTGCAAACTGCATTTAAGAGTCCTGACAGTTGAGCAATGGGTCACACCCGAACACATTTGGCAACCGAATTAAGCGAGTGTATGGACGCATTTTCTTCTGGCCGGCCCACGTTATTGAAGAACCTGATTTCATGAGGCTAAGGCTGAATTTGCACCGTTAACGGTTCATGTTGAATCAGGGAGTTGAAGAACAACCAAAGTGGTCCCAACAAATGGTCTCCAAACATTTGGAGACCGTTTGTTCCCGCTCTACCTTCACCATCACCAAAACAATCTCAACCTGCAGGTGGGGTTTTATAACAACTCAAGTGATCACCAATAGGTCACCAGGATTCATCCTATGAAAACCATGAATTATCTCAACCAAATTTGGCATCAACCCATCCTGTAAATGTTGACATATTTTACTGGGAACATGAAACTCTGACCTGCAGGTCAGAAAATCAGGGGGATCAGCAAACCCATCAGGATTCATCATCTGGAGAACCTTTAATATTTGTACCAGTTTTATTGATAATACATCCAATGTGGACCAAAGTGACAAACATTACCTCCACCCCCCATCACCCATGTAAAGCTGTGTGTATAAATGGCTCCATGATGGTGCCGTTGGTTCTACATCTGCAGATCCGGTTACCTAGTTGAACCTTTTGGGTTGTTTCTCTCTCTGGTCCATGTGTTGTTGTGTTTACCTGCATGGTGGTGCGGTTGCACTGGTGTGTGTCGGCAAACCAGCCGTCCCCTGTGGCACACTGGTCCAAGTCGACGTCCTGAATGTTGACGTCCACACGAACGACACCTCTGAAAGACAAGGACACCCACAAATATCATCAGGCTCTTTTGAATAGTTTCTTGTTTCTCCTGCAGCTCTGCAGAAACCCAGGAAAAAAAATCTTTTCAAATGACAGGTTTTGTCCAACTCTTTTGATTCAAAAACTCTTCTTTTTTATCCCAAATGCTTCTCAAACATTTCTCCAGAGCAGTGGCAGAAAGGTCGCCAGGGCCAACACAGAACTGGAAAGGAAGGTAAAATACAAATCCTGCCTGTAAGCTCCTGTTCTGATGTAAAGGTCTGACATTCAAACTCACAAGCAAGTATTTGTGAAATGTCGTCATGTCACGCCGAGAGCAAGGGCTCCAGATTGTATGAAGTGATAATGTATACTTGCATTTTGCATCTTTAACATGTGATGGATCAGGTTTGGACCTGAACTAATGGACACAGAGTGGACAACTTCAATGATGGACACCATAAACCTGTTTGAGACTTCATTCCAGTGTTCTTCCTGCAGATGGCGGGAAGCATTTATAACAAATAAAAAGCCAAACTTAATGCTCCGGTCGTGCAGAGAACCTGTGAGAACATTAAAGGAAAATAAAAGGCGGGCGCCATTGAAGATACAAGCCAGATCTAAAAATAAACTGTAAAAGCCTAACCTGAACTCAGGTGTCAGGTCAGGCTTCAGGCCGTAGAAAGACGTGGACAGCGTGAGCATCCAGCCCGGCATGAAGCGTCCGTCCTTACAGTCCAGAAAGGGCGCGTTGGCCCAGCGCACGCCACTGCGGTTGGTCACGTAGCTGTCACCCTGCCCCCACTTGGGCGTGTCCAAGGTGCTGAGGTCATTGAGGAGCACCCGCTTGGACAGGGCTGCCATAGGCTGGTTGGACTCTGGGAATTTGAAGCTTCTGAACCAACTGTCGTCGGGGGCCGGGGTGGGCGGGTGAAGGCTGTCCCACGCCTTGGACATGTCCTGAAGAACGATGGTCTGCACCCTGGCCGTCGGGTTGCGGGTGGCGCGGAGCACCAGCTGCGGCACCGGGGCGGCGGGGTCAGCATCGAAGGTGAGCAGGGCTCGCTGGATGAGCGCGTCGGCCTCCAGGAGGGCACGGACCAGGGCGTGGTACCACTCCATGTCCTCCTGCACCGTGCTCTCCCGCAGGTCACTGGCCTGGAAGATCATGTTGAGGAAGTTGGCAGTACTGGCCAGCGCGTCCATAGCCGGCCGGAGGGCGGCGCTGAAGCTGACGGGCAGGGATCCCGCCTGCCCCGATGTGCTGTACGCCCGGGAGCAGCGAGCCACTTCCAGAGGGGAAGGGTCTCCGGTGTACAAGAAGGTCTCTGCTGGTAACCAGTCATCCACCTCCTCAGTGGGAGCTTCTGAAGGTGTGGATGCAGACCCAGAAGGCTCCGAGGGGCTGAAGGGACTGGAGGGACGGGTGGAGAGGTCTGGAGTTCTTGTGCTGTTTGCTAAAGACTCCGTGCTGTTGTCTGCCACCACGGGGACTCCTGCTGTGAAGTCCGGAGGCACCTGGGCTCTGAGGAAGAGTGGGAGCAGAAGGAGAAGCCAAACAGGACCCATCCTGGATTCGCTGGAGGAGGAGGAGGAGGAGCGGGAGTCCCACACCGACAACACCTTGGTAATTAACTGGAGGAGGTAAAAAAGTTCACATGTTGGCGGAGGTCTGCACTTTCTCCATCGGGGAGGCGCTGCAGCAGTGGCGGGTGTCCGGGAGGAGCGCGGCCACTCGGTCTGCGGCGCTCCCGCTCACCCGCGGAGCGCACGGCTCCATCTGTGCGCCACGCGGGCACACGCACGCGCTTTCCTGCGCTCGCAAGAAAATGTCACGAAGCCTGCGCGTGCTTGGCGGCGGCGGCGGGAAGAGGCGGCTGACGGCGGGAGCGATCCCCGCATCTCTGCAGTCCGCCCGGCGCCTCCAGCCTGCGGTGCCGCTCGGTCTCCGGAGCAAAATAAACGCAGCGTGCGCAAGAAGCGGGAGGAGGAGGCGGGGAGGGGAGGGCGGGGGGAGTGAGAGGGAAAAGCCTCAGAGTTGGGGGGATCCCCGTGTCTGGTGGGGAGGGGGTGGGAGGTGAGCAGTGCTGTAGAGATGGAGGGATGAAAAGAGAAGAGCAGAAATCCTCCTCCTCCTCCTCTTCTTCTTCTTCTTCTTCTGTCACCCGCGCTGTTTGACAATCTGTTGCTCCAAAGAGCTTCCAGCCCATCTGACGGACGCTTGTGATGCTCGTCCATCCTCCCACCGTATCCACCCCGACACACACACACACACACACACACACACACACACCCCTCCCATCCTTTCCTCTTCCCCTTCATCCCCTCATTCACCCCGTGCCTCCCTCCAACAGGGACGCACCAGTGCTGAAAGGTGATGAGAGTGGCACATGTGTGTAGTGTGTAGTGTGTGTGTAGTGTGTGTGTGTGTGTGTGTGTGTGTGTGTGTGTGTGTTTTATTGCAGTCAGTCAGAGATGAGGGTTTAGCTCTGCTGCATTTGGGCGTCCATCAAGAATCCCCCTGCTGGATGGATGGATGGATGGAGGGATGGATTAACCCCTCGTGCACAGGGAGAGTGGATGGACAGGAAGATGCACTTTAACTGCGCACGCACACACACACACACACACACACACACACACAGAGCAGAGGATAATATAAATGCATAAAGTTGACATACGTAGACTACAGATCATGGAATGTGGAAGCACATTTGAATCTTCTCATTGTTCCTTGTTTTGTTTAGGGTTTTTTTTGCAATGTCAGGGAATTCCCCACGTGTGTGTGTGCACGAGCAAACACTGTCGCCTTGCTTTTGTGTGTGTGTGTGTGTGTGTGTGTGCACTAAAGCGTAGATGATGCGCGAGAGATGCTGCACGAGAAGTGTGAGAGAGAGAGAGAGAGAAGGGCGAAGCTCGCTCGTTCGCTGGGAGGAGTGATGCAGGCAAGAAGCCTTGTTTTGGTGGCCATGGCAACAGGTTTCTGAGAACCCCCCCCACCACACACACACACACACACACACACACACACACACGCACACAAACACACACTAACACCACTCCCACCTCCCACCCTGGGACTTCACTGCAGAGCAGCAAAGGTGCTGCAGTCAAGCCTGAGGAAGACAATAAGGCACCTTGTGTGTCTGTCTGTGTCTGTGTCTGTCTGTGTGTGTGTGTGTGTGTGTGTGTGTCTGTGTCTGTCTGTGTGTGTGTGTGTGTGTGTGTGTGTGTGTGTGTGCATGTGCATGTCATACTGCAGTCTAATCATGTTCCCGTCTGTTCTCATGCAGCTGTAAAGGAAAACAACAAGTGTGAGGATGAAAAGACGCCAACATGATTTCCATTCTGTGCTCCGTCAGTTTGGGACTGACGGAGCACCCTGACGGTGCACCCACAGGTGCCCCACCCATATCTGAGGAGTCGTTCTCACTCCCGATCCAGCAGAGCCTCAGCTGCTTTAAACAACATTATATTTAAGAATATATGAGATGAAAAGCTTTGTAAAGTAAAACCAGGGCGACTTTTTTAAAAAACGCTTGTGAAACATTTTGGGAAAAATCACAAGGAGGCAAAACAGTTCGAGAGCAGATCAGGAGATGTGACGCTAACGTTTGCTAACGCCGCTGACCTCCGACCTCCAGGCTGCATCACATCAGCCGCGGTGTTAGTTTGATTACTTCACATAAACCTCACACACACACACACACACACACACACACTGTAAGGATTAATGGCTCTTCATCCACTCTCCTGTCATTATCTGTATTGAGCAGCAGCTCCCGGCGCTGCGGGGCGGCCTGCAGCGCCCCCTGGTGCGTGTCCAGGCTGAAACAACAATCAAATAAAAGAATCGCCATCACATTCAACAACACATCACATTTTATTTGAGGGGTTTTTTTTGGGGTTCGTGGCCACATCTTCCCCCCCGCCTCAGGTGTTCTCTTGGTTGACTGTGTCGATGAAGCTGAATGGGTACAGAGCTGTGAAACGCTGGTCGTGCCACAGCAGCTTCTCCTCCAGGAACCGGACAGTGTCCAGAGTGAGGACGACGGTTTCGTGCTTCAGCATGCTGTGGACGTTCAGACCTGACGGAGAAAACCCAAACATTAAGGTTTATATAATGCTGTGACGCTTGTTCAACACAAGTTCTGTCTGTTAATCCAGGAATCGGTTCAGATCCACATACTCGCCGGTACCAGGTCCCTGTGGTTCTTACCACAGCAGATCTGGTTCAGAAGCGTGACCGTAACTCACCGACGGCTGGAATGACGTTCACCGTCTTCAGGTTTGCTGTGGCCTGGAGCACATTGTCAGGAAACTCTTCACCTCTGCAAAGAGCGAGGAAACGTGAAGCCCAAAGGCGCCGGCGAAACCGGGCGCATTTGTAAAGGGTGAACCTGCACCGTACTCACACGTGGACGATCAACACCGACTCTCCCCAGTGTTTGTGTCTGATGAGGTCCAGCAGGTACTGGGAGTCCGGCGTGGGGATGTTGAGCGAGTCCACGATGTGGAGGTAGTCCTGCAAAAAAAAAAAAGAAAAAGAAAAACAACGGTCACCTCAACACAAGCTCAGAGGAAACGGATGAACAGCAGGTCGACGTGCAGGGATTTTGCAGGAAATGAATTCATCTTCCTTGAACAGGTGTCCCTTACCTGAGCCATCTTGGAGCTCAGCGCCACTTTGAGCCCGAGGACTCGGACTTTCATGGGCAGCATGTAGTAGTAACTGGTCGGGCCTCTGGGTCCATGAGCCTGCCCGCCTGAGAGAAGCACAGGGTCCGTCAGAGCCGCTCCAGACTTCGCTCACGTTAAAACAACCAATCACAACGCAGTCACCTCCTCGCCATATCGGCGATCGGATGCTCCCGTGGCGAGCTCTTCCGCTTCCTTTCTGTCTCCACGGTTTCCTGCCCCCGCCTCTGACCTCCGGCCTGACCTTTGTGCTGGCGTGGCTCTGACAGATTGAGACAGATGCGGTCAGCGTCAGGTGACGATGCAACTCGTTTGTTTTTCGGGCTTTTGAAGTGGGATTATTAAGACTCACAATTCTCTTGTAATTCCTCTGCCACGTTTCCACGGCGTGGAGAATATCGAGCCTGAGAGAGGAAAAAACATAATTAACAGCGAATCTTCCTTTTCACGCAGTCGCTTCATGTTCTGTACGTGAGGACGGAGGCCCGGAGCTAACAGCTGATCGGTGCTGTAACCGCGGGCGAGGAGGGCAAAGCTTTAACGACACTCTGAACTTCACCTCACCTCGGAGGCACCGCAAAGACGTCAGGGTGGAGCTGGGCCAAGCCCAGCGGCTCGCCGTCCGGCCTCTCCAGAGTCTCCACCCACGTCTGCAGGGGGCTCAGGTGCGCGGGGACGGCGGCGTCGCATGTCCTCAGGAGAGGCAGGGCGCAGTCTGCGGGCGGAGGACGCCGCTCTGCAGGAGGACACGACACCGACGGAGTTATACTCCAGTTTGTGACGCCTGAAGAAGTATTGATGGACACCTGATCTGACGTTTCGGAAGATCAAAGGTGAAATTTAAAATAATCCGATCAAAAGCGCGGGACTCACTCAGTCTGCCGGGATCCACAAGGTTGGAGGGCAGCAGTAGATTTGGAGGCAGAGAACTTTGACCGGAGAACGACGAGGAGAACTGAGGAGGAAACCGTGAGATGGTGTGATGGAGCTCACTCAGACTTACTGGTTTTAAAGCGATGAACGTGAAACGAGTGACTGCGGCTGTGTGATAATCTCACAACTACATCACAATGACACATGTTGAAATCAGTCAACACACACCGCGGATGCAGCACCGGTGTTCTCACCCTTCGAGCGGCTCCTCGGCCACAAACAACCACAGAAAGACGAAGCATCTTCGGCAGCCTCCTCTCCAGCGAGCGTTATGACGTGGAGATAAACATGTTCATCACAAGTTCAAAACGCGAGTCACGGCGAGTTTCTGTCGTTGTTTCTGTCCCTCGCTCGTTTCCTGCGCTGCGGGAAAGGTCGCGCGGCCGCGTTGTCGCGTGTGAGTGACGTCACGCGGAAACAGGAAACGGGCGCTGGAAACACACGCGCCACCTTGAGGGCGGGAGAGAAAAATAATAATAATAACAACAAAAAAAAAAATTAACCTCGAATAAAAACAACAAAAGAAGGGAAAACAGAAATTAATAAAATGAATGAAAAGAAAAAAACAAAATAAAAAATAAATAAGCAAAATATGACAAGTATACTATTATACATACATATATTATATTATACATCATATTATTCATACATATTATATAACATTATACACTTAACAATCAATGTACTATTATTATTATTATTATTATTATTATTATTATTATTATTATAACAAAGATAACTTGGTTAAAGCTTTACAGTTCTCCTATGATGGAATAATAGACCTTGCCTGATATTATATATATATAATGATAACTTTTTATTGTGTTAGACACAAAAATGTCACGGACAAATGTTGTTGCAACATTTTAATATACAGTACTCAAATATATACATTGCATCTGAAATTAATATAAAATATAGAGGCTTTTTTTCAAAATTATAGATGCGCAAAGTAGTAGAAAAATATGCAAAATTTGGCTGTGCTGACATTTTTTCATTTGATAATATAACAAAACAATTTTCCTTTCATTTCATAATCACATCTAATAAATCCCTTATATCTACAAATGTCCTCATTGAGATGTAACATCAGTGATAAAGAGAAACAAAACAACACACATAAACATAAAAAAACATAACAAAATTAGAACATTTAATCTTAATTTACACACAAACCTACTTTTCAAACAAGTTTTATATAGTATGAACACTCATTGTTACAAAATGTTAAAAAAGTTTGAATTTAAATATGACACAAGAACATTTATAAAAACCATAAATCAAAGAATGACATACAACTACTTCATAAAAAGTCACAACAAATCAACCCAATGCAAAGTACATACTAAAAGAAACAGCTGATACTGCCTTGTGGAAAAATCAGTGATTTGAAAGCTACACAAGGTTGGAGAAAAAGAATGTTGACCCTTTTAAGTCATTTCCACCAGGAACTTCAAGGTCCATGTTTCCTGGATGAAAGTCAAGCCCACCAAGTGTGTTATATTTACGATTTGGCATTTTTTGATTTTGTGTTTGAGTGGGAAAAACTGTGACATAGTATCCACCTGAGCTGTCAGGCACCCTCACTGTTGGATTGTGAGACACATGTGGCATATGCGCATGAGGTACAGGCTGCATTCTTATCTGGTGCTTTGAATATGAATCACCAGCTGGTATTTTTCTGTTGTATCTCGGGTCCCTCATGCCAGTATTAATACCTGATGGGGGGATCACCTGTCCATAGTTATGGGGGTTCAGTTTTGAACCTCTGGCTCGAAGCACGTGATCCTTCCCTGTGAAATCATCAATGTTGAGATCTGGACGGTGGAAATCAATATGGTGGCCAAAATCAGCTTCCGCCACAGGGTAGCTGGATCTTACTTTGGTCCTCGATTGACTGTGATGTCTGACACCTCCATCTATATCCAGGGCAGGCATTTTCATGTGCATACCTGTTATATCTGATTGACGATGCTTGTAAGATGGTCCTTTGAAATTTAGTGAAGGATCGTCAATGTCAAGATCTGGAGATCTGAGATACAGCTGTGGATTCCGCATTGCCCCTTTCGGTATGCTATGGTCCATGTTTGGCGCAATAATCCTTGGACCTGCGATATTCCCCTTTAGCTCTGGAGTCTTTACATTAAATTTTGCATTTGGAGGAGAAATATCTGGATTTGTAGGCCTCAGAGATGCACCAAAGTCAATATTAGGACCTGCACTATTAAAATCTGGACTTCCAAACTGAGGCATCTTCATAGAGGGGAGCTTCAATTTTTGGTTTGTCATATCAAGATCTATCTGAGGACCCTGAATATTTCCAGAGGGAACATTCATGTCAAAGTTTGGACCTCTTATTCCACCAATGACATGAGGGGCAGTTAAGTTCACATCAGGCCGACCCATTCTACCATTTATATCTAGATCATGTTGTTTTGCATTCAGGCCTAGCTTGGGACCATTGAAACTCATGTCAGGTAAATTTATATCTGGCGAATTTATACCAGGGCCTTTTAGTTTAGGTCCTGAAAGATTCAAGTCTGGTGTATTTAAACTTGGCATTTTGATTTTTCCTTTTGGGCCATCAACATCTACATTTGGGATATTCAGATCAGGTCCATTTATATCAACATTGGGGCCTTTTGGCATCTTGATTTTGGGCTTTTTGAACTCCGCATTTGGCAAACCAATGTTAACATCTGGAGTGTTCATATCTAACTTTGGAGCTTTAAGGTCCACATTTGGAAAGCCCAACTTGGGGGAACTGATTCCACCTTTCATCCTGGGAGCTTTGAGATTCAAATCTGGAGATTTTAGGTCTGAATTTATGTTCAAATTTGGTCCTTTTGGTAACTTGGCATTAAGCTCTGGTGAATTGAGGTCAAAGTTGTGTTCATCAAAATTTGGACCAGAAAAACCCACATCAGGTATTTTCAAATGGTGCTTTTTCATTTTCCCAGATGGGCTGCCAAAATCAACGTCTGGCATTTCAAAACCAGGTTTGGACCCTTTGAGATTTACATTGGGTGCATTGAAATCAATATCTGGGCCATCTAAATTGCCATCAATCTCAGGTCCTTTTAGGCTTGGTAGACTGACTTTGGGCATTTTTAATTTGGGCATTTTTAACCTTCCTTTGGGTGAACCAATGTTGACATTTGGCGTATTTACATCTAACTTTGGAGCTTTAAGGTCCATGTTTGGTAAATCCAAGTCAGGGGCATCAATTCCACCCTTTATCTTTGGAGCTTTCAGATTCAAACCTGGTGAATTCAGATCTGTGTTTATGTCCATATTTGGTCCTTTTGGCAAAGTACCTGAAAGATTAAATTTAGGCATTTTCAATTTACCTGAGGGAGCATTAATATCCCAGTCTGGAGCATGAAGCTCTGCCTTTGGTTTTGCCAGTGTTGGCATTTTCAGTTTACCAGATGGCATGTCTAAATTGAACTTTGGGGCATTGAGGTCCAGTTTAGGGCTTTTTAAATCAACCTTGGGCATGTTCAGGTTTGGTGCACTTAATCCACCACTGAGGTCTGGACCAGAGATATCAAGGTCAGGTGATTTGAGGTTCAAGTTAGGACCATCTATCTTTGGAGCAGACAGCCCAAAATCAGGCAGGTTCAAGTTTGGCTTTTTGAATTTTCCTGATGGACCAGCTATATCAGCATCTAAGTCAGCTTTAGGACCTTTGAGATTGAACTTGGGTGCATTTATATCTACATTTGGACCATCTAGGTTTCCATCAATTTCAGGTCCATTTAGGCTTGGGAAGCTAAATTTTGGAATTTTAAATTTGGGCATTTTCAGCTTCCCTTTGGGTGAGCCAATGTTAATATCTGGACTGTTCACATCTAGTTTTGGAGCTTTAAAGTCCATGTTTGGTAAGTCCAAGTCAGGGGCATTCATTCCACCCTTCATCTTTGGAGCTTTCAAACTCAAATCTGGTGAATTCAGATCTGTCTTGAGGTTCAAATTCGGTCCTTTTGGCAAAGTACCTGACAGATCAAATTTAGGCATTGCTAATTTACCGGATGGACCATCAATATCAAGGTCTGGAGCATGGACATTTACCTTTGGTTTTGCCAGTGTTGGCATTTTCAGTTTACCAGATGGCATGTCTAAATTGAACTTTGGGGTATTGAGGTCCAGTTTAGGGCTTTTTAAGTCAACCTTGGGCATGTTCAGATCTGGTGCACTTAATCCACCACTGAGGTCTGGACCAGAGATATCAAGGTCAGGTGATTTGAGGTTCAAGTTAGGACCATCTATCTTTGGAGCAGACAGCCCCCAATCAGGCAGATGCAAGTTTGGTTTCTTGAATTTTCCCGATGGGCCAGCAATGTCAACATCAAAGTCAGCTTTAGGACCTTTGAGGTTGACCTTGGGTGTATTTATATCCATATCTGGACCATCTAGGTTTCCATCAATTTCAGGTCCTTTTAGGTTTGGGAAGTTAAATTTAGGCATTTTCAGTTTGGGCATTTTCAGCTTCCCTTTGGGTGAACCAATGTTAACATCTGGAGTGTTCACATCTAGTTTGGGAGCGTTAAAGTCCATGTTTGGTAAGTCCAAGTCAGGGGCATTCATTCCACCCTTCATCTTTGGAGCTTTCAGACTCAAATCGGGTGAATTCAGATCTGTGCTCAGGTCCAGATTTGGTCCCTTTGGCAAAGTGCCTGAAAGATTCATTTTTGGCCATTTCAATTTGCTTGAGGGAGCATCAATATCCAAATCCGGTGCATGAAGATCTGGAATTTTCATTTTACCCGATGGCATGTCTAAATTCATCTTTGGGGTGTTGAAGTCTAGCTTTGGACTTCTAAGGTCAACCTTGGGCATATTTAGGTCGGGTGGATTTATTCCACCACTGAGGTTGGGACCAGAGATATCTAGGTCAGGTGATTTGAGGTCCAATTTAGGGCCATCTATCTTTGGAGCAGAAAGCCCAAAATCAGGCAGATTCAAGTTTGGCTTCTTGAATTTACCTGATGGACCAGATACGTCAACATCTAAGTCAGCTTTAGGACCATGGAGATTGACCTTGGGTGCATTTATATCCACACCTGGGCCATCTACATTGCCATCAATTTCAGGTCCTTTAAGGCCAGGGAAACTAAATTTAGGCATTTTAAATTTGGGCATTTTAATCTTTCCTGTGGGTGAACCCATGTTGATATCTGGAGTGTTCACATCTAATTTAGGAGCATTAAGGTCCATGTTTGGTAAGTTCAAGTCAGGGGCATTGATTCCACCCTTTATCTTTGTAGATTTCAGACTCAAATCTGGTGATTTAAGATCTGTGTTTAGGTCCAGATTTGGTCCTTTTGGCAAGTTGCCTGAAAGATTAAATTCAGGCAATTGAAATTTGCTTGAGGGAGCATCAATATGCATGTCAGGTGCATTCAAGTCAACATTTGGCTTCTTCACTGCTGGTACATTGAATTTACCTGAGGGCATATTTAAGTTGACATCGGGGCCAGAAACATCTAGTTTGGGCTTATTAAGGTGCATCTTGGGCATATTCAAATCTGGAGAACCAACAGCCCCTTTTAGCTTTGGTCCTGACAATCCAAAATCTGGCATGGTAAACCCTGGCATCTTCATTTTTCCTGATGGACCTCCAATATCAGCATCAGGCATGTTCAGCTTTGACCTTGGGCCTTTCAGATCAAGTGAAGGTGCATCAATATCTGGCTTGGAAAAATGTAAATCAAGACCACCTGATGGCAGGTCTGGCCTGTTTCCAGATGCATCTACATCAATGTTTGGTCCTGATAGGTTAAGCTTTGGCACTGGGTATTTCCCTTTGGGAGAGCCAATGTTTACATCAGGAGCATGGAAGTCCACATTTGGAGCTTTCAGATGCATGTTTGGTAAACTCAGGTCGGGAGCATCTGTGCCTTTTATCTTTGGAGACTTCAGAGATAGTTCTGGTGTCTTCATCCCTGCATTGATATCCACATCTTTATTCTTTGGCAATGAGCCAAAGAGCTTAAATTTTGGCATTTTAAACTTGCCAGAAGGAGCATCCGCATCAATATCCAGTTTACCAGAGGGCATGTTAATATCCACATCAGGGGTATTGAGATCTAGCTTTGGGTCGTTTAGATCAACACTCGGCAGATTGATGCCCCCTTTAAACTTGGGAGCAGATACATCCATGTCTGGAGTTTTTAACTCATATTCAGGGCCTTTCAGTTTGGGCATTTTCATTTTTCCAGATGGGGTTGCAAAGTCCAAATCAGCTGTGGGAACCTTCAAGTCAACATTTGGATCTAAATTTCCAGCTTTAAGATCTGGTGCAGCCAACTGCACACCTGGTCCCTTGAAATCGCTATTAAAATCTGGAACTTTAATGTCTGGTAAATCAAATTTAGGCATTGCGAACTTAGGAGCCTTGTATTTTACAGATGGGCCTTTTAGGTCTGCTTTGGGTAGACCTGTACCAGAAGCGTGAAGCCCACCTTTTACTTTTGGTGTTTTGAGAACTAGGTCGGGTGCCTTAATATCAGCTTCATGCTTACCTGGAAACCCAAATTTGGGCATAGTCAGTCCACCAGCTGGAGTATCCACATCTAAATCTGGAGATTTGAGATCAATCTTTGGTTTCTTTAGAGGCACTTTGACTTCACCTGAGGGCACATCAATGTCTGGTCCATTTAGATGAAGTTGTGATACATTAACATCTGGCATTTCTAGATCTAAGTCAGGTGATCTCCCAGACAGCCTAACCTTGGGTGATTCTGCATAACTCGAAAGATCATCCACATTTAGATCTGGCTTTTTCAGCTTCTTGGAATACTTGAAACCGAGTTTATCTGTCGGAACATCTGTGCTTCCTACATCTGGTGTACTGATCTCACATTTTGGACCATTAAAAGAAGGCCCAGAGACACCCAGTTCTGGCAGATTGAAATTTGGCATTTTGTAGTCTTTGTTTGCTCCTTCACTGTCCAACTTGGGAACACCAGTGTTACCGCTGATATTTCCCCCTTTAAAATTTATCCCCATTTCAGGTGCACTAACATCTGAAACTCCTATTTCTGGAGGTCTGAAGGTTCCTTTGCCTTCCAGTCCAATATGAGGTCTTTCTAGATTTGGTGTTGTCAAGTTGACTGATGGGCTCTCAGTGTCTGATAGTTGTATGCCAGCTGCAGCATTTACATTTGCAACTTTCAGTTTTGGTACCTGAGCGGCCCCACTTGAGCCGAGACCCAATGGTGGAAGGTTCAGATTGCTGCCATCTGTGAATTCTCTAGCTGTTCGATCTGAAATTGTTGCATCATCAGTTTCTAAATCAGCATCAACACCTCTGCTCAGAGCCTTGGTCTTCATAAGTCCAAAGTCAACTCCGAGGCGAGGCAACCCCATGTCTTGTTTCAGGCTGACCTTGGATGAGCCGGCCACAGTTGGCTCGCCATTCTCACAACCATCCTCAGCACCAAGCAAGTCATCCCTCATAAACTTCTTGATTTTGGCATTGTAGATTTTGCTGTAGGAATCCTTCAGCATCTAGAAATAGAAAACACAACTTGATGACTGGAATATCAAAGTATATTTTAACAAGCCTCCAGCAGTTGGGCGGGGACTCAATTTTAACCTTGCAGCATAATAAAGGTATAATCCTCTTCATGGTTTCTTCATGTTTATTCGTGTTTATTTTCTACACACGGGTCTCTCTTTAAAAAGAGATCCAAATCTCAGTAAAACAGAAAAAAGGACCTACCATCTCAGGAGTCTTGGCACACTGGTCCAGATTCCCGAGGCTCTTGCTCAGGTTACTCCTGGTGAGGACCTGGACCTGGTCATTAAACGGCTCCATCAGCTTCAATACTTTTAACACCTCCTCTTTTGATAGTTGATCAAAATTGATTGTGGCTCCCAAAATTTCATCCCCTGAAAAAAAAAAAAAAAAAAAAGAAAAATACAGTGGTTGCATAAAACAATAGTTTGTTCAAGAACGACTCACTTATTGTGTCTCAGTTTCAAAACAGTCAAAAGCAATACAGGGAAAAAAGGCTTCAGTATTGGGTCGTACCTTCCCTCAGACCCTTATTGGTTGAGGCGTTGTCGTCAACGCTGGAAATGACCAGCCCGCCCTCCTCTGATCGTTCCAGGGTAAGGGCCTCCGAGAGGCTCCTTCCCCTGCGATGAGTCGGCTGGAAGTGAAAAGAAATTTCACAAAGTCTTCAAAAACTTCAAAAGGTGATGCGGGACTGAAATTTAGTTAAACTAAAACAATATGTTGTACCATGATCCTTGTATTTCTGTCCCAGTGGTGGTGGAAAAACCCGTTTGACTAAACCTGCAGGTGAAAATAAATTATCCAGTGAGCAGACTCATTTATTATGGCAACGAAATACACAGCAGTTACCACATGTATGACACACAGTGCAGCTTCAGACATACTGCATGTTTATAACCTGTTTGAAGATTATGAAAGAAGAACCACAGAATCATTATCTGACCCACAATGTCAGAGATGAACCGGAAGAGTCTGTTTAAAGCAGTGAGGTAAAAGAAGAGTTAGCGACAGGATGGACTTCTGTATTTACTATAAATCTTGGTAGTTGTTTACGGGCAATCTTAATATATCAGGAGTTAATTTAGACCAATATACTGTAAATAATGTGTGTTATTACATTAATCATAGTAGCACTTTCCCCGAGGGAATAATATGTTTCCTGAAGTTTAACACAATATGAAAATAAGTAAGGAGGGTGTTGGTTTTGCTGCAGTTCGTGTCACAGGTGAATCAGCAGGTGCTTCTCTCAGGTATCTGAGTTATGGCCTGGAGGCAGTTGGACTCTCATGCGGGAAAACCACTAACAGGTTTATCAGGAGCGAATGAGAACAAGTGTTCTGTTGTTGGGTGTTGCCCTTTTGGAAGTACACAAATTCAAAGTGACCACACCCACTTGCTTTCTAGTGGACGGGCCCCGGTACAGCACTGGCCGACCTCCAATGTACCGAGACAGGGTTTGTCCCACCGGAGATCGGGTGAGATCAAACGATGCCCCAGATTAACGAGGCCGTGCTCAGTTCAGTTTTGACAACTAAAACCTCCCACCAAAATAAAAGTCAGAAAATTAGGACATAAAAAAAAATCTGTGGTAGTTTGAAATTCAACTGATTTGGAATTAAAGCAGACGAATGCAGAATAATCGGTGTACACAGTGTGAGCAGGTAATAAGGACTAAATGTAATTATCACAGTGGTTTTCTCAATATCAAAGTGATATTTGCTTAAAAGAACGTTTTAAAAGTTTATTTTTCATCTCTTTTAGCTCAAATTATGATTATTGTTGCAGCAATAATATTCGGGAATATATTTATTGGAACAGAACTGGGTGAATTTTAACTCATCATACATTCACACTCGTGAACCATCACATGTCCACATGACAGCTCGTTAAATTAAAACTGTGTGGAAAGACAGAAAATCTGCAAATACTGTCGTCCGGGGCTGAATTTGACATTCGCGGCTCCAAATGACGACTGAGCAAAGGAAGCAGCAGATTTACTACTTGGAAAGTTACACATTAAACTTTTTTTTTTTTTTTTTTTTTTTTTACAGGTGAGCCAAAGTGCATACACCTGCAGCTGTAGGAGCTGGATGCATGAAAACAGTCAGAAAAACGCTCCTCACACACCATCCGCACATTTCAGGAGCGTCGGATTCAAATCAGCAGAAAAGTTGGACTGTGCGTGTAAAAGAAAAATCATGTTGCTCCACAAATAAACAGAAAAGAGATTAAAACCCCGTCTGAAGGAAACGGAAGCTGTCACTTGACAGAAACTACCTGGATGACGGCGCCGGGAACTTGAAACGCGGCCGAGCGTCACCAAAAACAAGCGCGGGGACACGGGACGAGACGAGGCCTCTAGGTGAAGCTGCGTTCAGGCTCCATCCGGCAGGTGCTTCAGTCGCGCTCTGGCCCCCGGGTCGCTGAAGCGGAGTCTCGGCGCGCGCTGTGTCGGCCCATGCTGTTCGCTCCGCCGGCTGTGACTGAGCAGAGGAGCGCCGGGCGGGGGGACCAGTACTGGACTGAAAGCTGCCAAACAGGTCCGACCTCGAGTGTCCCGCCTCCACACGCGCGCGCGCACGTGCGCGCGCACTCATGCAAACACACCCTGACGACCACGCGCCTGCAGCTCACATGCGCGCGCACACACACACACACACACACACACGTAGAGACAACTCGTTTTTCCTTCATACCTCAGTGCGTCTGCTCCCACACATGCACACATATGCATTGTAAACAGACACACACACACACATTAAAGTGGGAACCTGCACAACAGACAGAACAACAACAACAACAACAACAACAAACACTCCCCCGTGACAACACTCTAAGTGTGTTAACATGAGAAAAATGTCGACCTGAGCCAAGGGAGCGGCAGGCGTTCACTGTGTGACTCACTCTGATTACAGTCAGAAAGGAAAGAGAAACGTTCTCTCACACACACACACACACACACACACACACACACACGTTATATAATCCTACCTGGACAGGTGCGACCGCGGCTCCACATCCGAGGGCAGCGCAGTTCTCGGGTGAAAACCGGTGCGACAGCAGCGTTTGTCTGTTTTTCTAACACTGACGTGCGATTTGTTTGAAACATCAAAACGAGAAGATCCTCAGATTATAATCCAGATGTGAACACGTCACATACATCACAAACAGCATGTGGCTCTATGTTGCACAATGAAAAAAGCTTTTTTTAAAAAAAATTTCCAATATTTACACAAATAATTTAATTAAAGTTTGCACATTTCAGGGCTGCAGCAACAAAAACACTGAGGTTTTGTTGTTCACACAAAAATTACAGTTTGTAGTCGACGATCATTGTTCCTTCTGCTCCCCAGATCCATTCAAACATCTCTGAGCTGATGTTTCAGTAATTATAATATTAATAACAATAATAATACAACTGCCAACGGAGACAAAGTGCAGCTGGTCGTAGAGTAAATACAGAAATAAAACAAGATGTCACAAATAACATTTAAAAAAAACCTACAGAAGATGAAAGAATAAACATCCAGAAGAAACGGGGGAAAAAAATCAATCATAAGAAAATATCGACGCGTAGAAAAAAATATGGCTCTTCGTGTGCGACGCAGTCAGCGAACCCTTCCAGGATGGAAGTTTAAAAAAAAACACACACACACACCCTCGGGTGCAGGTGGAGTCCCGTCTCACTCTGCTCCGTCAGCGACCAGCCCGTGGAGGACGGAGCGGTCCGTCCGGCAGAGGGCGGCGGGGGCGTCGAACTCGGCCACCCGCCCCGCCTGCATCACCAGCACCCGGTCGCAGTGCAGGATGGTGTTGATCCTGGAGACGCACACACGCAGGTTTACAGCAGGTACATACACACACACACACAGACACACACACACACACACACACACACACACACACACCTGTGGGCGATAGTGAGGACGGTCTTGTCCCGAAACGTCTCTCTGATGGTTTGCTGCAGCAGCTCGTCCGTCTTCTGGTCCACGCTGGCCGTGGCCTCGTCGATGCACAGGACCTGCGGCGCGGGGGAGAACAGCGCGTCACGTGACTCTGCCGTGGTTCTGGTTCCGGTTCCGCTCGGAGCGGGCCGGTCTCACCTTGGCCCGGGTCAGCAGGGCTCGAGCCAGACACAGCAGCTGCCTCTGTCCCACAGACAGGGATCTTCCTCTTTCTCCAGCCTCAGCGTCCAGACCGCCTGCCACACACACACACACACACACACACACACACACACACACACACACATATGCACACACACACACATATACACACATACACACACACACACACACACACACACACACACACACACACACACACACAAGTTACTGACTACCGACTCCACTTTGTGCTGCAGAGACGTACGTTGCTCTGAACGGTGCCAGGAGAGAGAAGCGGCCATTTTTCCTGCACTAACTTTCCCCAGCACCCGTCTTAATCTCTGTTTGCTCCACCCACCTCCACCCACCTCCCCCCTCCCTTTAATTTCTCAATGCCAGAAAAAAATTTGAAAAACACGGCAGAGGAGGAGGAGGAGGAGGAGGAGGAGGAGAAAACTTTGATAAGAGGCCGTAACTAAAACCTGATCTCCTGTGTAAATAAGATCCAGTTGAAGGTGCTGGGTGAGGCTGTGGCACACACACACACACACACACACACACACACACACAACGCTGAACAAAAATGACAAGAAAAACCAACAAGCAGCTCGACAGGTGCGAGTCACGAGGCCGGACAGGTCTGGTTTTTAATTGGAGTCAGCTGGTTTCACTCGGGACAGGAACGCCCTGGCTCACGGCTCGGCTCGGCTCGGCTCGGCTCGGCTCGGCCCGGCCCGGCCGCGCCCCCACCTGGAAAAAACAAAACAAAACAAAAAGTCTCTCACCCATCCTGTCGATGACGGAGCCCAGGTGACACTGGTCCAGGACGTCCAACAGCTGCCGGTCTGGGTGTCGCCCGCACGGGTCCAGATTCTCCCGGACGGTGCCGCTGAACAGGAAGGGGTCCTGAGGAATGATGGCCAACCTGGACCTGCAGGGGGCGCCCCGCCCCCACGCACAGAATGAGAAAGATCAAGAAGACGTTTGAGGATCAGTCAGAACCTTCTGCCTCCACCCCCGGGCCTACCTGAGCTGACCCAGGCCCACCGTGCTGATGTCCACCCCATCCAGGAGAATCTGACCCTGGTTCAGCTCCACCATGCGGAACAGGGCCAGGAACAAGGTGGACTTGCCGGACCCCGTGCGCCCAACGATGCCCACCTTCTCCCCGGGTCGCACCGACAGGCTCACCCCGTCCAGGGCGTTGGGGAGGCCGTCCCGGTACGCCAGGACCGCGCGTCGGAACTCCAGCCCGCCGTGCTCGGGCCACTCGGGGGGCAGCTGGAAGCGGACGAGGTTATTTTCGGTTGTTTTTTTTTTAACCATGACGACGGGCGGCGGCGTCTGACCTGCGGGTTCTGGTGCTGCGGCTCGACGGGCAGCCCGGTGGAGTACTCCTCGGTTCGCTCCACGCTCACCAGCTGCATCTCCGTCTGCGCGAAGCTGAATATGAGGCCCGACAGCAGCGCGGTGATGGACAGGGCGTAGGACAGGGACAGACCCACCAGACCTGGGCGGAGGACGACGCGTCACGGAACCGGAAACCGAAAAAACCCGCCCCCACCCGCCCGCGGCGAAACTCAGCCGGCGTCTCACCCGGGTCGACGGACCCGAACCGGTGTTGGACGACGGCGATCGCCCCGAGGCCCGTCACCACGGCGACGCCGATCAGCTGCAGGCGGATGTCCAGCCACTGCATGGCGGCGTTGCTGAGGAACAAGCAGCGCTGGTTCTGCTCCAGACGTCTGGCGTTCTCCTCCTCGAACCTGGGCGGAAGAGAAAGTAGTCCCGTCGTTCTTCGGCCACGGTGAAACCCGTGCGGGGCCCGGTCCAGTCGTGGGGAGAGATTTGATCATTCGCTCCTCACCTGGCCGAGCTGCCGCTGGCCCGGACGGTCCCGAGCCCGCTCAGCGTCTCCGAGAAGTGCGAGTAGACGGGCGACAGCGTGAGGCTGCACAGCCGCTTCAGCTCGCGGGAGGTGTGGCGGTAGAAGCGCTGCGTGCGGTGGTACAGCAGCGCCAGCGGCAGGACGGGCACCAGGACCCAGGGGAGGCCGCCGCCCATCACCAGCAGCGCGCCCAGCAGGCCGAAGACGTTGGCCAGCAGGATGTTCAGCACGAAGGGCAGGCTGTCGTCCACGCTGTACAGGTCCGACGAGAAGCGGTTCAGCACGCGGCCCAGAGGGGTGGTGTCGAAGAAGGTGACGGTGGCCTGGTGGGGGCAAACCAGGAAGTAAGAGCTCCCTTTGCCCCAAACTCTAAATGACGCCTGAGCAGCGAATACGCGGACGACGCACCTTGAGGACCCGATCCAGGAGCCTGTTGTGGACGACGGTGGCGGCGCAGATCGCTCCGTAGGCGAAGAGGAAGGCTCGCAGCGCGGTGAAGACGGTGTTGGCCGCCGCGATGGAGCCGTACACCGTCAGGTAAAACCTCACGTCGGAGCTCACGTTGCCCGGAGAGCTCGTCCGTGCCGAGGGCGGCGGCAGCGGCGACCTGGGGGGGTGGGGGTTCGATTTCAGTTTGGTTTATTAACCTGATCACCAGGAACGCCTCGCCCGTTCTCACTCCACCCACAGCGTCAGACGTACATGAATCGTCCAGGTGAGAAGAGGAGCAGGTGGAGCGAGCCGGCGGGTCCGGAGGAGCCGTTGGTTTTCAGCTCAGAGATCCAGTGGGAGAGCCACCAATCAGAGGCGTTCTTAGAGGCTGAATCACAAACATGATGACAACAACAACACATACCTGACGAAATAAATAAGAGAACGACAAAGTCAGCGGCGGATCCCGACCTTGCATGAGGAACAGAGACGCGAGGACGCAGGAGGCCAAGGCTCCGCCCACGGCGGCCCAGTACGTCCGGTACACTCCCCACGCCAGCCCGCCCGCCTGCTTCTGCTCCGCCCCCAGCGAGTCCGGCTCGTCGTCCACGCGCAGGTCGGGGCACGAGCCCGGCTCGTCCTCGTCCGGCTCCGCGCCACCTGGCGACGGTGACGACGCGACCCCGTGTCATGTGACGTGGATTTTTATTTAATTTCATTCATTTTTAACCACGAAAGACGCCAGAACCTTTCTCTTTGGCGTTGCGCTCATTCTTCCGCTTCTTGGGCACGACCTCAACCAGCGGAAGGATTTCTGCTGGTGCGCCTGACACAAGTGACATGACAGGAAATAAAAGTATATGAGCACTCCCTGTTTTTGTGTCATGATGTGTATATTTTTATTGTGGTTTTTCTTTTTTTTTTTTCAGTCCCTGAAGGCATCGTGGCGTCTGATCCACGTTTTTGTTCCCACCTGTTCTGACGATGGTTCCGTCGTCCATGAGAACCGCCACGTCGGCTTTCTCCACAAACTCTACGCGGTGCGTGCACAGGATCCTGGTCTTCCCCCTGAGGAGTCCCAAGATGCATTTCTGCATCAGGTGCTCGGCCACGTCCGCGTCCACGGCCGCCAGCGGGTCGTCCAGGAGGTAGATGTCCTTGTCCTGCGGTGGTGAGGTCAGATGAAAACACAAACTAAACGTACACATATAATTATCTGTACATTCCCGAAACATATGTGCGGAGCTCGGACCATGTAGGCGGCTCTGGCGAGGGCCAGCCGGGCCTTCTGCCCCCCGCTCAGCGTCACGCCGTTCTCTCCCACTTCTGTCTTGTCGCCCTTCGGCAAAACCTGCAGCAGACACGCGTCGAGCGAGGAATCGACTGTTACCGCCGCGCCGGGAAAATACACAGTGAATGTGTTTTATATGTCAGAGGACAAGAGGGGACGTGGTCGTACGTTGAGGTCGTCTGAGAGGGCGCAGGCCTCGATCACGGCCTGGTAGAAGGCCGGATCGTAGTCCCTGCCGAACAGGATGTTGTCTCGCACGGACGCGTGCTGGATCCACGGCTCCTGAGAGGCCAGGCCGAAGCCGGCGTCCCGGTCCGCGACGTAGACCACCCCGCTCAGCCTGCAGGACGGGGGGAGGAGCCTCGGTGATTCCCCAACACACGGAACACGAAATCAGGAAAGAGTTGGTTCTGTTGGGAGGTCAGGGAGGCGCCGCACAGGCGCCTCCCTGACCTCCCAACAGAACCGAAAGTGGCGAGTGGTGAGTGGCGGTGGCGGCGTACCTGTTGAGCTCTCCCGTGAGAGCGGCCAATAAGGAGCTCTTTCCACAGCCGACCTTCCCGACCACAGCCACCAGAGAGCCCTGAACCAGAAGGCCGCTCTTCAAGCTCACCATTAAAAAAGCAAAAGCCGGGTTTCGCGCGAATTAAAGATGGTGGCCTTCACCTTGGTGACGTGCAGGTCGAGGCCATGCAGCAGCAGACTCCCTTGGCGGCTCCCGCTTCGGTTCCTCCCTCGGCGTCCCGGTCGGGACCGCCGGGACTCTGCCAGGAGAACCGCCCCTGGCTCAGCAGCACCGACGTCCGACTGTCCTCGGGAGACACTGTGGACACGTTCCACATGTGATAAATGACAACAATTAACGACAGGTTTCATTTTTACTATGACGACATGTAACGCAACAGGAAGCGCAGGCAGCGCGGCGGCCTACCCAGGGCGTAGTACGCCTGCAGGTCCTGGTTGGGCAGTTTGAAGAAGCGCTGGATCCGCTCCAGAGACACCTTGGCCTCCAGGATGCCGTTGAGGACCCAGGGGAAACAGTTGAGCGGGATGATCAGCATCCCAACCAGAGCCAGCGTGGTGAACACCTGCGGGGGGGAGGAGACGGCGCCGCGCGTCATGACATTTTACACCAATGAGAGAACGGGAACTCTTCTTCATTTCTGGCTGAATCAAGCGTCCCCACCTTGGCGGCGGTCAGCTGGTGTCCCAGCATCACGTACGTGACGAAGGTGAGGATGGAGACGACCACGGGCAGCGCGGCCCAGGTGTACACGCACACGGCGTCCAGGTACTTGAGGGCCTTGAGGTGGGACAGCTCCCGCTCGCGACACTCGGCGACCCTCCGGGCGAAGTGAGGCTCCCAGTTGTAGAACTTGATGACGCGGATGCCGAAGAGGATCTCCGTCATGAGCTGAGGGAGGAGTCGCAACCTGAGTCTCAGTCCTCGGGCCGGGAAACGCCGCGTCATGGCGAAGATCGGCGACGCGACAAAACAGGTCTCACCTTCACACGGCTGTCCTTGTAGCTGAGCATCTGCTTGTTGTTGCTGATGATGCGCGAGGCGAGGAACTTGTTGAACGGCACCAGCAGCAGCGCCACGCCCAGCCCGCCCAGGAAGGCCACGCCCACCTGCAGGTACAGCAGGTAGAGGGTGACGGCGAAGCGGAAGGGCAGGCTCCACAGCTCGTGGAAGCTGTTGAAGAAGTTGACCACGCGGTCGGTGTCCGTGCTCATCAAGTTCACCACCTCCCCCAGGGCGAAGCCGGCCAGGCCGCCGCCGCGGACGCGCAGGGCCTTGCCGTAGACGGCCGACACCAGGGCGGCGCGCGTCGACAGCGCCACCTTGGAGACCTCGAAGACGAAGACGTTCTGGAGGACGGCGGACAGAAGGGAGGTGGCGAAAAGCCCCAGCGCGCACCAGGCGCCTCTGCTCACCGGGGCGCCCTCCTCCTCCATGAAGCCCACCAGGCTGCTGAGGAGCAGGGGGCCGGCGAAGCTCAGCATGTTGACCACCACCTTCAGCACGCCCAGCGCGTAGTACCGCGGCCCGAACGCCCGCTGCAGCACCCGCAGCAGCCCCACGTCGCCCTCCAGCTCCAGCGCTTCCTCCTGGGTGTCTGAACTCCAGGTGCCGTTCAGGAGCTTCCTGCTGACGGGCCTGGGCCACGGGTCCCGCCCGGGACCGGCCGCCGCCCCTCGCCGGCAGGCTTCCCAACACTGGTGGAAGTAGCGCCGCACCACGTTAGTCCGAAGCTTCCGAGGGAGGTGATAAACACAGGCCGGGCTGTCCAGCTCCCCTCGCTGGCCTCGTCTGAGGAGAGGAGTCAGCCACAGGTAGAAGAGTCGGGAGGCGCAGCCGCTCCCGTCCTCGGCCACCGTGTCCCCGGTGTCCGGCCCGGCGCTGTCTGGGACGAGCTGGGCTCCGTCCGCAGAGTTGATATACAAGGAGTAGCCGGCGTCGGCGTCGCCGCAGGGAAACGCGAACGCCAGGAGGTAAAACAGAAGAGGGAGCGTCCGGGCCGAGGCCAGGACAAACCGCGCCAGTTTGAGAGGCTGCGCGGGGTTCAAGTATCCCTCGCTTTCACAGTAAATCACCACGGTGACGGCGAGGTGGGGGGCCGACAGGAGGACCAGCAGGAGCAGCAGCGGCGGCCCCCTCGTCCGCCTGAAGGCGGTTTTCTGGAGCGCCGTCATGGCGCCGAAGTGGACCAGCCACGCCACGATGGCACAGCCGTCGGTCAGGAGGTCCAGGTACATGTCCCCCTGGCGGAGGACGCCCGCCAGGGCGACGTCCGCAGTAAAGAGCAGCGCCGCCAGCAGGGCCGACGCCAGCCTGAGCGTCCATCCGCAGGGAGGTGGTGCCCGGGGGAGGCCGCACCTGAGGAGCAGGAATGATGGAGATGCGCCTGAGTATTTTTAATCGTCCGCCGTGCGCGGACACGCGTGAGCGACGTCTACCTCGCCAGGCCCAGGTAGCAGGCGCTGCAGAGCGCCATCCCGGCGTGAGGCAGCGCTCCCAGGACCAGCTGGTTGAAACAGGGGCTGAGGCGTCCATCGCGCCACACGGGGAACGGGTCGCGCTCGTCCGTGTGACAGAGGCCCGCGAGCAGCTGCGCCGCTCCGAAGTCACTCATCCCTCCTCCCTGCTTTTTAAAGAGACGACAACAACCAGGTGAGAAGCGGAACAGGTGCCGCAGGACTGGGGCGATCACAGGTGTCATCGGGCATTTCCGGGAAAACCCCGTTCTGCCCTGTTCGCTATTCGGGTGAGTCCGGACTGGACGAACGTTCACGAAGCGGACGGGGTTTTGAAAAACTTGGACAACAAACTTTTAAAACACACAACCACAACAACACACCGTCCGGACGTGTTGTTGTTGTTGTTGTTGTTTTAGCGCTGACCCATAACGAGTCGACAGAAACTGTGAGTTTAACGTGAACACGCTGAAAACGACCAGCTGCTCACGTCAAACACAAACAAGTCGGGCTAGCTAACTAGCTTAGCCAACAACATACCGAGGTGTCCAGCTGCTGTGACCGGTCCCGCCATTTCTTATTATAACAAACACACAAAAAAAAAAAAACTAACGACAAAGACGAGCACAACAATAAAATTCAACAAAAAGACAAAACTGACGTCAGAGACCTGTACATTACACCGGCTTCCAACACTGTTTATGGCAACAACAAGCACTTCCGTCCATCACTGATGACGCTACGGCCCGCCCATAATGACGTACGGAGAAGGCCTTTCAAAATAAAAGTCATACGAAAACCTGATTTAAAAAAACACAAAATCTCTATGCACAATTAAACCGTTCATTTTGCTGGTTGTATTTATTCATTTTAATTCGTTTCACTCTGCTTCTCCTTTATTTATCTATGCCCTCATACAAATTAATAAATCAAAAAAATAAATTAATAAAAAATAAATTAATTAACTACTAATCTATTAAATAAAAGTATAAATAGAAGAATACAATGTAAAATAAAGTCAAACTAAAAGCAGCAGAAATCCTTTGGGTTCTTTATTGAGGAGGTTACTGTAGAAAAGAGGCGAACGTTTATGTTTTCAGCACCTTCACACATGGTATAAAATAAATTGCTGGTTCTCCGGGTTCGCCTGATGTACACAGGAAGTCGGCTGCAGAACATTAGATGACAATTGGGCAATTAATTTGGAAAATCTTATTATATTTAATTACAATCAAGATTAAATTTACAAATTTTGGAGCCTGGGATTTTAATCAGTGCACATGATATTAGCAAGTAACATAAGTTAAAAACATAAAAAGAGTTTTACATATGTTGTTACCTGGAATTAGACAGAAGGAAAAAAAAAACATCTTTAAATACTGGGTGTTGCTATCTAAGGCATCTTAAATTCAATAGAAAAAAGATCTACAAGTCTTATACAAAGCAGGAATGAAGCTATACAATGTCACATTATATTTTATTCCTTACACACTGTACAAAGTCCATTTCCTTCGGGGCTGAACACGCCAACCACAGCACTAGGCAGTTTAACTTTTGTTTTTCTAATATCCTACATTTGCTGTGTCTACCAGACACACACAGTATTTACATAATCAGACATGAGATATAAACATAAATATGAGCAGTCTCTGTCTGTCCATCCTGATGGCATTGCATGTCTTCAGACACATTCTTACAAAAATACACCAAATATTGGCCACCTAAGCTTTACATCAACTGATTCAACGTGTTTTTAAAAATGAATCTGACTTGACTGGAGCTCTTTGGTCAAATCTCCTCGTTGCCGTCGGACGGCACCGAGCTAATTTGACCAAAAGACTTGTTTAATAAGAAGTCTCCGCAATTTCTTGAATAAAAGGAACTCGGCTACAAATCCAGGCTTCACACTGACTGACAACCTGTTAGTGAAAGGTCAGTGCATCTCCATTATATCAAAAACGATATAAGCAGCAGTATGTTTGTTGTAAAGCAAATTATATCAAAGTAAATTGTGTGAATACTGTACAGTAGGGCTAATGCTGGTCATCAGTATATATATATATATAAAACAAACTTCTCAAGTGTAAATTCAGAATTAAAGCTATCACATAGCTGGAAATAAATATGTACAAAGTGGCTGATCAAAGGCCTGAGAAAGCTGTTTTTTGTTGTTTTGTTTTTTTTGCATCTCGTGATGTGATTGTCAGGCCAAAAAAAAATTGGAAATCCAGTCATATTTATAGCGATGCATAGGCTATAAATAATCAAATCCAAACTATACTGGGAGTGAAGCAGAACAGCACGAGGTGCCCTGGAATTTTTGTTGTTTTTTCTAATATACAAAGAGGAAGTCGGGCTGAGTTTTACCAAACTTTCACTTTTTTTGGACACCTCATATAAATAGGTTTTTCTAAAATATATATACGCCACAAGGAAAAACTTTCCGGTTAAAAAAAAGAAGAAGTGGGAGTTGTTAAGTCGATATTAAAGATAAATGTTGTCCGAGCACAAGAAGTCATTGAAGTCTGAACATTTAGATTTCAGGAGTGAATTGGTGATTAAAGAAACAAAGAGAACGAAAATGGCCAAACGTGTCGGTGCCGAGCTTAATTACTTGAAACCTTTAATACTCAGCGCTGTGGATCGTACCAAAAAGTACTGACGTTCACCTCAGAGCTGGACGTCAGCGTACCTGCTGTGGTGCGGGCGGAAGGCTTCCCTCAGTACTAATATTTCACTGGAATAAATCTTTATAGCACCTGGAGACTCGACAAACTCTCTTGCACCTTCAGGCTTTTTAAAAACTCTTGGATTTGTTGAATGGAGCTGACTCAGCGCTGTCGCCTCCTCCACAACACAGGACATGAGGACGGCTTCGTGTTTTAGCAGTACATCTCCGAAGGTAGAGAAGATCGGGGAGTACACATACTTTGGTGAAATCATCTTTGCCCTTGGACCAGTTATTGGTAAAGTCTGCCACAAATGTTTCATTGATGAAACCATGATCATCAGTAAGGGAATTATAACACCCTCCATTTTTATGTTAACAGTGCCTCCTCTGCATTTTAGATGAACATAATTTAAGATGAGCTTCTGATGTGGTCGACTGCACCATTATCATTTAGATACCGCAGGCAAATTTAAATTCTCTTACAGCGGGAGTTCCGCAAGGATCAATCCTGGGTCCTCTATTATTCCCTGATCAGATGGTTTATATTCTGAATATGTGAGATCATCCCTAATCGCAATGTTGATTTTTGAGGTAAGGACGTTTAAGTACCAATAAAAACATGGAAACTCGAGCTCCTTCAAAAGCCTGAAATGACCCCAAATTTCCTTTTCAGGTGTTTGAGTTGATCATCAGGGGTGTCCAGGTTTGCGTCGCTAAATTTAAACATATCCCATTCCCAAAGAAATTCCTACTGCAACATTTGGTGTCCTTGAAATTTTTGTCGTGTACCACTTGCGTGCTCGACACCAGGACGTCCCTACACTGGATCTGGACCCGGCAGCTCTCTGCTTGTGAATGGATTTTAAGGCAACGGTGACTTCCGGGCCCCGGACTGCGAGTTCGTGCCCGGGTCGCACGCTTCGCCATCGCAAGTCGGAGACGCAGTCTGGAAGATCGGCGCCTCGTCCTCAACAGAGCTATTTTTTACGTCTTTTATTTTTCTGCTGTAAAATTTGACACCCCCTTGTTTTTAACTTTGTGGCTCAGTTCTTTGTTTAAGTTGTTTTTTTCTGACATGCCTACACTGTAAATCAATTTGTAACAATTGTATGGAAAAAAATGTTATAAATAGTTTATTATCATTATCAATATTTTGTATAATAGTGGGCATATACACACTTTAAAATAGCCAATGTAAACTTCTAAACTCTTATCAGGGTAGTTTTTATGTGAAGGTCTCCAACTCTTTTTTTTTTTTTGGGTGGAGGGGGTAAAAAAAAAACAAATAACTTAAAATAAAATTATCATTCAACTGAGGTAAAACAAATTAAATTTACAAAACACGGCGTCAAATTGGTTTTTTTGTCCCGTTTGGGTTCTTTTCGCGGCCAATTTCTGGAGGCTCCCGATGTTCCACGACACAAACCAAAAAAAACCAAGAGATGGAAATGGTGACCGGAGTCCCGCGTCGCGTCGCTCTCTGAATAATGCAACGTGTAACGCTCTTCCCCAGGAGAGAAGTTCATAAATAAGCAAGCGGAGTCAAGCTCGCCGCCTCCTCACGTTCAGGTGGAGCTGGTTCTGGTTCCTCCGCTCGGACCAGAGGAGGGAAAAAAAAAAAAAAAAAAAAAATCATCTATTATTGATAACTCTGCTGGATCAGTCCACCAGGGAGGAATTTCTTTGTACACCACGCTACACAGTGTCCTGGAGGAGGGGGGGGGCGGACACGGGGACCGCCGCCCTGGAGTATTTCCCATTCCGACCCGGTCCGTCCCGGGACAGTCCCCCCGGTACCGTGTCCCCTTTCAGGTCCGTCCTCTCACGCAGTCTTTCGTCTCTGAGAGTTTGTCCGTGCGCTCACAGGTTCTTGGTGTTTATGTGAGTCTTATAATGTTTCGTCAGGTGGTCGCTCCGCATGAAGCGTTTCTGACACTGGCTGCACTCGAAGCGCTTGTCTCCTGTCGGGGGAAACAAACACAACACAACTTACTTTCACAAAGTGAAAACAGATATTAAAGGTTGTTCCTGAGTACTGGGGAATAAATGAATATTATCGCCTGTCTGCTCAGGCCATTATTGAAGGAATGAATTGTGCGCTGTCATTTCCTAACCCTGTGTGTGTGTGTGTGTGTGTGTGTGTGTGTGTGTGTGTGTGTGTGTGTGCACCTGTGTGCGTCCTGGCGTGCCGCTGCAGCTCATCGCTGCGTGTGAAGCGTTTCCCGCAGAACACCCAGTTGCAGACGAAGGGCCTCTCGCCGGTGTGCAGCCGGACGTGAGCTCTGAGCAGCGACGTTTTCCTGAACGTCTTCTCGCAGCCGGGGACGTGGCAGATGTGCTTCCTCTTCCCCACCTCCCCGGGCCTGCACGGTGCGCAAAACAAACACACACACACACACCAGTCAGGCTGCGACGCACCTCTCAGCGCCCAGTTTGGGCTTTGAAGCTTTTATGAAAGTTTAAAATGTGACTTTCAGAGGCAGAAACTTCATGTGCAGATGAATTATGAAGTCTCATGTACGTTTTTATTCATCACACAAATGTCAAAGAGCATGTAACTAATTTGAGATTTTATCAGTGAATAATAATAATAACAACAACAACAACAGGGATGAGAATATTCCTGTTTTTCCAGCTGGTGATATTCCCTCATATCCTTAAAGCCCTGAATCTGTTCCTGCCCGTCGCCTGAACGTTAAAACCGACCCGGCTGCCGTTTTGCGCGTCTCTCGACGCGATCACCTCTTGTCCGCGTCCTTGCAGTTGGGGCAGGTGCAGGCCATGCGTCGCTTCTTCTCCCCGGGCTGGCCGGGCAGCTCCAGGGTGAGGGTCTGGTCCACCTGGATGGCCTGCTGGCCCTGCGCCGTCGCCAGCTGGAGCCCCCCGCCCTGCACCGTCTGCACCGTCAGGTGCTGCTGGCCTAACGGATGCAGAGACGGTCCCCGTGAAAGTGTAATTAGACCGGCGGCCTGAGTCATGTTCAGCAGAAGTTCTAATGAATGATTAATGGAGAAATTAACATAATACAGACACATGAAAGCGGCGCGCTGACTATTTATACTGAGCAGATGGAGTTCATTAAGAATTTGCAGCTTTTTTTTTTTTTTTTGCTGACTCGACTGTCGACAAACAACTGATGACAGTGGTGCTGTATTTACTGAACACACACACACACACACACACACAGGGTTTCTAAGTTGTGTCTGTTGTGTATATTTTGTGTTTTCTGCTCTTCGGCTTCCACGCTGACCGCCGTGTGACTCTACTACCTTCACTTATAAACCAGAACATTCAGCGACTCACCCCCTGCGTTGGTGATGGTGACGGGAACCCCTTGGACCTGGACCCCGTTGATGCTGATCGTCTGCATGGCCTGCGCTGCCGAGGAGAGCTGCGACGTGTTCAGCGCGATCATCCCCCCCGCCGGGGCGATCTTCGCCAGAGTCCGCTCCTTCCGGCCCCCCGCCAGCGTCCTCTTGGTGGCGGCGGCGGCGGCGGCGGCGAAGTCGTGGTGGTGGTGGCGAGCGACGTGGTGGGGGTCGTCGCTGCGGAGACCGAGTCCTGGAGAAGAACCGACTGCCACTCGCCCGACGCCGTTTTGAAGAGGATCTGAGGGAAGAGAAGGTCAAACGTCGTCTGAAGTTTTAAACGAGTTTAAAAGCCAAGCAGCCAATCAGACGCCGGCGCTGATACCTGCGTCGGCGACGGCTCCGTCGGGGCAACCTGCAGGTTGGAGGGGACCGACTGCCTCTGCGGGACGGGCGGCAGCGTGGCGGAGGCGGCCTGCACCACCTTCAGCGCCTGCTGCGGGATCTGAACCACCTGAGAATCCGGTTTGGGCTGGACCAGCTGGACCTGCTGCACCATGGCGGGCTGCCCGGGACTCTGCACGATCAGCAGGTTGTTACCCGCCTGCTCACACACAGACAGGGCGGGTTAGCCTGCGCCACGCCGCGGGGGGCGGAGCCAACCACGGCTTTAAAACTAAGACTTTACATTCGATCATTATGTGAACTGTCGGCCACTAGGGGGCAGCAGAACGGTAACAAGTCGCTCTTTGTTTTTACCTCCTGGCGTAAACATCGGTCCGCACCAACTCGCTCACCAACTAATCACTAACTTCACCCTTTGTGACTCACTTCTCCGCTGTTACAGAATAAAACTCAAAAACAGAACCGGCCGCGGGTCCAGAACCTGCAGACGTGCGGCCTGACAGCTTCACTACCTGTATGATGTTGTCACCAGCTTCTATCAGGATGGTCTCCATCTGCTCGGGGGGCGGGGAGGCAGCCTGCGGGGGAGGGGGGAGCGGCGGCTGAGCAGCCAGGACCACTTTCTTCTTCCTCCCTCGCCGCCCCTTCCCGGGAGTGGGAGGGGCGGCTGCCGTCTCTGTGACGATCTGAGTCCCGCCCACCTCGCCGGTGGCCACGTTGAGCGGCAGCGTGAGCCCGCCCGGCAGCTGCACCACGTTGGCCGCGGAGTTGTTTGTCTTCCGCAGCTTGGGGGAGGGCTTGATGGCGACGGTCTTCTGCGGCGTGACGGGAGCGGTGGCGGGCGCCGGCGCCGGGACCGTCACGGGGGCGGTGATGATGGCCTGGTTGGTGCCCGGTATGAGCTGGATCTGACCGCCCTGCGGCATCACCTGGATGGTCTGGGCGCCCTGGATCTGCGGCACCACCTGGTACTGGATGTTGGCGGGGGCCGGGGCGTTGGCGCGAGCCGGGCTCTGCTGGATGGTGAGGACGATGGGACTGCCGGGGGCCGTGGAGCCCAGGCCGGCGGGGAGCTGGATCACATTCCCCTTGGCCGACAGAAACCCCAGGTTCTTGGGCGGGGCGGGGGCGATCGGCGCCGGCTTTATGGGGAGGAGCCTGCGAGGCTGCGGCTGAGCCGGGGGTGAGGTGACGGGGGCTTGGGCGGCGGGGGGGCCGATCTTACTGCAGGTGGCGGCCAGGAGGGCCAGAGGAGAGGGCTGGGTGTCCTGCAGGGAGACACGCAGACACACAACTCACACCGTCTGCCCCGCGAATGCAAACGGGAACGCGACGACAACCTGGCCGTTACTCACTTGTGCGGAAGCGGTGGAGGGCTGCAGGTATTCGCTGGGACTGACGGCAACAGTGGTGGCCATACTGTCCTGTTGTTCTGCAAAACACACACAGAGAGGCGGCGGACGGCGATGAAACATTTACTGTATTCACCGGCAAACGCGCAAATTCACCGCAACAGCACGCGGGGAGGATTCAGGCGACTCACGTCTCTCGAGAAACGCTGTCAGTAAACGAACGCAAACTTTTTCGATTTGCAGCTGTAAACGAGTTACAACAAAACAATAAAAATTGCACGGAGCATAATTAACTTCCACTGAGATGTAAAATCTGCTGCCAATGCCTTTCTTGTTTTTGTTGGAAGATGTTTTTCATATCGTGACCAACAGCTGTCGGGCTGTCATACATGATCTCCTGGAAAAACAGTCAAAACAGGTAACTGTCAACAACACGCGTCGTAAACCGGTCTGTGCGACAACGCTGACGAACAAACATCAGCTCACACGCTCTCTGAGCAAAGAAACGCACGACTGGGCAAAAACATTACGAGAGGGGAAAAGACACTAAATTTATGGAGTAAATTATATTTCTGTTCAGAGAGTCAGCGTAAGTACATTCAGGGCAGGATGCCCGGGCGGCGTAAGAGCCGGGTAAATCTTCAGGAACGGTCCAAACGGGCCGAGGCTGTTACTGCTGCAGGAAAGTGGTACACTTATGATACAGTACACTCAGTGACCTGTTCCTGCCATTAATGCATGAACTGCAATACAGCCAGTGCACAAAAAAAAACACGCTCATGGGTTTTTAAAAATATATATTCAAGTGCGAGAGACGAGTATGATTCACGCTGCAGTGGTGCTTCACTCCACACGTGAGCGTCTGTCAGAAATCAGTGGAGCGTTAGAGGAAATCAAACAGCGGGTGACACGTGAACGGCGTGAAAACCACAGAGCGCTGCGACTGATTGATCTCACATCCGCCCGCCAGGCACAAGATGCTGATTTCACGCTTCCGACGAACGCCGAAGCGTTTGAGGCGCAGTTTGTGACGGGGCTGAGCACTTGTTGTTGTTATTTAAGAAAGAAAAAGTACGACATAGTTCTGCAGCACACGCACAACTTCATCAACTCCTCTTACAATCAGGATGTAAACATATTCTGTCTGCTGCAGGATTAAACCACAGATGCTGCAAACAACTTGTCTCCCCAGGTTATTTTGCATGGACATTATGAATAACAACAACTCTGTTCTTCCATTTGGGTTTTGTCAAAGCTGGCCAAGTAGTTTGATTTTCCAGGGAAAATCCTCCAGAGGAATGGGAATATATGAAAGGTGCACACAACTTAATGTAAAGACACAAAAGATAAGCTGCTGTTTGACACGCTTCAGCCTCTTTTTCACAGACTGAACCGTCGTAATTCTGCTGCCACCTCATCTGGCAGCGCTGAACTTCGCCCTGACACAAGCAGCAGCAGCAGCAGCAGCAGCAGCAGCAGCTGTGTTGTTGTGGCTGCACACCAGACAGGAAACTGTTCCTGTTTCCGCCGTCGGAGCTGCGAAGTGAAAGTGTGAGAACTTCACCGGTCAGCCCGCGGAGCCCGCTCCGCCGCTGCTGGCCGACACACACGGGGAGGATGTAGAAACGTGGACGCGGGGGGGGGCACCGCAGAGCTGCTACACAAACTAAGACGAGCGTTTCACACTTTTCGGGTATTTTACAACCACCGCCCGCTGGACGAGTGTGTCTCTCAGCGCTGTCAGTAATGCAAAAATAAACAAGAATAAACAACAACAACAACAACAACAGTGCGGCCTCAAAAATAGCGCCGCCATCAAACACACAACGTCGGTTCGGTTTGCTGTGGACGACCAGCTAACGTTAGCAACCCAGCTAACTAGCAATACTAACTCAATCGGGGCAGGCTAAAGTGGCTAGCAGCTAGCTCAAGCTAAACAGGTCCGTGTGCGACTTAATTTATTAAACTGAGATGGGAGAGTCTCTTGCACCATCTAAATAATTCTGGACTTTTTTTGTGGAATGGATGGGTGGCGGAGATACACGGCCGCATTTTGGGAAAAAAAAGCAAGTAAAGCACCATCTTCTCAGCTTCCACTAGCATAGTGGGCTAGCTGCAAACTCTTTGATAACGTTACAGAAAAAGGCAGCCCCTTTCCGGAAGTGCAATGCGTATTTTGGTCCACACAGCTGCCTCTGTCCCCGCTAAAACGTACTTATTCGTACAACATAGTGTCCAGTGCTTTTCTGTTCAATGCAAATATAATGTTTAGTGAAGTAGAATGTAATATAAACACCAATGTTTTAATTCCTACCCACCGCTCATGACGACATTCGCTGTCCGCGAGCCTTGACGACCGAGCCCAGGGAGGAGCCCGCCCGCGCCCCTGCACCAATCCGCACACGGTGAAGCGTTGAGCGACGGCCACGCCCACCAACCGACGCGAGACGTCTCTGTGATTGAAATTCAAGTAAACCAATCCTAACGTGGCGTTTGCGTACGTCGGTTAATAGACGACGAGTTGACCAATAGGATGTCGAGATCGTGCTCTGCGGGGGCGGGTCTGCCGCGTAAACCCCCGAACAGGCGAGTACCCTATAAAAGCAGGAGCGTGGTTTCACTGACGTCCGCGACGGCCAATGTGAGGTACGGGGGGGCGTTCGGTCAAAACGAGAGTGACAACCGAACTGATCAATGAGCTTAGAGTCGAAGCCGTTTAAATTACCCGTGGTTTATTATGAGGAGCAGCCCGTTATGTGGGCTAACGCAGCCCGCACTAAGCCAGTGTAAACGGATTATAAGTTTATTTCAAAGCTGCAATAGATTTTTTTTTTTTTTAATTTTTCTGTTAATGCCTGTTAGTTAAAGAATAGACTCATCCAGCATCACTTACAACATAATTCAAGTGGCTATAATTGTAATGCTATTATTATACATAGTTATATATTATAACTGTGACCTGTGGTGAAAAGTACATTCACTCAAGTACAAGTGTAATTTTGAGGTACTTAACCTGAGTAATTCAGCGTTTTCAACGAGGAATATTGGATTTTAATTTATTGGGTTGTAAGAAACATGTTGTGCTGTGTGTCTGCTGGATGTGTATGTGCACAGCTGGTGTTGTCTATTGCAATTTAATGAGACACAAATATGTCAAAGGTTTGTGTTTTTTTTCCAAGATGGTTTTTCTGGTTCACAGGGAACAAAACATGAATCACTGCAACTTTAAACATTTTTTGTTTCGAGAGAAACACTTAGTTATTTTTTTAACGTTCAACTGTACCTGATCACTTGATTGGTGATTAGAGGCCTCTGAAATTTAATCTTTGAATATTTAATTTTTTTTTTAAATTGTGTTTTGTTGCTCAGACTTGGCGTTGGTCACAACCGCTCAAAAAGAGAGAAGCTGACACAATCCCAGCTCTGCCACCGCCAACCTTTGACCCCCGTGGAGAAAAAGCTTCCACTTGTGCCCGTCGGTCGCGTCTGTTGTCAACATCCGCTGAGTCGGCCCCCCCAGCGCTTTCAGGCTGCATGTGTCCCTCTTTCTCACTGGTTCGCTCCTTTTGACTCTATTCACATCCACAATGCTTTTCATACAGGCTTCGCCCAAAGAGCGCACTTGACCTTATTCACATGCAGTTGTCTCTCCCCCGCGTCGTTGCATGTTTGTGTTTTTTTTCTCCCCAAAGCGCTCGGGGAAATTAGATGCCTGCTTTTAGCGGAAGCGTGTTCTCCCTCTTCACCTCGAGTGTGCCGTCGGTTTGGCAGCGAAGGATGCAGATCGCGTCTATCACCTTCTCCCCCGGCTCCTCTGCGGAGAGAGAGAGCTGCATAATTTAACTGGGATATCTCACTTTTTCTTTTTTCACTTAATGGGCTTCTGGAAGGAGCCGGAGCATTAGCTGGATAGTGTTAGGCCTTAAACATTTAAAAGGGAATAGCTGATGTTAAAAAGTGGGAACACTTTCCATGCAGAGAACTCACCGATGCAAAATGTTCAGCGTCTCTCCGGCGCAGAAATGGATACCAGAGTTTCCTTTTATATCTGAAATACCTCAAACCTACAACAACATCAAGCTCGGCATAAAAAAATATTCAAATGTAAATTAAATTGACACATACCAATATTTATTTTTTTTTTTTTTACTGAAAATGCTGGGCCAGGAGAGCCAGCTTCAGGGAACTGAGAAACAGAATGAGCAAAATACACCTGTGGGCATTTCAACAAATAAAACTGACAGATAGAGACCGATCATATCAAGACAGATATACACAGCGTGAGGCAGGGCATGACGGGCGGAATCTCAAAAACTCCCCAAATCAAACGCCTCAGCGATTTATGTGAAAACTTCCTCATTCTTTTGCGGTTCAGCTGCAGCGACTGTAAAGGAAAAGTTCACTCAAAACTTACAGGAGTCAAGTCGACTGTAAAAGAGCAACCGACGCCAAATATCTGCCGCGACGGCCCGGCTGCATGCAGCTCCGAGACGTGGAGACATCCTCCGTGACTAAAACCTCAAGCTTTAGGCTGTCGGTAGGCATTCTGGGAAATGTAGGAAATCATTAACAGATTATTATTATTATTATTATTATTATTACTACAACATTTTCAAATTAAGACGTTGCAAACTGATATCCAAGATTTGAAGGTGGTGCTGGTGAGAGATGGGGTGTAGCCGTACGTCGTGAACGCCGGGCGTTAAAGGCTGGAAGAGGAGAAGCTGGATTCTTTGTGGAGCGTTCAAAAGGTCCAACCCATCACGAACGAGGTCGGATTAACGCGGGCCGATCCGGACCACCGGTGAAACAACAAGGACGCTGCTGCTGCTGCTGCTGCTCCGGCCTCGTCCCTTTGAAAGCTAATGAGAGCTGTGACATCACTGATGTGGGTGTGGCCTGAAGTGCTACGTGTTAGCCGTGGCTGTACCGTATTACAGGAAAAAGAATATCAGACACAGGAAGTGAAGCCCCAAAAAAGTAAGCGGGAAAAAGTTTTACAGCGACGAGCGGCCCAGAAAAACCAAACAAAAACGCCGATGACCAGAATGTCACCCAACCTCCAACGCTGGACGGGCCTCTGTCGCCCCCGCCTCGCTGTGTATATCAATCCTGAGGGCAGCTTAAAATCCAAAACCCCTCGTTTTTGAACATAGTGGAGGAGGAAAAAACAAGAAAAACGGCAGCAAACAACAGTTGTACAAAAATGAGCAGTGCATTTGTGTTTTAAAAGTCCAGTCCAGCGGGTTCAGGGGAAATTCGCAAAAATACCGAGTTCAGAACGAACGCTCTTCGCGTTTTTTTTTTTTCCCCAAGCGAGAACATCTGCATCAGTCCCTCCGATCGACAAGGCCGAGTTCTCCGCATCTGCGCTTCCTGTCGACGCTTCCCCCTCCTTTCATTAGTCCAAATCAACAGAGAGGAGGGTCCCAGCGGACACAGAGATTTCCAGGGACTCTGATTGGCTGATGCTGGAAGACTGGCAGACCAGTACAGATCAGTCCTCCACACAGAAACCTGGGCAGAGACACAGGTGTGGGGGGGAAAGTTAATCCACAGTCCCGACGCTAACTAGCCCACGTGTAGTTGCAGGAGGCTAGGCTAGGCCCTTTAGCGCTAATCAAACCAACAACATGTAAGAGGCTAACGAATCAGGTTTACAGCTGCATATTTCAAAAAACCTTAAACTGTCCCTTTAACCACTTGGCCAAAGAGACAACTCCCGCTCCGATGAACTCTTTGTGATGGACGAACGTGTCGACGCAAAGTGGATCTCGGCGTCGCTCCTGCGGCTAAAATAAGCAGAAAATCCTCAGTTACGCACAAACGAGAACGATTCCAGCGCCACCTGATGAGAACTGACTCGAAGGGTGAAGATCTCTGCTGCTACGTCTGCGACTCGGCCTCCCGCTCCGCCCCCACCACCCTCCGGATGCTCTTGATGGACAGGTACATCTCCTCCTCGGGGTCGTAGTAATAAAACTTACTCAGGTAGGAGATCAGCGGTCTGGAAAAGAGATCGGTCAAAGTCATTTGAATACGTGCGGGGGACGAGAGAGCTTCAACATGCCGGAGAGTCTGGCGCTTGCGTCCCACGGTCACGTGACCGCGTTACAGACAGGTGGGAGGGGCGTACCTGGGCAGTGGAAGCTCCTGGATGTGGTCGATGCGGACGATTTGTCGGATGCAGAAGCGACAGAGGTGCTGCAGCGACTTCACGTTGCTGAAGCGTGATACGGGATACAGCAGCTGCACCGGGGTGGGAGGAAGCCCTGTGACACGCGCACACACACACACACACACACACACACACACACACACACACACATGCACACACACATGCACACACACACACACACGCACACACGCACACACACTTGAGTTACTGCTCTTGAATAAGTTCGTCCACACGTTTCTTATCGTCAACTCGCCCCGTGAAAAGACCAAAACCAACAATGTGGGAGTCGCAGCTCGGACCCTGTCGTTCTTACTCATTTATATAAAACGTCAATCAAACAGGAGAAAACGGAGGAGGACGCTGGTGCATTGTGGGAAACGCTCGGCTTCCGAGGACGCTCTCGGCGCATCACGTTGGCTTTTTCCAGATGTGGGTCGCACTGACATTAACCGGACGACACGTAAACACGCATTAAAGCGCTCGAGACCGCAGTACTGCGAGTACTCGGACTCGGGCTTACATGCATACCTATGAAAAATACATGTGCAGTACGTCTTTACCATGCGGACGTACTGTACGACATAAATGCCTCCGTGTAGTCTTAGCTGCGTACTGTCAGGATGCAGCTGCGCCCTGAATCACTGACGCACACACAGACACTCCTCCTCTGTCTTTCGGCCGCTTCTCGCTTCTGATTGGCCCGGGGCTGCGTGACCTATATTTTACCTGGGACCCGGGAGCGGAGGAAGTAGAGGAATTTGCCGTTCTTGGAGTGCATGATGGCTCGCTCGATGAACTCCACCACCGAGTGGCAGCGGTCCTCAAACTTCGGGTGGCACCACAGGCTGAACGTCCCTGGAGAGGAGGGGGGGAAATGTTTTGTTTACAGTAAACATGTCACCGTTTGTTCAAACTCAGGTCCACTCGTTAGACAAAACATCGCTGCCGATCTGGATTCTGATTGGCTGAGCAGCGGAGGCCGCTTCTACCTGCACGGGGCCGAGAGGAACGTGTGCAGCTCCCTTGACTTCAACTTCCTGGAAAATGTTTTGCTGTGGGAAAACACGCGTGCACTACTGTACCTAACACGGATGTTTAGTGGGAGATTTCAGAATAAAAGCCCGTCTGTCTCCAACCAGCCACTCTGTGTTTAGACAGAAGCAGAATGCGTTTTTGTGTGTGTGTGTGTGTGTGTGTGTGTGAGCTGACTTCCTGTTGACCGCTCCGAGGTTGTTTATCTCCGGGCCCTCCGCTCTCGCTGCGCTCGTGCTGATGCGAACGCGTTGTGTCAGTCGACGCGGCGCGTCTGAATAATGAATGTGTTTCCAGGCATGACTCCATAGCCGTACGGCGGCGGCTCATTAAAGGCAGAGCCCCCGGTTTATTTACGTCTGCGTGTGCGTGCGCGCATCTCCCGTGAGTCACCTTGTTAGCTTGTCACACGCATGGCGTGCACCTTTACACGCGCGAGTTGCCCGTGCTCCGGTGATGTCGTGCGACCCGATTGGATCGCTGTAAGGACGCGTTTGTGTTTGCTCTGTCTCGACACACGCTTCGTTCGCGAGCACACACACACACACACACACACACACTGCGTGATCTGAGGTACAGAAACCAGTATTTGTACCTCAGTGCATGTATTTGTATGCACTATTGTATGTATATGTATTCAGATATTTCCACTGAGGACAGATGATGTCATAACAGCGGCAGAGTACATGTGCTGTGTGTCGGTGCAGGGTCAGCTGGCATGTGTGCACGTCTTCTGCGACTCGTCACGCTAACGTGTCCTCATACATGTGCTGCGTGTCCACGTTACACGCCTGAAGTGTTGGATGACCAGCATATGGATGCTCCTGTTTCTGGAGGCATGTGTGTGTGTGTGTGTGTGTGTGTGAGAGTTTGCTGAGAGCATGTATTATGTTTGCATTGCTGCACACATATGTAAGAAGGTGTTTACTTGTGCATCTTTCTGTCTTTGCGAGGACCAGCTTTTGATCTTTGGACCGCCGCCGAGCTCCTGGGAAGTTTTTTTTTTTTTTGTTTTTGGAAAGTGAGAACACTTCAGCTCCGGCTGAGGTCGGGGTTGGGTTACAGAGCAGGTGAAGTCTGGGGAGGGCGCCAGCGATGATGTCAGTTTCATCCTATGACTGTGCACACGCCCGCGGCGAACATGTACACAAGCACTGCGTAATGCTTTCATTTACACATCGCTGTGGTTAATTTTGTTGACACGTGTGTGTGTGTGTGTGTGTGTGTGTGTACCTCGGTAGTGCTCCATGCGCGTGTGGTGCGTGACTCCCTGTGACCTGAAGCTGAGGCTCAGGATGTAGCGGGGGTCCGAGCTGTCCCGGACCAGGAAGGACCCGTCCGGTTTCCCCTTCAGCTTCATCTCCGCGTCCTCCCAGTTCATCGGACCCCAGTACCAGCCGCACTGCGGGGGAACAGGAACCGGCAGAACGTGAGACACGGTGAGACCCGGCCGAGAAAACCACCACCACAGTCATCATCCATCGACTACAGATCATCTGATCTGCTTCTAAATAGTTTTGGAAATTTTGCAGAACAGCCGAGATACCTATTGAATTAATCTTATTTATTTATTATTTTTAATTACATATATTTATTATTTTTTCTTACTAATTTATTCCTTTATTTCTATTATTATTATTATAGTTTTTATTGTTGACGAGCAATATGAGCTGAGTATTGTATCACAAGCTCAAATCTATTTTAAACACGGTGTTTTCTAATTTCATTCGTTTCCTTTCACGTTTTTATATCTGCAACAGTCTCAAAATTTATTTAAAATCAGTCAATCCTTTCAGGTGGAAAAAAAATACCTATCAAATTCAGTTTACTGACAGAAAAATGTGCAAATGTTCATGTTTCAATGCTGAAACTACAACATGAGTGACAAGTTTTAACTGGTGCGCCTGTGCGTGACTGTTGTGTTACTGTGTCGTCAGCTGTCCCACCTTCTCCAGCTCTCTCAGACTGGCCGTGAAGTTGCTGGCCTCGGACCGCCGCAGGGCACACAGCACGGGGGGCGGGGCCTGCCGGGCGGGGGGGAGCGTGTCAGCCGGCGACGGGGTCGAATGAGGGAGGGCCCGGAGGAAGGCGTCTAAATAAACAGATTAAAAAGGGCCGGCGTGAAGATGACATCAACAGGTGGGGAGATGACACCCTCCCCCCCCATTCACACACACCCCACACCCCCTATCATGTCTTACCATTGAGGCTGAGACTGTGCTGGATGGTGGCGTGGGAGGGAGGAGGAGGAGGAGGGAGAGGCAGGGGGAGGGACTGCAGGGAGGCGCCCATAACTAGGAAAGGCCCAGGCTGAGGCCCGGCTATGTCATCTGGAGGAAGGACAACGAGGAGAGAGTGAGGTGAGGTGAGGAGGGAAGGAAACAAGGAGAGGAGAGGCAAGTGATGGAGGGACGGGGGGGAAGGAAAGGGGGAGGAAAACGAAAACAATAGTGTCGAGGAAGAAACAGTGAGAGAGGGTGAGGGAGGAAAAATGAAGGAAAGTTAAAGGAGAGAAGGAAGGAAGGAAGGAAGGAAGGAAGGAAGGAAATACTGCCTCAAACCCTAACAAGAGTAACAACTGTGGATTAATCCACAGCTGAAAATAGTCCCTAAAAAAATTCCCTCCTTTTTGAGTTACATTTCTTAAAAAACTCCATTTCCCAGCTCTTTAATTAAACTTTATTTGATTTTAATGACAAAACATATTCGTGACCCATTTTTAAGGATTTACAAAATGTTGTGCGTCGAGTCTGCTGCATATGGGAGTCAGAAAATATCAGGCTCAGGGGGGGTAAAAAAGAAAACGCTGTTGTAAAGGTCAAAGAACGGCCCGTCCCATAAAGCTGCGGAAACTGTCTGTCAGTCACAATCGTCAAACGGCCGCATCATCAAGAAACTAAACCAACAGAGGTAAAAATAGACAAATGAGTCCGACAATCCAAAGAACAACACAAAATGTTGTTTCCCACCCCCGCCCGGTACACACCGTTTACCCGTGACTGGAGGGAAAACGCTTTCCCTTTGCCATCGTGCCATCGTCTGAGTCACTGCATCCAGATTTCAAATTAAATCTGTAGTTTGCAGCTGACCTTTCAAAGCGCCTCCAATCAGATTACAGCAGATTACCAAAACTTGTCTGCGTCTGAGTTTCCAGAAACGTAACGGCAGAAAACAAAATTGATAAATGAGTATTTGGCCAAATTGGAAATATTAGGAGAAGCCGCCAGAGCTTCCTTTTCATCTAAACTCAGACAGAAAACCATCTTGCATGAGTGTCAGGACGAGCAAGAGGAGGAGAGACGCAGATGAAAAGATATAAACAGAATGGAGGGGGAGAAAAAAAAAAGTACCTAGCAGACTGAGACTTCGGCGTGGAGGAGGAGGAGGCGTGGGAGGGTGCGGGGTGTTAGCCCCTCGCCGTGAAATGTCCACATCCACCAGAGAGACAGTCTCACCTGAAGCCGGGAGAAAAGGCAGACGATTGGAGAACAAGGAAGGGAAAGTGGAGGGAGGAAGTGAAATCAAGATGCAGGCGGCAGAAGAAGAAGAAGAAGAAGAAGTTAAAAGGACTGTGGTTTGTCTGTCTGTGTGTGTGTGTGTGTGTGTGTGTGTGTGTGTGTTTGCCTGTGCTGCAGAGTGCCATTAAAGCTGCACCAGGCAGGATGTTTATGGAAAATTACACCCGGCTAATCAGCCTAAATCACTGCAATAAAAAAGAACATCCCATCCCCGCTAATTGAGACGCTGCAGATTCACTTTTTTTTTTTTTTTAACCAAAGTGAAATTCTGCAGTCGGGGCCAGTTACTCTCGGGGAAAGAAACAAAATCAAACGTTATGAGCCAAATCCCCCACCGTCTCCTCGACAGCAGAGGGGACTGGACTCGCGCTGCATCGTCTCTTCAGCTTCCCCCTTTGTGGTTGGGAAACATCACAGGCCGGCCGGGTCGGTAAACACGAGCCGGGCTCTGGGTTTAAAATAACTCCCCCTCGCCCCGATGGGAACGCCATCAGGAATCATCGCCGGGTACGGCTTTAATGTTTGTGTCTAATTGGTGGTTAGCACTGTGCCCAGTGTGTGTTCATTAAAAAACGACAAAAATCTTAATTTTTCAAGATGTAAATTTAGCAAGACTGAGATCCACATGCTTATGTGGGACACCAGGATGTGCCTCTGAGCCCTGTGGAGGTGTTGTAAGCCGATTCCTATAAAGTCAGCTAAATATTTTTACTTTTTTTTTTTTTTTTTTTGCCAACTGAGTTACAGACCTCTTCACCATTCTTACCGTACCCAGAGGCTTTTTGTGCTAAATCGGGTCTTTTCTGGTGCACCAGCTACAGAGTGTGACTGGTGAGAACAGTGAAATCCTGCCTGTTTTTGTCAGCTTTTATCATCAGACCTTTAGAAGAGGAGTCTGACATTTTTGGGAAACATGCTTATTTGCTCTGATTTAGATGAGAACAAACTCCCTCATCCTCTCATCTAACTCTTGACAATAAGCGAACAAGCATATTCCCAAAATTACCCCATCATTTCTTGAGTATTAAAATCTCCAAGGAGAAGCATAAGGGTGCAAAGTTAAAACATGAACTAGGGATACACTTCTCCTAATGAGTCATTTTAATTACAATGGCTGGAAATTGAACTTCAGTACTTTTTGTGTGGGGGAAACGATTAAGAAGTGCTGAATACTGAATGTTCACCTCAGCTGCTTTGACACATTATCAGTCTTGTTTCAATTTTTAACTATTAATATTTAAACAATAATTTGGCTTTAAAACCAGAAGTGCACTGAAGCAATAACTCAGGCCACCCTGTTCACACAAACCGACCAGGTGGCTAATTTTGTTGGGTCAACCTTATTTGTGGATGTAAAGTGAACCTGGTTATTAATTTGGCAGAAAACTTACTATATACAAATAATAATAATAATAATAATAATTTGGGACTGACTTACTTACTTACGGTCTTAATACTGTTAATTCAAGCTGTGCTAAATGTAGAAGTCTAAAGGCTAACTGTACAAAACAATTAGCTTACATTAGCCCAATATTTACAAAGGAGAATTAGCTTAAACGTACAAATAATTACCTTCCCATTCGCCCATAGCAAAAAATATATATATATATAAATTATTTTAAAAAATAAGGCAGACGTTCAAAGTAAACACCAGCAGGAACTTAGCTAGCTTCAGCCGACGAACATGGCGCCTCTTTTAACGCGTTTAACGGTCCACTTCCTGTTTGGGAACGTGCGTTTCACCGGGCGACCTGAACCGAACGTTACCCGTGGAGGAAGACGGGCCGGCGCGCGCGTCGCTGGGAGACGCGGTGACGTCATGTTTTGTTCGGACGAGACTGAGATGGACTCAACTCCCGGAAATAACCCGGCGCTCCCGCTCGCATTTGAACTACTTCCGCGGGCGCCATCTTTGCTTCGCGTTGTGTTTTCGCCGTCGTTGCCGATGACGAGTTACGCAAAAAAACGTGCCGATTCAGCGCATTAGTGAAAGCGGTGGAACTGGATTAAATTAAAATATAAAATCCACTTTTTTTTTTTTTTTTTTTTTACACAACAGCAGGGAATATTATTGACAAAATGTACTTCGACTATGCGAAATAAAATGACTCATGATGCAGACTGGCTTCTTGCAATGGAGGATACACCAAATTGATTTGTTACAGTCTGGCAACCACAAAATGTTATCAATAATTAACTTATTCCTAATCATTGATTAGAAAGTGGTATTTAGCGTCTTTTTGAGGAGAATGTGGACCCAATCTTAAACTGTGAAGTAATTATAGAGGTCAGATAAGAAGCCTATAGTGGAGTAAACAGGACAATATTTCCTCCTGGGGTTGGGCGTCCTGCAATTTCAGCGAAGTGTGTGTGTGTGTGTGTGTGTGTGTGTGTGTGTGTGTGTGTGTGTGTGTGTGTGTGGCAGCATTATAGCTGAATAAGCAGCAAAGCGTGGTCTTACCGGTGAAAGCAGAGAGGGAGGCAGGGGAGAAGGCACTGTGGGCCCTGGTCATTCTGGGCTGGCTGTGGCTGCAGGGCGGACACCAAAACAGAGACGAGAAGAAGAAGAAGTAGAAGAAGAAGAAGAAGAAGAAGGAGGAGGAGATGAAGATGAGATGTTAGAGCGCAGGGAAGAAGTCTTAGTAGCTACGCAGAGGTTCAGAAAATTAGCTCTCCAGTATGTGTCTGCTGTTTGGGGTCCTGCAGCTCTCCTCTTTTACTTTTCTGTTTGATGCAGTTATAACTCCAGCAGTCAATATTTTTGAAGCATTTTTTTAAATCACAGCCTTCCTTTAGTTAGGAGCTGCTGTGAATAAAGACGAAGCATTGGGGAGGATAGAGGATGACGAGCCACAAAGGTTTGAAAAATCTCTGCGTCTCACAACATGCAGCAGCAGAAAGGTGCCGGCTGAAGGAGATAATTCAGGCCAGTAAACAATGACTGTTGTGTTCATAAAGAATAAATTGTGTATGGCAGATCGGTAATCATTAGGAGAGGAATCAACATGTCGGGGCTCAGTACACAAACAGTGAATCAACAGTGTTTTTACTGCATCACATTTCTTTCAGCTTTTTTGTTTTCATTTGCACCATCCTGGTTTTTAGACATATTTCACCATTTCTACATCATCTCAAAAAACCTCAACTTTGTGTTTAGCTGCTTCTGAACTTAGACTGTTATACTATCAAAGCGCACACCTGAATATTAGACTGTAAGGCTAATCTTGGACTGGTTCGGGCCATGTGTGGCTGCTCACCTGTCTGCGTCCTGCTCAGCACCCGCAGAGCTTGCCATGTCCACCAGACTCCCGGCAGACGACACTGAGTAGGTCACAGAGGGCCTCTTGTCCAGAAGGTGATTGGAGCCGCTGCAGCTTTTAGTCCGGAACAGTTTGCTCAGGCGGATCTTTAACGAGCCCTTTTTGGACTTCCCGGAGACTTTGAGCGTCTTTTCCGCACCGGTCGCCCGGCCCGTGGGAGTCCGCGGCGCGCTGGCGCACCGCTCCGGCCGCCTCCTGGGTGTCGACGCCTGGCTCGGATTTGGACTCGTGGCCCAGGGAGAGCTCTGTACCGGTGTTGGCGACGGCGACATGGCGGAAACCTGGGCGACGACCTCCGAATCCCCGGAGCTTACCTGCGACAGACGGCTGGCTGAGCTCCCGTGCAAGCCGCACACCTGCGCGCCAAGATGCGCCGCCGAGGCCGCCTGGGTCGCCGCGGGGGCCATCCCCTCCACCTGCCGCCTCAGCTCCGCTTGGAAACTGCTGATGGAGAAAGCCCCAGACATTTTCTGAACTATCTCCCTTTTCCTGTTGAGTAAAAACTCGCGGCGTCCGTTTTCATCCTCCGCCTCGTCCTCCGGGCACTCCTCCATGTCCAGGCCGGCAACATCCCCGCTCCCCAGCCCCTCCAACACCAACAAAGCATCGCTGGTCTCTGTGGGGTCGTCCCCGGGTTCCACTCCACCCCCCACCGGCCCGTGTGCACCCTGACACGAACACTGCGGGAGCTCCCCCGCTTTGAACAGCATCTTGGGGACCGCGCCGACCCCCAGCTCCCCGAAACGCCGGGCCAGCTCGAACACGGCTCCCTCTCCGTCCCTGGTGGCGCAGCCCCATTTAGAGTCAATCACGGCGAGAGGGTTGGATCTCTCCGACAACAAGGGCCACTCGGGCGGGGTGGTGATGAGCCGATGCCGGCGGCACAGCTCCGCAGCTCCTTGCACCTCCGCGGATACGGAGTCCGGAGGATGCCATGTCCGGTCCAGCAGGTTCTGCTGCTGCTGTTGCTGCTGCTGCTGCTGCTGCAGCTGCTGCTGAGCGTCTCCGGGACCCAGGGTGTTGTTATTGACGGTCGGGTCGGAGCAGCCAGACCCCGGGCTCTGGTCCAAACCCAGCGCATCCCTCGGCTGATTCCGACGGTCTAATTCCAAAATCCCCTCTCCGTTCCGCATTATATTGGAGAAGACCAGCAGTTGAGGCCGCAGGCCAGGACTGGGAGTGAAGTCAAAGCCCTGGGCCTCCATGGGGCTCTGCGGCGGAGGAGGCGCGGACAGCGGGGCTCGGCTCTCCGTCCCCCCGGCGTCAGGTGCAGCCGTGCCCTCGCCGCTCGGCTGGGCTTTGTTCAGGCGGCCGCCGGGATGCTCGAGGCCCGCCGTCGGATCTCGGCTTATATCCAACCCCGCTTTGACGCCGCTGTGAGCCAGGACCTCCTTCCCCAGCCCGGCCACCAGGTTCCCGTTTTCTGCGTCCAAGCGGTCGTCCTCGGCCGCGGAAACCAGGCGCATCAACACGAAGTCGGGCGACATATCTTGCGCGTTGTTCATAATTATTCCTCGGGGTCGCGAAGTGAGAATTATGAGGCGATGCGCTCTTCACATCGCCAGCCGCGGCTTTCTCTCCCCCTTATAATAAAGAAAGGGCCGAGCCGCCGCTGCCTCCCATAAACAGGCTGTGCGCGAAGATGCCAGAAAATATATCAGGCGATTTTTTCATCCTCCTCCCCTACGACAGGCTCGCATCCATCTGTCAAATATCTGGAGGAGGGGGGGTGGGGGGTGAGGGCAGTTTGCTCCCGGCGGCAGGCGGACCCCCCCTGGGTCAGACATGCGGTCTGATCCGAGCGGAATAAAGAGCCAGCGGAGTCTCCGGTCAGTGACCACAGTCTGCCTCTGTGTTCCCAGCCAGGCCCCACCCGCTCCTCCTCCGCCCGGCTCCGTAATGCCGCTTTATGGGCACCGATGATGAGAACTGTATAAATTATTCCGTGGCGTTATTATTTTTTTTTTTAAATATCAACAGAGGCCACGTCCCAACAGCTGATTTCTGTTTTCATGCCTTACATGGGAACAAAGGTTAAAAATTTTTTTTTAAAAATAAATAAAAATGAAATAAGAAATAAACCCAAAGCAAATCACCGTTATCTTCTTTCCGTGTTCCTGTGATATTCATTCATAAATCAATGGGCAGCTGTTTCTGTGCTGCCACTGCAGGGCTGCCTTTTATTGCTTTACTTTATGTTTTATTTGCCAGGATAATGTTATTCATCTTCATCCCAGTCTGGGTTTTTTTTTTTTTCCCATGTAGGAATCTTTCTTTTCTTTTGGAAAAAGAAATGTCATGACATATTTTTAAAGACCACAACTGTTGTGCAGGTGTAGAATCTGAAATATGGGAAATAGAGGGGGGGAAACAACACTGGGCATTTCTACAGGAGCAATTAACCTAAATGAGTTATAAACCATTAATAAATAATACAGGATAGCTAAAGTACAACAACAAAGAGTGTGAGGAGAAAACAAAAGCAGGAGGAGGTGCTTTTCTCTCGTAGCGACGCTCCTGAGCTGACAGATGGCTGTAATTCTACAGAAATGAGAATCACCCTAATATTCCTAGCCTCTTGTGCACGGTGAAAGTCCAGGGGGAGCAACCTGCTTTATGAAAGTCTCTACTCGCTTCCAGGCCGAAGATCATCACTTAGGTTTTATTTGTTTTTAACCATCCAGGGTAAGGCTTGGATGTGATATGACAGAGGAGAGGGTCTGCTGGATTTATGGACAAATAACCGTGTGTGAATCGTGTGACTTTGGACGGCTCGCCCCAGAGTTCATGCACAAATTGGGAACAATAAAGGGGCCGAGAATAGAGCCCTGGGGGACCCCTGCAGGTAATACAGTGAGGTCTGAACCATATATAACCCTTATGATTGGACAAGATGTGGACATTTACCAACATAATTGTTCCTCCAAAATAATCCATATTTGTGTGTGATGATTCCATAAATCTAAACTGGAGCTCATATCTCACCTGGAACCTGTGTAACTCATGTTGCGACTTCTCCTGCCCGGTCCTTCACCTCGCCCTACACTCCTTATCAATAAGGGGCCCTGCTGCCTTGGTTGCTATGGTTACTGCCGATGGGAGCGGAGCGCCTGAACGCATCCTATGCGAGAGAGATAAGCAGCGGGGTATGGTCATCCCGCGTCTGACCTTGTGTGTGGACAATGAGGAGAATACAGACCAGGCAAACACAATACACCACCAAGTGACGGTGCGAAATATGCACACACACGCACACACACACACACACACACACACACACACACACTCTTACCTGCTTGGCAGCAAACATGTCGGCGGACAGCGAGAGACCAGCTGGTGAGCGTAGCGGAGCATTTAGCAGCTAAAGAGCTGGATAGTTCCCTCAGGGGGCTGGTGGAGACCAAAACAGAGCTAAAAAAGGTAGAGTTAACATAAACACAAACAGACAAAAACAAAAACACAACCTGCCTGGTAGATGTAATAATTATGAATAATAAAAAGGAGGGTAGAGCTTGCATAACAGATCACACACATGAACCCTGGTACAAGAATCAGGGAAACACTCAGGTGTAACCCCCCCCCCATACTCCAGTAATTGCTCGATCTCAGAACCTGGTTGATGTCATTAGTTCCACCTGTGTTTCTCCTGCCATTACAGAAAAAGCCTGCAAATCATTCCAACATGAAGAAACCGATCGTAGGCTCGAGCCGACGGTCAGGAGAGCACGAGAACACAAGAGGAGAAACCAGAAAATGATATTTCATGTTTCAGTGTCATTAAACTGCTCCACTCTGACTTACCACAGAAATGACCTGTAATACTTTCACTCACTGCAGAGAACCAGTTGTTTTCTTCATGTGTTTATTCTGTTGAACTACACATGACAATAATAAATATGCCAATGATTTAAAAAAACAACGATGTAAAGTATCTAAAAAAACAACAATAAAAAAAAAAATCAAAGAGCATCTAAAGTCGATAACTGAATTTGTGAGGGAGGAGGCCGTTTGCTAAATCGCTCCGGATCTCCCAGCGAAGCGCCGAGCGTTTCTTCTCCGTAGGCACGACGTAGGTGTTTGGCACGTGAACCCTCCGAGGTTTTGGCTGCAAGAAAGAGAGATGGGTTGTTTTTTTTCCACATTTGTGTGTGTGTGTTGTTTGTTGCAATAAACGTGTTGCACAGTGCAGCTTTACAGAGAATATCTGAGGAGGTACTTACTGGAGGAGGCTGGTAAGCAAGACGTTCCTGAAAACAATTAAAATAAACTGTCAGGAAACAACAACAACTTCATTATACGACGATGAAGTGTCCTGCAGTTTTTATACAACTTTTACTATTATTTGCATTTTTCATGAAGTTTTTGGCCTCAATATCCTCTGATATTTTTCACCACTAAAGAAAAAAGGCATCAAAGTGGCGGGAGTTTGACAGACTGAATGTTTGTACACTAAACAAAAGACACAGCGTTGTTTTCAGACCTTTATCTCCCAGCGGAGAGACCTCCTGTCCTTCTCTCCCGGGAGTTTGAACATTTCCCAGAGCTGCTTATACTGGAAATACCTGCATTAGTGATTAAAAAACAAAAGATCAGACGAGTCAGCGTGAGTCTGTGGGGAACGAGAGCGTTTTATCCTGACGTCACCGTTTGTTTCTCTCCTCGCTCAGGCTTTTTAACTTACTTGGCCACCGGGTCGGTCTTCTTCGTGGTTTGCTGACTCATCACGGGTCGGATGACTGAAGCAGAAACACGTTGGATAAACTGTAAAACGGGTTTGTTAACCGTCAGTATGGAGACGCTGGGTCGGTGTTCACTTACAGGATTTGGGTTTGGGCCGAAGGTCGCCGGCGCTTCGGGTTCGACTCTGTCGGAAATCGAATAAAAAGTCGTTTTAAAAAAATAACGCCTCATCGCTTTCTTCAAAGACATTTGGGGTCTTGCATTAATAATAATTAAAAAAACCTTTCAAGGTGTCAAGTGAGTGCGGCGTACATTACCCACCATGCCTCTGATGTAGGAATGGAAAGCGCTCAGGGACGTCCCGTCGGCCTCAGAGCTGCCGCCGGCGTCACTCTCATCCGTCACGTCTTCATTCTCCGCCTCGGAGTCGCGGCGCTCGGGCGCGGACAGGTGAAGCTCCGCCAGACGCTCCTCCAGACAGCTCGCTGCGTCTGCCGGGAAAAAAACCAAACAACAACAACAACAACAACAACAACAACACGTGAGATTACCGGACAAAACCAAGTCAGTTTAATCTGATGAGATCTGTGCAGAGGGAGACACATATTTGTGCACAGTTGAACAACAACAGCAACAAAAAAAAAAAAAAAAAAAAAAAATCACACTGACCCCCAAAATATTTATGCAAATAAACCAATTATGTCTTGTCCCACAGAAGAAGCAACAACAGTTATTTTAGTTTCAAAGCAGTGAGGTAAAAAAAAGTGATGATTTTCCATTTTACGACTTGAAGAAAAGTAGCTCTAACTTTACACAACAACAACCTTCTACCTTTCTTCTGCCTCAGGTTTCCTTCCCACTCCTCAAACATCTCCTCGTACGTCATGCGGCTGAAATCCACTTTGGAGTCGATGAACTTGATGTCCCCGTTGCTCCAGGACTCGTCCGGTTCTTCGGACTCCTCCTCGTCCCGGGGTCGTCGCTCCACGTTATTCTTCTCCAGGAGGTCGGGTTCCTCGTCTTCGTGATCACCTCCATCTTCCAAAAACCTCTCGTCCCGCGAGAATCCTTCTTCGCCCGCAGCGTGGTGGTGGTGGCGTTGCTGCTCTGGTCTTTCATCCGTCACATCGTTGGTTTCGGACTCTTCTGCCCGCTCTTCATCTCCGCCCGTGACATCCACCTCTTCACGTGGACCGCACCCAACGTTAGCTTCCGGTTTGCAGTCGGGAACGTGCGCGGCTTCCACGTCGAACCAGCCGAAGCTGCTCAGCGAACGATCGTCATCTTCGTCGTCCCGCGCCTCGGACAGGTCTCCGCAGCTGTCCTGGTCGAACTCGGTGATGGTGTGGTCGTCCATGTCCTCGCCTCCCTCCTGCTCCTCTGGTCTGTAGGTGCCGTAGCCGGAGGTCATCAGACTCGGAGCTGGGCTGCTGGAACTGCTGCTGCAGTTTTCCCCCTCCTTCTCCTCCTCCTCCTCCTCCTCATCTTCATCACATCCATCTTCTGACTCCTCTCCAGTGAACTTCCCCTCTGAGGCCTCCCAGAAAGAGTCCTCTGCCTCGGTTCCAGGTTTGGAGTCTTCCTCATTAACCACTTCCTCAGGTGTCACCTGTTCCTCCTCCTTCTGCTCCTCTTCATCATCCTCCTCCTCCTCCTCATTAGTTCCATCTTCTGACTCCTCTCCAGTGAACTTCCCCTCGTCGTTCAGCCCAGGTTTTTCTTCCTCTGAAGCCTCCCAGAAAGAGTCATCTGCCTCGGATCCTGGTTTGGAATCTTCCTCATTAACTATTTCTTCTGGTGCCACCTGTTCCTCCCCTCCTCCCTCCTCCTCCTCCTCCTCCTCCTCCTCCTCCTCCTCCTCATTACTTCCATCTTCTGACTCCTCTCCAGTGAACTTCCCCTGGTTGATCTGCTCAGGTCTTTCTTCATCTGAAGCCTCCCAGAAAGAGTCATCTGCCTCGGTTCCAGGTTTAGAGTCTTCCTCATTAACCTCTCCTTCAAACTCCTCCTCCTCCTCATCATCCGAACTTTCTCCAGTGAACTTCCCCTCATTAGTCCGTCGCTCAGTCGCCACCTGCTCCTCTTCCTCCTCCTCATCATTACTTCCATCTTCAGAGCTCTCCGTGGTGAAGTTCGCCTGATTGCGCGGCTCACGTTTTTCTTCCTCCGAAGCTTCCTGGAGAGAGTCGTCTTCCCTCGTCGACCCCTCGCTCGATCTGCACCTCCTCTTCGTCCTCCTGCTTCTCTCCGTCAGACCAAAACGAGGAGCTGAGGGAACTCCTGTCGCGGTCGCTGCCCTCGTCCCGACGAGTGTCGTACATTTTGTACATGTTGCTGACCTGTGCTCCGGCTCAAGTGTGTGCAGAGTGAGATCTGTTGGAGGCGCCAGGCTTAAGGAGGGAGCAAAGAGGATTAAGCTGAAATCCAGGAGCCTCAACAGACACAACAGCGCCTGCTGCTGGCGACCGGAGGGATTACACTCTTTAATTTCATATCACCTCACCCCAGTGCACTGCGCTCCTTGCTGTGTTTTTTGTGTTTGGTGCAAAAAAAGATTTTGAAAGTTGAAGTATGAAATGTTTTTGTTTTTTGATTTATATTTGGTTTTATAATTTGTTCATTTTAATTTGGGTTTTCACTCATGTTCTGTAAATAATATTATTACTACATAGAAACATTAGAAAACACTCGTTAGAATCACAGATTTGAATAATTCACGTTACCGGAGTCTTCGCTGTAGACAGATTCATCGCAGACAAGTGACTGTCCTTTATGTTTCCTGTAAGATGGTGGAATGATTATTTAATTAATCACTTGATAAAGAAATACTCAACAACTTTGATCACTTATTGATTGTTTCTCATTTATCAAATAACACTGCTGCAGTGTTACAGTATTTCAATTGTGCGTTGTTCACCTCAGGACTTTTCTCTTGATGAAGCGTCTCGCCCGGGTGTCTGGGGAGGACATGTAGCTGTCTGTTAGCGGCGGGTGGAGGGTGTCCTCGGGGTCTGGCTCCACCCAGAGCCTGGTGGGGGCCCCCGGGGGCAGCTGGAGCTTTGGAGCCACCGAGTGCTGAGCGTACGAGTCACAGTTCTGACAGGCGGTGAGCACCTGAGTGGTAAATAATGCACATTATTACTCTCTATTACAGCGTTTCAACATGAGGCCTTGTTCTGAGGGACCGACACTAAAACCTGAGAATCAACATCCTGCTTGTGATGTCATGTTGTCTGTATTTATGAAAAAAAAAGGCAGTAGGTGGTAATAAACACTTACCGGTCTCTCGTGGTCTGTATCGGCTGCATGTAAGAAAAATCCCTCGCCGCTGCCTTTAAAGCAGCTCTGACCAACTGTGAAGGAAAAACCCCAAACTCATCATTAACAAATCATTCTACTGGAAATTTATTCAGAGATAAACGCAATAAAAACACACTTATTACGATCGCACAGTGAGACAAGCGGTCTGACCTTTTTCTTTGGTGTAGGCTGGAGGACTCGGCTGAGACGTGGTGGAGTTTATCTGGGTGGGTGATGCAAAGGTTTTCCATTCCCCGTGTCGAATCAGTTCGTCGAGATCTGACGCGACACAGAAAGCAACTGTAATCCTTCATGATGAGGTTTAAACGTGGAAATCGTCACATATATTGGAGTTTGACGAGCTAACCTCGCTTGAAGTCACGCAGCCTGTGTTTTGGTATGTTTTTGTAGCCGAGGATCGCCAGCTGTTCTTGAATTTCCTCTTCGGAGAAATCCAGGTTGTCCATGATATTTCCTGCTTTAAGTCAAGGAGGGAGTGTAAAATCTGAAGGAAGGAAAAACAAGGGTTTATTTATGGGGAGCAATGACGCATTATAATAAAAAAAGTTTGTTAAAAGGCAAGACTTGTAGTTCTCTTCGGGTACAAAACTGAATTATTAGCTTCCAGCTCATCTGGCATTTAAACAAAGAAACCTGGATGCTAATTAGTGACATTAGGGTTTTAAATTCATCCGAATTTAGTAGTATTTACTAGTAATGTTTTACAGAACCCAAAATGTCAGTTTAATCCTCGCGTACACGTACCAGTAACTACGCCAACTTCAAATTTGCAGGTTTTTAAAGGGAGTTCGGCGAGCTAGGCTACACGGCAAGCTAGGCTAACAGTTAGCAGCAAGAAACGAGCAGAAACACAAACAACACACGTCGCTTTGCTTCTCACCTGACGGCGGCTGGCGCGCAGGCTGAGGCGGAACTAAACGGCCGTGTTCAACAGGCGATGTGTGCGTGTGCTGCGGGTTCCAGCGACACGGCACCAAGACAACGGCCGTTGACGAACTTTGAAAACGACGCCAGGCCCCAAACACTTCCGGCCCTTTTCTTCTTCGTCTGTTTTCCAGCCGCTCATAGCGCCTGCTGTCGCCGCCTGCTGGGGGTCCGCCAGCAGCTGTTTGGCATGAAAAAACGACGTTAATCTGGACATTTACACTAAAACGATCTAATACAACATTCCTGTGATAAATAAATCCTCCATTGTGGAAGTTAGAATGTTTATTTTTAGTTTTATGTCATTTTATGGTTTTATTACTGCATGCCACAATGTCTTATTTCATTTTAATCACAAGAGGAGTCACATTAGGAAAGAAAAAGTACTTTATATAGTATATTTATAGCCCAGTGGGGTTGTATTGTTACTAAAAACTACGTATATAATGTTTTCTCATGGTCAGCTTCCACTGGACATTCAGGTTAAATTTTTATTCTATTTCAAAGTAAAGGTAAGTACACCCCACCCTGTTTGTGTGGAGGAGCCGTCCTCCTCCTCCTCCTCCTCCTCCTCCTCTTCGTCCTCCAGTCAGCCCACAGAGCCTCAGCTTCTCACTGAATAATCAGGACTCTCTAACATCCTCCCCTTCCAGCAGGCGGTGGGGTTTCAGTCAGGGGGGAATCTGACAGGTGGAACCTCCGCGAGCCCCGTCCGTCTCTAATCTGGGAAAAAAGGGACTTTTACCGTCGTCCTCATCCTCCTCGGCCCCTGGAAGACCATGGCTCTGTCCAGGATCTGTTGGGAGTCCTTGCTGGTGCTCTTACTGCAAATCGTGCTGATTTGCTCAGCTCAGGTGAGAGATGGCTGCTCTTTCCTTACATTCGTTTAATCCCCTGGGAAAGAAAACATTCATAAATGGGTTCATGGAGATCTTATTGTACCTAATGGTGTTTGATTGCTTACGTAATGTGATATAAACTAAAATAAATAGTAAACAAAGAAGTTTGGTGTCTGTATGATGCTTAAAAGTAAGTTTAAGTTTAAATGTCATCGTGTTATTTCTAATCATCTAATATCTAATATATCGTGTTCCTGTTGGTACTTCCATCTGATTTGAGCAGTAACAAGTATGGAGTTTATATTTCTCACCATGTTTTCAGACAGTTACAGACTGTGTGCCACTATAGTGAGATACTTCTACTTGAATTTGTTTTAATCAGATCTGCTTCAGTCGTTCCAACAGGTCCGGGACTAAAAAGCTTAGCTGGATATCTGGCACAAATCTATTTCAGAGCGATTATTTTCCTTTGTTTTCTATGGGCCATTAACAAAACCAGTAGGGGGCATGTAAATGTCGATGCTGGGGAGAATAAGTAATGAGTTCTTTTCAACACAATCTATGCTCTCAAAAGCTGCAATATTTAGAAGAGACATTTATTTTTCATGACATTTATCTAAAAAAACTGTCCGTGGCCGGTGTCCATTCATTCCCTGTGCGCACACCTGGCACCAATAAGGTCCAAGCAGCAGCAGTAATCTGAACACATGCAGTAACTTAGGCGGCATAATGGGACTATGATGGAGAACCAGGTTCAGTTTCATGACCTTTCCCCTCACGTCACCCAAACAATGAGACTCTGTGTGCGCTGCCCTTCACACCAGCAGCAGCTCTGCATAATATTTAGAGATGAACTTCAGCGCAAAAAAGAAAACTGATTTTTTTTTTCTTTGTTTGTACTACAGAGAGGCCCGGTCGGTCCCAGAGGCTCCCCGGGGCCGCCCGGAGCAGCCGGCGTGCCTGGAGTAGATGGTATTGATGTAAGTTGGCGTTTTGCGTTTCAGATTGTGGCTCAAAGCTGCAGCTCAGTTCATTTCTGGGTTCATCAGCTCAGTGGACGGTGACACACGGGTTTTCCTCGGGTCACGCTGCAAAAAGAGCAGGAAATTAAAATATACGTACATGACGGCATCCGGACCGTGAGCTGTGATCTTAAGTGTTAAGAGTTCCCCAGAGCCAGAAAAAGTGTTTTCTTATTTATCTATCTATCTAGGGTGACAGAGGAGAAGACTCAACGGTGAACGGTGGAGTGGTGAGTCGACTTTTTATTAACTCCCCCCTAACAAGCAGCGTACTGCTCCTTCATAAATGCTGCCTTTGCCATTCGTTAACTAAAAATGGACGAGAAGTTAACGAGACCTTGTGCATCGCAGGGTCCCGATGGCGACAACGGCAAAGACGGAGCCCCCGGCGCTGCGGGCCTTCCGGGCGCAGACGTAAGTGAAACAGTCCAGCCGACGTCCGGACGGACGAGGGTCCCGCTGGTTCGACCCTCCGATCAGAGGATGGATGGAATCGGTGTAAGATCTGAGCCAACGCGAGATACTCAGATCTGCCGCACCGTGTGAGCAGTTTGTGTTGGACGGGCCCGAAAAAAAAAATCTCTCCCTGAATAAATCAATCTGGCTATTTAGAGGAGAGCGTGGAGTAGCTTCCTGACAGAAACAGGGGTCTTTTTGTGTGCGATGGAGGGGAGCGCGGGGGGGTCGGCCACCCCGGGGGGGGGGGGACTGTACGCCGGGGGGAAGGTGACGCAGAATGGACTCAGTGTGTTTCGCTGTCGGCGGTGGTGCCGAGGACAGACGGGCAGATTCAGGGTTTCACGTGGAGACGGTTTTAAAAAGTTTTACTCAGACCCTCGTCTTCATCCTCTCGTCTCTCACTGAGGCCTTTTCGCCAAGAGCGGGGGAGAGAGGTTATTTATAGAGGAGGCAAGTGAGGGGGGGGGCGGAGCTAAGGCCACGCCCTCCCCCCTATGATGACGACATCATATCCCATCAAAACAGAACATCATAAATGTGGAAAGTAAGACTCGAGTAACAGAACTTTTATTTTAAATTCGCTGATCTGACTGGAAAATGCACCATTAGTGTCCAACAAGCCAGTTCAGCAAGTTTAACGTTAATCCGCTTCATGACGCTGTTTGCGTTAAAAACAAGTTTTCTCTGTAACGCGCCCGACACGTCTGAAAGATTTCCTGTCATCTTTGCAGGGACCTGTTGGACCAACTGGGGATCCAGGCCCAGTGGGCCCAGTGGGGCCAAAGGTCAGTACATCATCTGTTTAGTCAAATGTCAGTGCAGCTTACACTCATACATCTCGAACATTTCTGAATGTCACGCGTCACGTCTTCATGTTTTCAGGGCGATCCTGGGAAACGTGGGTCTGCGGGGGAAGCTGTAAGTGCAGCAGCTTCAGTCCACACAAAGTCATGTGACTGCATGATCATGTGACAACAGATCTCAAACCAGTTATATATCTATGGTGTTAGCTAGCACCACCACAGAGAGATGAACGTTTCCTGTTCGTTTTTCCTTTAATTCGTCACCATATTTATTTTCAAACCGCTCAGTGAATTTTGTCGATACCCGATGATCACCGCCAACCCTCGCTCTCTCTCTCTTTCTCACAGGGTGTCGGACTCGACGGGCTTGATGTGAGTACTTGTACATGTAATCCATGCTCTTTGGTCTGTTTCCTCGTGCAGCGACCTTTATTCTGGATTAAACCGGGCGCGATCATTTCAGAACCACGTTCCCAGACAGAACCGTACAACAGTTTACTCATGCTGTACTACAAGTGGACGTTGTGCCGCCAGTTCGGATATTTTTCGTGGAAAGCAAATACGACGTGGGAAAATTTCCTTATTGGTTCATCAGACACACACCCCTGATGATGTCAGAGCGTGCTGACCACACCCCCCGGTACACTCTTACATCAGCGAGGTGCGACGTCATGGCAGTGCAGACATGTATTTTGTTTTTTTAACAGGGTATTCCTGGTACAGACGGGCTACCGGGCGAATTGGGCAAAGTTGGAGCCCAAGTGAGTTTGTTGATCTTTTTCAATTAAACACAAAGTTAAGAATGAAACTGATTTTTTTATGGAATTGAGTTTTGAGAGTCTTGTTCATCTCCACAGGGGGCGAGAGGCAAGAGAGGTCCGGTTGGTCTTCCTGGTCCCGCTGGGCCTCGGGTAAATATCGCAGCTTGTGAAGGATAAAGGACAAATATAATTTTTATTTTCAATGGTTGCAGAGTGAATACAGGGTAAATCTGTGGTACAAGAACTGGGCACATTACTGCAGTATTTTAAATACTCTGCTTTCTGTCTATCTAGGGACCTCCAGGCGTGTATCAAGGAGAGGACCTGGTAAGTTTACTACAAATATACGTCGAGGTATAAATTACTTATTTTGTTTTTAGATCAATTTATTATAAATACAGTAATCTGGGCAGCCATTTTTGTAGTTCTTATTTTATTTTTAAAATTTAAATCTGAATTTTCTTACATTTTCTTAGTTAAATTTCATCGTCGTCTAATTCTCCTCACCTCTCTCGCTATAATAAAACATGAAGCACTGAAAACAATCTTTGCAAATGCTCGGCAGTAAACAACATAGTTTAGTTTATATGGATAAAAACCCATCAGATTTTCTTTTTCTTCTCTTTCTTATGGGTTGGGGTCAGGGGTGGGTCACTGACAGTAGAGCCCCCTAGTGGCAGGGCTCTTCCATGACCTCAAATAGGCTGTTGTGTTTTTCAGTGTCCCAACGCCTGTCCCTCCGGTCTGACTGGACATTCTGGTCTCCACGGCATGAAAGTAAGATAACTTGAGTTTTTCCTCTCATAATCTGCAATTGTGAAACAGTTTTCTCTTTTAGTTACTTCTGCACTTTGAGATTAGTAACGCCCTTTTGTTCCCGCCTGCAGGGCCACAAAGGGGTTAAGGGTGAATCAGGTGAGCCCGGAAGACAAGGACACAAGGTAACATCGTGATGAGGATCTGGTTTTTAAATAGATTTAAAACACGCATATCTGTGAGATGTTAAATCCCGGCACCACCGGTTTTTCGTTCGCCTTCAGGGAGAGGAGGGAGACCAAGGACCGCCCGGAGAAGTCGGAGCTCAGGGACTCCCAGTAAAATATTTCACCATTCTCTTGCAGTCACACCAGAAGATGTTTCCTTCACGCAAACATATTAACATGGGACATTTCTGTCCCCTTTCCTCTGTCTGCTGAGTAATTTTAGGGCCCCAGTGGGACAAGAGGCCTCCCAGGAATAACTGGTATCAAAGGGGACAGGGTAAGAGGTCACAAGGTCACAGTGTACATATACAGTATATATAAATGTTTACTATGTTTGACCCCATGTACCACCTAGAGATAACCTGGCAATGCTAGAAGATTTCAGATCTTAATCTACATGTTTAAGCACAGAAGAAGCTTATATTTACACACCCCACAAAATAGCTGAAGGACACTAAGAAATTTCAAAATAAAAGATTTTTTTTTTAGGTTTACTAAGTAAATAGAAGATGACTTGAATGTCTGACGTACAATGACTCAGTTTTTAACTTAGAATTAAAAAACAGAAGTTTAATTTACAGCAACTCTCCATCTCCCCAAACAGGGACCTCGTGGAAAGTCAGGTGATGGTGGCCCTCAGGGAATCCAGGGAGCCCCAGTGAGTCCCTCACTCTCACTACAGTCTAATAATCACTTCTGCTGACGTCTCGTTTTTATGTTAACAAATACAACTGAAGAACTGAAACTGATTTTGAAAACATTTTAGGGGGATCCAGGCCAAAGAGGAGCCGTAGGTGAGACTGGGCCCAGGGGAGTGTCGGTAAGTTCCCGAGCAAACTCTTTATTAACCAGGATGTTAATTTAACTTGTTAAAGTTTGTTTGTTTTATTCACAGGGGGAACCAGGCCCACGAGGCATCAGGGGAGTACCTGGACCAAAAGGAGAGCCTGTAAGCAAACCTTCCGTCTTGTTAAAGCCAGAATCAATCAAATCAATCAACTGATGATTCTGTCTATGCAGCCAGGAATCCACCTGCTAATTTACCCTCCGTCCTCCGTACTTTCATTTTAATGTGGATGTAATCCACTTTGTAATCCTTTCCTCTGTGAACATTTCACAGGGACTTCCTGGTCCAGATGGTCGTGAGGGTATACCTGGACTACCAGGATCCAAGGTAAGCCGCCTCTGTCTGTGTTTAGTTTAAAATATTTCACCGAGACATTTCTGCTACAAAACCGTTTTTTGGCAGCAACCAAGATTTGGAAATCGTACTATTAGTTAATCTGCAACTGTCTGGCAGTTTTAATGTTTTTTTGTTGTTCTTAGGGTCTCCCAGGGAAAAGTGGGGCTCCAGGTGATGCCGGCTCTCAAGGACTTCCTGTAAGTAATTCATGATTATTATTATTATTTAGTATTTATTTTTTTAGCTCAGATGTTGATGATTGTCCTTCATGCAGGGTGTGCCAGGTGCTTACGGACAGAAAGGACACGGGGGTGTGACGGTATGACCATAACTAACTAACAGTACTATACTTCTACTATACTACTACTACTACTTCAGCCGAAAGTTATATCCGGTCCAAAGTTGATGAACTTATACTTGAGTGTTTTTGTCTCCAGGGTGTCACAGGTGTTCCAGGTGTGGTGGGACTGATGGGGTCTCCAGGGAAACAAGTATGTTTGGAATTTATTTAATCATTCAGTCTATGAATTACCCACTGAATGCCAGTTAAGTCTTTGGATTTTAGCTGGTTTGCGGTATTTGAAGTGTTGGTAAATTCCCTCAATCACCTTTTATTTGAAGAACAAGACAAAAACCAATGCTGAGGCTTGATGAACTCTTTGTTTCCAGGGCGAGCGTGGCGAGCAGGGAGAGGTGGGACCTGTCGGACCCCGAGGAGGATCCGTGAGTCTGCATTTACGTTTCACAAGAAACAGAAGTACTATATACTATACTGCCATGCACATTGCACATTCTGCAACATCACAATATCTTCTGATACAGAAATAATTCAGACTGAACTGTCTGTGTATCCTTACCAGATAAATTAGGACATAAACAAACAGCTGATCTAAAATACAGAACTGAGTTTTCTGCCCAGACCCAACCCTTACCCAACTCGTTTCTTTTAGGGTGATCGAGGGGAGCGAGGGGCTGACGGGCCTCCGGGATCACCAGGAGCCAGGGTAAGACCCGCGAGAGAGAGTTTCTAATGTACAAAAATTAAGCAAATAATTTGATTTGCCAAAGAAAAATAACGCCAAAGATTTAACCCCAGTCTGATGCACAGAAAAGTCAGAACTTCTGTGGCCCCAGTATGGAACCCTGTGGTACTCCAATGTCCATGCATCTCTATGTAAAATTGTGGCTCATATTATTAAAATTTAAAAAGATACTTGTACTGTAATGTTATCAATGCCAAACTGGTGGTAAATAACAGACATGTATGGACTGGAAATAGCTAATCTTTTGTTTCTCCTGCCATAAACAAAGAGTCAGGGTAAAAAAAAAACTTCTCTTTTTGACAGAAGGAACCGAACCTAAAAGGAAAACAACAGGATTATGTGGGAAAATGGATTGAGATAGATTAGGAATAGGTGAGGGAAAACATCCTGATAAAGTGAACGATTAAAGAAACCATTAAAAACTTTGAGAGACTTCAGGTCCAGGATGGGATTGCCTGTCCCGGGGCAAGTGGACCTCTCTGTTTGACTGTTTGACACAACAAACGATCGAGGGCCCTGAAATACAAAGCGAGCAATCAGTGTTCATAAATACGGACGTATTATTCAACACGAGGTCGGTATTATTCAACACTGAAGCCTTGTGCCCTGCTGTTATTAAAAGGTAGCAGGCCTTTATGAACTTCTGTCCCCACGGTTAAGTCTCTAATCCACCGGCGAGCGGGCATGAATGGCCCCTTGTTACAGAAATCTGAAGGACCCAAGGGGTTTTTCTGCAGCTCGGAGGGCGGCGGGGGGGGGTTCAGGGCAGGAAAAAGAACCGAGAAGCCCTGAAAGAGCTTTCTGTTCCCCAGGAATGCCTGACGATGGTCGGCTCACTGTACGCCACAATCAGTACCCGCATACGCCCAGAAACATCTGAGGGTGGAGGGGGGGTGGATGGTGGTGGTGGTGGTGGTGGGGTCTGCAGGACCTGGCAGCCTCGCCGATCAGATGACGCAGGCTGGAAATGTTTTTATTTTTTCTGTAGATGTGGTCAGGTTCAGGTGTGGGGGGGGCGGGGTGACTTAACACAGTTGGTGCTGTGTTATGATTGTGTGTGTGTGTGTGTATGTGTGTGTGTGTGTGTGTACTCTGCGTATTTAACAGTTTATTTTCTTATGTGTGTGTGTGTGATCAAACAGGGGAGCAAAGGGGATCCAGGTCTTCCAGGACTTCCTGGCCCTGCTGGGTATCGCGGCCAGAAGGGAGACAGGGTGAGAGACGCAAAACGCTGCCAGATTAACACGACAAAAAAAAAAAAAAAGTGTTGAGCAGTCAGCCAATGACACGGCTGAAAAACAGTTAATCCAGATTCTCTAAACCACTTTTTCTGGAGGTACAAGTGAAATGTTGGCACAGGAAAACAAAAAAAGTACGTGTCACCTTAAAAGGTGTTTCAGTTGATCCAAATTAATTTTCTGTTATTTTTTTTGTCTCTCTCAGGGTGCAGTCGGTCTTGACGGGCCTCAGGGAGAACAGGTATGCTTCATAAATTTTGATATGGCACCAACAGATCAGATTACAGTGCAGAGCATTAAGTAAGTGCCAACAACCTGTCTTGGTGTCAGGGACCTCCGGGCGCTGAAGGAACGCCAGGAGAGAGAGGAGACCTGGTGAGTGTTTTCACAGCGTTTTTCTCTTTAATCCAAATCAGCCGATAAGAAGAAGAAAGAAGCTGCAGCTTCATCACAAACTTCACACGCAGCTTTTCACCATCTCCTTCTCCCTTCCAGGGCGACCAAGGAGAACCAGGAGAGAAAGGCCCGGTACGTTTCCCCCCCCGAAGCGAACGCGTGACATAATCCCAGCGCTGCATCTGACTGGATTATTCCCGTGAAAAGGCCTCACTGCACGTCTGCATGACTTCACACTGCGAGCAGGCGGCTTGATTTAAGGTTTTGTGGTTAAATGCTGCAGGTCAGGTCTGCAAAAAGCAGCACAACCAAATTTTCAAAGACGGGCCCCATCGACCCGCTTTTACACTCCACACTCATATACGTAAATACTGACTCTTCTGCGTCCTAAAGTTCAGCGTCTGCTGCTGCTGTTGCTTCGCAGACCGGACCTCCGGGAGAGACCGGAAACAAAGGGCCCGAGGGGGGCAGAGGACAGCAGGGGAAGGAGGGCAAGCCGGGCCAGCCGGGACCACGAGGCATGCAGGGCGACATGGGGGTGCCGGGCCTCCCCGGAGCGCAGGGACGAGCGGTGAGACGGTTCATCTCTGATGGACGGTTCTGGTTAGGGTCCAAACGTCAGGGTCCAAAACGATCTCTGCCGTAGTCGGACAGAAATTACAAAACGTGAATATGAAGTGTACGTTTTGTTTGCCGAGTCAGCGGCACCTCGGGGGCCGAGAAGAACAAATGACTCATCACTATCAACAATCTTTGTGTGCGCAGGGAAAATCCCCGACGGACGCACACATCAAACAAGTCTGCATGAGAGTCATGCAAGGTAAGTGTCTGCGGTATACACAACTCTTCGCTGTGTTCCAACTCACACTCTGTGTTGGTCTGTGTCCGTGCACCGGAAAATGGTCGGTATCGCCAAGCGTGGGCCTTCACCTGAGCTACAGATCCACATCAGAAGATCCTGCTTTCTCAATTCTGTTTGGGGTTACAGTAATCTGGTTAATCCAGCCATGTTGCTTAGAGATTAGGTCCTTGCTAGTAAAGTAAATGTAGTGTCGAGGGTTTAAGGCGAGACATTGTGTGGAACAAGAAGCTGCAAATAAAGGTGGGGCACAGGGATGACATGCACGAGGGTAACTGGGAACAGGTGCGACCACACAGGTGGGAAACAGTAAACATTTTCAAAATAAAACACATGATCTTGTGAGTAACGTGAACGCTGTACGTCTTCCTGTGTCACAGAGCAGCTGGCCCAGCTAGCAGCCAGCCTGAGCAGGCCCGAGTCGGGCGTCGCCGGGCTGCCTGGTCCCCCCGGCCTGCCGGGACCCCCGGGCCCCGCCGGTGAGAACGGTTTCCCTGGACACTCCGGATCGCGAGGACTGCCCGGGCTGAAGGGTCCGCCCGGGGTGATGGGTCGCAAAGGGCCCAAAGGTGAGATCCAGCTGTTGGGATCTGTGCTGCTCATCTGAACTTCTCCTCCAACTGAGGTCAAGGACTTGGTGGTAGATCTCAAAGACTTAGTATCTACAACCGAGTCCGTTTGCCCTTGATTCAGCTCTTTCTGGATAACTGTGACCCCCCTCCCCACAGGGACCGGTCGAGTTCATCTCGACAGATGAGGCTTGAGCTCTTGCGTCTTAAAATAGCCGCTTTAATTTCCTCCCTGCAGGTGACCAGGGCGACCGAGGCGACAGAGGACCCGTGGCGAGAGGCCCCAAGGGATTGCCAGGTGCCCCCGGTCTGCCAGGTAAACGACGAGCACGAGGAAGATGTCTGATTTTAGAACGGTGTCCTCAATTATCTGACTCGGTGTGCGGAGCGAGACTGTCTGCACCGCACGGTTTATCCACCAGGGAGCGCTGACGAGTCTGTTCGCAAAAGGTCCTGCAGAGAACATGTGGACCACAAGTCCTTCATGTCTCTGGTGCTGATCCCTGATGGTCTTGATGACGGATGACCTCAAACCTTTATTTTGTTAAAGAAACTCTTCAGCGGCGGCGTGAAACACAGTTTTGCAGAACTCGTGACAGGTTCTTTCGACTCTTCCTTCAGGTGAACCGGGCCGGCCGGCTTACGGAAAGGACGGCCGCGACGGAGAGCGGGGGCCCCGCGGCGCCCCCGGCGTCTCCGGCGTCCCCGGGCCCCCCGGCCCCGCCGGTCTGAACGGCTACTGCGAGTCGTCGCAGTGCATCCTGCCGATGGTGGCGTCGCCGGTTTCGGCGAAGGACTCCAGCATGAAGGGCCCCAGTGAGATGTGAGGAGGAGGAGGAGGAGGAGCTGAACCAGAAGGAGAACTGAGAGACTGGAGGAGAAACTGGAGAAACTCTGAGGAAAGATTTGTCCATCTGGGTTTTTTTTTCACTTTTTGATTTGGTCAGATCTTTTTTTTTTTTTGTTTTAAACTCTTGAAACTGACATGAAGGTGGAAAACTGAACAACACCCCTCAGAAACTCCTTAAAATAAAAGAAAAGTTTCATTTTACCTCAGTTCTACCATCTCTGTACTGTACGATTAAAAAGGAGTAGTCCGTGTTTTTTTTTGAGGAATTTAAAACCGACTGTACGCGTACAAACCCAGTCACCGCCGAGGAAAAAGAGTTTCTGTATGTTTCTGTAAATGTGTCAATAACGCAAATTATACTGTTGGATAATTTGTTTGTGAGTATCTTTGTTGTTTGTCCACGTGACCCCCCCCCCCACCTGTGCCCACCCTTTTTCCTCGTGACGACATGTTGTTTAATTGTGATCGTCCCTGGCAGTTTTCTATGACTTTTTATTTATTATATCGAGGTTCGACATCTTCTAAGTTGTACAAAGGAGGAAATAAATAACATTTTGATAAACTCTGGCATGTTTTGTATGGACGAGTAACTGACAGGACTGACGATTAAACCCCAACAATTATGATTAAGACATTTCTTCCTCCAAAAACAATCCCGATAATCCGGGTTAATATTTAATCTGACATATTAGTGTTTTGTTTTCAGGTGAAAAAAAAAATATATATATATATATAGGTGGCTTCGTTGTTTGTTTGTTTTTTTCATATGGACGGTTTTTCTTGTTGATCCGTCACACCCGTTAAAAACACCACGTGGGTAATTTCCGCGTTCGAGATCACGTGACACGAAACAAACCTGAGGAGGACGATGCCGATGAAGGAATGAAGAGAAGTAAAATACAGAAGTTTAAAAAATTACTAGTACAAGTTACTCAAAAGTAAAAGTACTCACACTAACACAACACAACACGTGTGTGGATACGACAATGCAACATATTTAAATGATTCGCATGAAAAATTGAGAAAAATCCGAGTTATTGCAGCATTTCGATAAATGTGGAGCAGTAAAAAAATTAAGTAAAATTTATCGCACTGGAAAGGATTTTTAAAAAAAAAATTAAAATCCTCCGTCTCAAAGTGATAACTAGATTAAAAACTTTTGGTGCCTGTCATTTAATAAAAGTATTTATTCTTACCGACTCATGAGTTGCAGTTTGAAAACCCTGCAGGAAAAAACAACAACACACAATAAGGATTCATAAAAAGCAACAGCTGTTTTTTCAGTGTATTATTTAATGTACTCTCACAAGTTGGTGAACAGGTACAACTTCGTCGCTCACGGTACTAAATCACACATCCATTGATAGTATAAATAGCCAACCTAATAATAATAGTACACATTTTCAAATACATAAAATCATCAAGTATCCAAGTCTTAAGTTACAGACATCAAATAAAAAGGCATACAAAATATCGCAGACGTTGGAAGTCCAGTTTGAAGCAAAAATAATAATAATAATAAACTGAAAAAAAAATAAAAAGAAAATCACATTTTGGACATGGCAGTTAATTAGTAAACAGAAGGTTTGATAGAGAAAAGAAAGGAAAGAAAGATTCCTAGACTTTCAACCGACAAATATTGCAACGATTAAGCATTTCATATTAAAAAAAGATACTGAAAGGGCATAAGTGTGTAAGACTTCCTGCACGAGACAAAGGCAACTATTTCTTTTTTTTTTTTTTGTTCCAGGTAGAAAAATGAAACACCCTTTTTCCAAATGCCAGCGGGGGAGGGGGAGGAGGTGGCTGGGTGTGTGTGGGGGGGGGGGCACCTCCCGCCTCGATTGCCTTTGTTCCACTTTGATTGTAAGGCATTTATGGATGAACCATCTGATTTCAAGGAAGGCAAAACCTCTTTTCTACTCAGTCTGGAAAAACTGAACCCCAAGATTAAACAGGAAGGGGGGGGTAAAAAAAAAAAAAAAACAAAAAATGTTTTTTTTTTTCTGAGTACTTTCTCAGGTGACATAAACGCACTGGCCAATCAAAATCTTTGGATGCAGAGAAACAATTAATCCAACGTCCTCTTTATTTATTTATTTTTTTAAATGGGCACATGAAGAGGAAACATCCCCATTCATACAACTTAACTTCTTTAATTTTTTAATTTTTATTTTGACACTTGATTTTGAACCTGAAGGGGGGGGGCAGCTGAATTACTGCACATGGTTTTCCCAAATTAAAAAAAAAAAAAAAAAAAAACGTCGACACAATGAGTAAGAGAAACAAGCCTGCCAGGTAACAAAGCTAGCAAGGTTGAACTTTTCTGTAGTGTGTGTGTGTGTGTGTGTGTGTGTCTGTGTCTGTGTGTGCGTGTGTTGGCGTGGCTCAGGGTTTGGCTCTACTGGATGCAGCAGTTATTGCGATGGCCGTTGGAATCTTTGAAGCGCAGGCGCATCTTTGGACGATACTTCTCCAGGTAGAACAGCTGCTTGCTGTTGAACGCTCCCCGACGCTTCCTGGAAGAGACGACGCAGCGTTACACGTTTCACCTGGATTAACGCCACCTCAGATCCATTTCAATTTAACCTCTAATCTGGTTTAATTTAACTTTTGATCTTGTTTAAATTTTACCTCTAATCTTGTATAATTTTACTTTATATCTGGTTCAATTTTACCTATAATCTGGTATAAATTCACATTTATCTACTTTAATTTAACCTCTAATCTGGTTCAGTTTAACCTCTGCGCATCGACAGGAGTTCCAGACCACCACAAGTGGAATGCAAATCAGATGAAAATGAAGTCACCCTCCTCCTCATCATCATCATCATCATCATCTGTGTTAATCCAGGGTGGGTGATGTGTGTCGCCGTCATTTGAAACGAACATTCTCTCGACATCTCGACCGCCTGAACGTTTCGAGCGATGACTCATCAAAGCCTCCACTCCTCCTCTCGTTCCGCTGACTCATCGGTTCGCAGGCGTGACTCGGCCAAAGCAGGTACACATGGTGTGTGTGTGTGTGTGTGTGTGTGTGTGTCCCGCCAAAATAAGAGCATGTGCCGGTGAGCGAGCCCACTTTTATGTTCTCAACTCGTCCCACTCGGGCGGCGTTACACAACCAGAGCACAAACGGCTTCTTATCTAAAACGTGTTTGTGCAAGATTTGTTTAAATTCTAAACGTATAAATTTGAAAAAAGATGATAATTCAGTCAGGCTCCGTTCAAACGCCGGTTTCACTGTGACCGAGTTTATTCGTTTCAGTTTGTTTTACAGTGAACTTACTGTCGAATGAACTGGACAGCGTCTTCATATTTCATCCCACATTCGATCAAGGCGAGCGCCACCAGGACAGGAGCTCTGTGGGGGTGGGGGGGATTCAAACGAATCAGAACCTGTTTGTCAGTTTGTCTGCACTAAAAACAGAAAACACAAAACGCACAAACTGCAACGAGTGACACTTAAATTAACTCTGACTCAGTTTAACTCAACAAAATGAGACAAAAACAGCATCTGTGAACACGTTCTTACTCATTTTTCCACGTTCCTGTTTGTTTATCTTGTTTATTTACTGTCAGAAAACTGTAAATAAATATCTGGTGCCGGGGTGTGATGTCGTCACACCAGAGCTCACCTCCCCAGGCCCGCCACGCAGTGCACGGCCACGCAGCAGCCGGGCTCCTCCCTGAACTTCAGCTTCAGCAGGTTCAGCCAATCGTCCACGATCTGGTTGGAGGGCGGAGCGCCGTCGTCGAACGGCCAATCCTGGAGGAGGAGGAGGAGGAGGAGGAAGGAAGGAAGGAGAGAGGAGTGGGAAATGACGTCACGTGACCCGGTTTCTTGGAAACCAAAACAAAAGGAGTGTGAGGGGCCGAGCCGGCTGCTGAGGCGGGGGAGGGGATCTGTCTTTCTCCTGCGTCACGTCTTCACTTGGCATTTAAATAAAGTTTTTTTTATTCAGTCGTCATTTCACTTAAAAAAAAAAAAAAACCCCTCTGGTTTCTTACGTCAGTAAATCTGGACATAAAACCCTGCTGAGTTTTTACTGACGATCACGAAGAGCCAATCAAATCACAGACGTCCAGCGTGATGAAGATCTGCTGTTTTTAGACGGTTGATGGCGACTTTTTTTCTAGATGTCAGGTTCTACTGCGAAGACACAGTTGATGCCTGTTGTTGATTTGAAAGAAAATGATTGGCTGGGGGGTGTGTGTGTGTGTGTGTGCGTCTGAGAAAACGTCTTCTTTGTTTTAACTCAGCGAGTTCGACCCGGTTTGGAGACTCACCAGAACCTGGATCCCCTCTTTCACCACCAGCGTGGCGTCATACGTGGCCTCACAAACTCTCACCACGGTGGTGACTCCATATTTCTTCAGCTCCTGTGCAGAGAAAAACAAAACGACAAAAAAAAGGTGAAGGAGAAGACGAGGACGCAGAGATCCAAACGCCCTGCGCTGCTTCGGATCTTATCTCCCGAGCCTCGGCCCGTGACCTTTGGCCTTACGTGTGACACGTGACCGAAGGCGGCTCACCTCGATGAACTTGTTCAGGGTGGCGTTGGTGGGATTGTGGGTGATGAGGAACCTCATGTTCTTGTAGGTGATCTCCACGGGGGCCGGCCTGTTCATACGAGCCATCGCGACGACGTGAGGCGAACAGAAAGGAAAAGGAACCCGGAGGTCTTCCACGGATGTAAACACGGACTTAAACTCGGAGGGAATGTCAAACGCAAACGTCCAACGAGCTTCGGGACACGACGGCAACAAAACGAATCCCTCCCGTCTTCTTCCAGGTGGGCGAGACTTAGAAAAACAACAACAACAAAATCAAGGAAGGATTGCGACGACGGGGAAACGCGGAAATTTTGGGGGGGAGGCTGGAGGTCGAGAAAAGGGAAGTAACTGAAAACCCCTCTCCTTCAGAATAAAACTAAAGAAAAAAGGAGGAAAAAAAAAACAAAAACACAAGGCTGGTTCCACCTTGATTCTGGCCAGGCGGGAGCCGACGGGGGCAGTGTGCAGCGGGTGGAGTTACCCCATCCAGGCCGAGTTGTCGCTGGTTCTGGGAGGCGTCCCGGTCCTGCCTGCCAACTTCCCGGTGCGGGGGGTGGGGGGGTGGGGGGGGATGGGGGTCCCTCCGGTGGCTCAAGTGCTTGGGATCGACGGCGCCTTCACGGGCCGTTCACTCGTCTGCATAGGCGGCGTGCTGAGCCTGGCAGTAGTCCCCACTGCCCTTCAGAAACTCCATAAATGTGTGACCCAGAACACCACAGAACTGCTGCAGGACACACACACACACACACACACACACACACACAAAGAGTTCAGTGCACGACAAAAATCAGCCGTTTGTGTCGGTTTCGGAGCGAGCACTTCCTGTCTGCCACCTGGAGCGCAGCAGTTGTGGCAGGTGAGCGCCGACGCTACGGGTTAACGGGTGATGTTTTACGCCAACGGAAATCAGCCAATCACAGAAGGAGGCACAAAAAAAAAAACAAATCAATACAGCCAATCAAAAGCCGGCAGGAAGTGTGCGGAACTCAGCGATGAGGAAGTATTGAGCAATAAAACAATACAGCATAATAACTTCCTCTCATGGATCCTACTGCCGTGAACACGCGAACACGTTCACCAGATTATAATTTTAAAATAAAGTAGGTGCAGGTCAGATTGAGCTCCTGAGCAAGGCACTGTCAGCTGCAGGAGGTTGGGGTTCGATTCCCAATACAGGCGGGATGTGTCATCTGTGACATCTGGGTCACATCTATGAAAGCTGAGCTCTCCATGAGGCCTTCACCACGCTGTCCTCCTCCTCCTCCTCCTCCTCCTCCTCCATCATCATCATCATCATCATCAGCACGAATCCGAACCCGGTTCTCCTGCCGTTTCTACCCGCGTGATCTCGCCCTGAAGACTTACTGTAAAAATAAAAAAAACTAAATCTGCCTCCAGCTCGTACAGTAGAAAAAAAAGCAAACAAACAAACACAACAAACAACTAAGCTCTTCAAGTATGCTGCGTTAATCCGGTCTGTTCCGGCTGGAGAACCAGCTTTTAGGGAGGGAGGGGTGAAAACATGTGGACAAAAAAAAAAAAAAGAAAGAAAGAAAGAAGAAGACGATTAACGAACCAAGATGGAGGTGACGTGCAGAGGTAGAAATGAAGATGAAGCGCAGGTTGACACGCACTCCGTGTCCGTGCGGCACATCCCCGGGCGGCGGGGCGTCCCTTTGTGTGCGTGTGTAAGGGAGGGAGGGGGGGGGGACGGACGGACGGACGGACCGGGCGCCATCACGCAACGCGAGCGGCCCTGCGGGTGCTCGCTGCGCCCGCAGGGCCTGCTCCCGGCGGGGCGGGCGGGCGGGCCGCCGCGGGGGAAGAAAATGTCGCCGGTGTTTCTGGGTATATTTCGCGTCGATGTTCGCTCCAGGAATTAGCCCGGACCAGCCCCGCGCTGCGCATCTTGACAGCGCCCCCCCCTCCCTTAAAAAAAAAAAAAACATTACCCACGGCGGACATCACGCTAAATTAAATCAAGGTGTCAAATAAAAGCGAAGTCACCGGAACCGACACCCGGTGTAGTCGGTCCATGAGAGAGCCTGAAATTCGGCGTCGACGTCGTGGAGGTATCGGGTCCGGTTCGTCCCGAGCAGGCCGTGATTTCACCGAGAGCTGCGAAGGCCGGCGGGCGGCGAGAGCGTCCTGATTTACCGCTCCGACACAAGACGAGAGCGGAATAAAGAAACAAAATGGCAGCCGCGGCGGACAAGTGAGGAAAGAAACGCGGCGTACTTACTGGGATATGCTTACTCATTGAAGATTGTAGCTTAATCATACAGCCGGTCCCCAGAAAAACGTCAAATATATTAAACGGTTCTCCACCATACAGTCCGCGGCCGTTTCTCCGAGCGGAGCCGAAGTCTCCTGATCTGTTCCGGACGACGCCGACAAGCTGAAGAGAAAGAGGAACCGGAACTTCCTGTTTGGGTTTTTCAAAATAAAACGCTACCGACGCGACTGTTCAGTTTTTCTACATTTTCTGACCGAGCATTCGAAACGTTAAACTCAGAAACTAATCGCCACATGAGTTGTTATTTATATGTTTGTTTGTTTGTTTGTTTATCTGACGTGGACACACAGTAGCATTGGTGCCATAACACTTCGCCATGCCCAGTTTCAGATACGCAATAAAACAATAAAAACATTAAAAGGAAGTACCAAAAAAATTAAGAATTTTGCATCAAAATATATAGTTTTGTATACGTATTAACGACTTATTAGAATCCTACTAAGGAAATAACAACAATTTACTATAAGTTTTAAAATGTAGCCATCTTTAAAATGCTGGTGAAGGTTGAAATACAGAATTATTTATTTATTATTGCTTTAAATGTAGTCCAATAAAAACCTATTGAGTCTGTAAATACTGGAACCAGCCTTCACTTACAGGTGAATTATCTGAATCTGAGCAGGTGCAGGTGACCTTTCACAATAACTGGTTACGTCAATAACATTTCACGTTCTGTACTTTCCTTCACATTAACGACTCACCTGAGTGGACATTTTGAAGAGACGCTCTGAAAACATCCGGTGGTGTCTCATACTTAAATATCTCCAGCTTGACGCAGCTCTGGAAACCCCACCCTGAAAATGTGTGAGGTGTTCTGCCCAGACATCTCCCTGCCTCCGCTGCACAGGTCAGGCGGTGCCTGCTGAGGCCTGGCTGCACCTTCACCTCCACGTGAGGAGGACCACACGTGGACGGAGGACATCCACCATTATTAAGACATGACTGGAATCAATAAAGCTGAAGCGGATTTTTCTGGAGCTCACTTTGTCCATTTTGGCCAATCTGAATCTTAAAATGACGCAGTGTATGGATAGGTGGGACAGATCATTCTCATAAAGCTTATAAATAAATACTCTGTGTAAACCCCAGCAGTATCTAACCAAGTGTACATCCTAATAAGAACATAATAGGCCATTTTTTACACTTTGAGCTGCAAGAGTGGTCAATATGAAATAAATTTAATCTCCCTAATCAAAGGGAGAATAATGTGCACCATCAAAATACATTTTCCACAACACGTTTTTTAAATATTCCTTATTAAATGTTTATTATGAATGTATAAACTATTGATAATTCAATGTATCTACAATATTTGAACGAGTGATTAAAAACCACAGTCTGGACTATGGAAATGGTTGTTGGGAAATGAATCTCAACGGTCAGTTTTTATGATATTTGAATGTTAGAAGTACTTTATGGACCATCTAATAGTTTGAGACAGAAGAATCTACTGATGAACATGGTGTGACACGGCAGAAAGCTCCAGAGAAGCTGGAACCTGTGGTTGGTTTTCTCAGCCAAACCTTTAATGTATATAACACGTTAAGAAATAAGTGCCGGTGTTTATGTATGACTGACTGCAACATGCAGCAGGTGAATTCACAAACAAACATTTATTTGTGCTGATGTTGCCCGTCATGTAAGAAACCTGTTTGCAGACTGGAGGTCGGTTTCCCTCGGGAACAGCAGCAGCCATTGTCCGCCCCTGGTCGCCGCGTGCTGTCATCTCTCTGGAATAAATACTTTTGCTCGCATGTCTCTTCTGGAAGCACAAACAGAGCTGCTGAGCTCTGCAGTCTCACTCTGCAACGACACAAAAGCCGCTCTGGATTGTCCCGCCGCCGGCAGCCAATGAGCTCAAAGTAGCCGTGGCTCAGCGTCCGCCGGCGGCCGGCCGCTGCCAGTTTCCAGCCGGACTCCCGTTGGGTGTTGGAGAATCAGAAAGAATTTTCTAAGCCGTCACCATTGTACCAATTGTCTATAAAAATTAATGTGCGAGAGAAGCTCTGTCTCCATATGAGGGGTATCAAAATTCCAAATCACTGTTCATGAAAGAGCCCAAACAAAGAAATGAATGACTCTGAAGATTTGAAGGTAACATTTCCACATCTAACCTTTGGATTTGCATTTTGTTTCTGCAGAACCTTTGGCTTAAAATACAGCGATGTACAGATTTTGCTCAGTTGGCTGCTGCGTTTTATATTTGAATGGCTTTTTTTTTTTTGGCAGTTCTGTTCACACACACTCGAACTCGATCTCTTACCACGGTTGTGACAAACACTGTGTTTTTTTTTTCCAGGAGGGCGAGAGCAGGAGCAAAGATCAGATAGACGGCACGGGGATGAGCCTGCGCAGCAGGAAGGGAGTGAGGGTGACGGGGAGGTATGTGCACCCTGTGGACTGGAGCAGCAGAGGAGGAGGTCCAGCCATCATCCACTCTCCCACCAGCAGCCCCATCCCTCCAGACGCCCCCACTGTGATCTCTATTGGACATCTGCCTCACAGGCCCCCGGAGCGACTGGACCACCCCAGGGTGGATGAACCCCCCATCGTGGAGGACTGGACCAAGGAGGCGTCCTCTCCAACGAGGGTGACCTACGGTGAGATGGGCGTCCCCAGGCAGACCGTGGAGGAGCTGAAGACCATCCTGAGGGACACCCCTCTGCTCAGCGTCCGGGGGAGAGACGACGGGAAGCCGGGCGGTCCTTACACTTACCTCCACGGGAGCAGCAGCAGGAGTGGGAGAGATGATGTTGGTGGAAGGGCCGACGGACGGCAGGGAGATGGAAGCCCCCACAGGGTGTTCAGCACCTTCAAACCCAACTCTGACGCTTCCAGAAAGGGGCCCAGGTCCAGAGAGAGCACTTCTATTCAACCGCCTTCCGCCGTGGATTCATCCAGCTCATTCAGGTCCGATGCCAACACAAATAGGCAGCCGGGAGTCAGTGGACGCTCATATGCAAGCGGTGGCTCCTGGGAAGAGACTGGAGCTTCTCATACAGGTAAGTGGATCGTTGGTTAAACGACGGGTTTATCCTCGATTGAAATCTCATCCTAAATCAAGAAATATCTTCTCTTACAAGGTCAAAATTTAGCAGTTAAACCAATCATAGATCTTTGATGGTGTGAGCTCTTTATGATCAGGAGAAAAACTGTTCACTCAGCTCAAACTCTAAAGTTTAGGATACAGCTCATTCTACTTCCTGTTTTAACAAATGATGGATACGGATTTCTTGAGCCACTTCTGTTCGCATTTTATCTTTTTTAATATTTTGGTCACAAGATACATACAAAGTTTACAGTGTCAGTGCTCTCTGGTGGACAAACTGTGTGTTGGGCTTTTCTGTGCTTCAGTTTCCTTTTTACCAATTGGCCAACACATAAACCAATACAGATACATCTGCAAAAAGGCTGATATGTTGGTTGATATATTGGCTTAACAGACTTGTTGATGTAGTTCTACTCAGTAATGAACCCAAACTTGGTTTGACTGAAGTGGTCTTGACACCAATGGAGCTTTTTGTCTTAGAAATACTAAGGGGGAAATGACATATTTGTTTTTTTTTGAGGGAGGCTTTTTCCAAAAGGCAAAGTTTGATATTGAAAATCAGTGTTTGTCAAATGTTCTCTGCAGATATTTCAAACTGTTTCCTACAGATAACGGGAACGAGACGGTGGAGTTCTCCGGTAATCAGAGGTTCATTTCAGACATGGAGCAGATTAAGCAGCAGATCGCACGAGAGAACATCAACTTTGTTCGATTCGAGGCCACCGATCTCCACGGGGTGTCCAGGTCCAAGACAGTGCCTGTTCGCTTCTTCCATGTATGCACATCTATCGATCCATCTCGGTACTGTATCTATCTAAGTGTTGGAATGCTCCTTTAATGTAAATATTGCATCCGCAGGAGAAAGCTGTGTATGGGGTTCCAATGCCAAGAAGTTACTTGGAGCTCACGCTGAGCCCTAAGAGCAACGAAGTGGACCACGCCAACACCGCCAACTTCAGCAGTGACGTCCTCTTGATCCCCGACCTTTCGACCTTCAGGGTCCTACCCTGGGCCGAGCAGACAGCCCGGGTCATCTGCGACCCCTGCACAGTGACAGGGAGCCCCCTTCGTACGTCACCGCGCCTCATCGCCAAGCAGCTCCTCGGCCAGCTCCAGAGCATGGGATTCTCCCTGCACTCCTCCTTCACCTACGAATGCTGCGTCCTGGGGGCGCCGGACCGGATCGGACCAAAGACGCTCCTGTTCCCCGCCACCACGTTGCTGAGCAACCATGACCTGCCCTTCTTCCAGCAGCTGGTGGACAGCATGTACTGCATGGGTGCAGACATTGACAGCATTGCTTCGGCCAGTGGGCCTGGCCAGATGGAGATCAATCTCAGGCCAGAATTTGGGATTGCGGCTGCAGATAGCGCCTTCACCTTCCGCACTGGCATCAAAGAAATGGCTCGTAAACACAGCTACATCGCCAGCTTCTTCACTGACGACGGCCTGTACAATGCCGGAGTGCTCTCGCACAGCTTGTGGGACGCTAACGGGCGACGCAGCCTCTTCCACAGTGGGGAGACAGCCGGCGAGCTGTCTGAGATCGGCAGGAAATGGCTGGCGGGGCTCCTCACCCACTCTGCCGCCCTGAGCTGCCTGATGTCGCCCGGTCTTGGCTGCCGGAGCCACATCGCTAAGACAATCAAAGACCCCAAGCGGATGCTGTACGCCACCTGCGGCAGCAACGACAACAGCAGCTCCTTCAACGTCAAGTGTCACGGCGGGAGGGAGACACACATCGACAACAAGCTGGGCTCGGCCATGGCCAACCCTTACATCGTGCTGGCTGCCACGGTGGCCGCAGGCCTGGACGGCATCAGGAGAAACCTGAACGTCGAGAGCGGTCTGAACAAAGCCCCCATTCAGCAGAAGGAATTTGCCATTCCCGTGAAGCTCGACGACGCTCTGGAGGCCCTGGGGGATGATCACGTCATTCGCAGCACCCTCGGAGAGCCGTTTGTTCAATATTTCATCGCCATGAAAAAGTTTGAGATTGAGACCCAAGAACTGGATGATGAGAGGAACAAGTGCCTGGAGTATTTTATCTAGAAACATCTCATAACACGTGAAACACACCTAACTCCTGCCACTACAAAAAAGTATCAACTGCCTGAGCATAAGAGTTGTTTATTTTATATATTATGTTGATTCCTTATCATTATTACTATGATGCAGATTTTAGATATCTTTTGAAACATTTCAAAATAAAGGTATAAACACACCCTGAATGTGCCAAGTGTTTTGTGCAATTTTGTTTTGTGTACATTTTCTTTATGACTTTTATGACGATAGTGTTGCAGCTGCTGCTCTTACTGACATGAGCATAACAATGTGTGACTACTACACCCAACTCATATGATAAAGAACAGTAGGTGGTGTTGTAGTGTGCCAGGAAAGAAAGCTGAAGCTGTGTTTTGTTTTCTGGTGTGTAATGAACAAAACAACCTCCAGTGGGCGCTAATGTGGCCACAGACTTTCAGTCTCGTTTTCTTCCAGTGTGGCAGAGATAATTTTTTATCTTCTGTGACCTCAGTATCAAACATCTGCTGATGCCATCTATACACAGGAAAGACATAACATGCTACATGTCATTAGGTGTTTTTGGGGAAACAATATACCTTTAATGCTTAAGCTCTGAATATAAACAAATATCATGCAAACAGGAGGATAAAGTGCATTTGTTTGGATTGTCTGTCTTATCTTTGGATTTGTCAAAATTAAGAAAAAAACAGAATAACACCAGACTCATATTTTAACCAAACTACACACATTTAATATGAAGATGTACTCTGAAGAATATATATTTTTTTACAATTCAACTCATTTGTATAGAAGAAGCCCCATCTCATCAGTAAATAACTTGGCTGGCTGGTATTTTGCACTGACCCTGCTTCCCTGTAGCATCCAGTTCAGGGTAACACAAACACATTTATTTAGCACCAGATACCCAATACATTATAACCTGTGTTTTGGCGTTAGAGATAAATATGTTCCCTGATCATTAAAGGCAAAATGTAGCATACTGCAAAGATGGCCAAAAATACAGACGCTGAACTGGACTTCGTTCCTGAGCATGATGACCGTCAACCCTTCCGGGACCTCTACTTGTTCTTGCCTATGAGATTTCCAACTCGCTGCATGAATCGTCCCAGTTTGTTGTCAGTGCCGCTCTGATACATGGGGTAGCCAGAGTCGGGCCGGTTCAGGGAAGAGCCTCTGTCTTTGTTGGGGGGATACATGCTCGACGTCTTCATGGATTTATCCACGGGGATTCTTTCGCTGCTGAGCAAATGCTCGTATCGGCTGTAGGCCTTCTCCTTCCTGGACTGAAAGGCAGCAGCTCCCTCGTCTTCCAGAGTACTCCTGGAGCCTTGATCCTGCTCTGCTGGGAGGTTTGCCTTTTTCTTGCTCAAACGGTGAGGAGATAATCTGGTGAATGCAGATTTATGTTTCTCGGTTTCTGTCGGACCACTGACGGTGTCCGGCGACTGACCTTTCTTTGTTGCTTGCTCTGCGGCAGATGTTTGTGACAGATCTGCCCTGAGGTGTTGGTTTGATCCTGAGGGATTCTGGCCTCTCACTGAGGCCTTTCTTTGGAGAGACTTCTCTTCTTTCTTGGATGTCTTCTTCTCGTCTGATGGAAGCATCGAGTGAACTTTCTTTCTCATGGAATTCTTCCTCTGAAGCGTTGGGTCCTCTTGCTGCTTTTCTGTGTTACTACTCTTCGCTTCCACTCCGTGCTGAGATCCTGCAGATGGGTTTACACTCTTTGGAATGTTCTCAACTTCATTAGATGCTGATTTCTGTCCTTCTTGAGGGGCAGCAGAGCCTGAAGTGTTAGCTATAGAACCATTACTTCCTCTGGCTTGATCCGGGCGCTGTGATACTGGAGAAACAGTTGATTTCGCAGACTTGTCCTCTGGCACAGCTACTTCACCTTTGCAATTTTCCTCATATCTGTTGTCGAGTGCAGCTGAGTCCGAACTGTTCACACGAGTATTCAAACCCTCTTTTTCTTCTGGGATCTTAGTTAAAGACTCCATTACCCTTGGGTGCTGGATGCCGTGACCGCTGGGCTGCAGATGAGAGAGCTTGAGCGACGGATCGCTCAGTTTCATATCCAAGTCGGCGGCTGACTTGATCAGCCTGGAAAGAGGCTCATGCCAGTCGCCTTCCATGTTTGGCTCACTGATTTTCTGGTTTGCCCATTCCACGTTGCGACCATTTTGTGCATTTGGCTCAAACTCTGCCACACTCTGCCTCATGTCCAGACCTCTCAGCGACATGTATTTCGGTCTTTCTAGAGCTGGATACATGGACCTCAAGGACTCCTGGCTCTGCCTGATGTTGGCATACTCTTGCAGACTGAGCCTCTTCTGCCTCATTTCCTCCAACCTGGACTTGATGTCCCTCGACCTGTTGTGAATCATCTGCGACTGATGCTCGTTTAAGCCTGTGTGACTGCTAAATGGGGATACCATGGGGGAAATGGCATCACATGACGCGTCGAGAGGCATGTTGCTCTCGTTAAGGTATGTGTCCATTTTCCACCTGTGGAGTGACGTCTCGGAGTTGAACGGTATCAGATTCTGGTCTGTGCCGTAGCGAGTGCGATGCCGAACCTGCTGCTGAGACAACCTGTTTGTCATCATCAATTCGTCACCCGCCCTCGGGTTCAAGCCAGTCCTCTCGGGAGGAATGGGTACGCCAATGTCCTTGGTTCCCATCCTCAACCGAGACATGGAGTGTAACCTCTGCAGTTCTCCTCCATAACTGTGCCCCCTCACCAGATTCCCCATGTCAGGACAGTGAGACTGGTGAAGCCTCTCCTGCACACTCAAGCCCCTGGACAGCATGGCGGCGTTATTAAACCTGTCATCCTGAGCACTCCTCATGCCGTGCATCACTCTGGACTTCATGTGAATTTGGTGGAGGGAGAGTTGGCTGGAGTTTGGGCTCTGCAAGGCCACAGGTTCTCTCAGGTACTGGATGTTTGGCCTCTCCCTGGACAGAACTGCAGGAACCGTGGAGCGAGCGTACAATCTTCGAAACTCCTCGTCGTAAGAGATGACCAGCTGACCGGTGACCACCAAAACCATGCTGACGTTGATCTTCTCGTATGACCATGTGTAGCTGAAAAAAAAAAAAAGCACAGTCAACAGAGACCCAAGAGGGATGACGGGAGAGTTTGACCTGTTGAGACACATTTGTTTGGTTGAACTGAGTTATTTTGTGTAACAGTCACAGGGACGAACAGGTTGATGGATGGCCTGACTTACCTGTAAGTTCCATACAAAACTGTCTGGCAGTCCACCAGAATAAACTTCTGCTCCAGACCTCCGTGAAACTTCACCCCAGACTGACACTGGTACTGCTGCCCCTGGACCGTCCGAACACGAATGTTCTGGTGCAGGAACAAATATAAAGAGACACTAAGTTGACTAGCTCAACCAGGGAGTGGAAAATCAAACGTTGTTCTTTGTGTTACCACTTCTGTTAAAACACAGAACGTGTTTACATATTTAAATCAGGATGTCTGAGATGTGGCCACAGTTTTTATGGGTTAGGTTTTCTCTAAGTAAATGATCCTTCTGGGAATTCTGGGAAATTAGGAAAGCAGAGCAGTAGTTATTTTCCATTACTAGTATCTTTAATAGACACAATCACATTAAATCACACACACACACCCTTTTGAACACTCGACAAGATCCAACCTGTGCCTCAGTTTTTCTGAAGCTGATAATTTGATGTGGCCACTGGCTAAACAATTTGCAGAGCAATCACAAAGTCGACACTGTGTTCGTTCTGACGCCTTCTCTGTTTGGACAGTCGAAACATCGGCCCCACGCCGTTCAACAGGAAAATCCAGCCGCTGCTGCGTGAAAGCGAGACGGGTAGAAACTCGGCAGGGAAACGCTTCTGTAAATGACAACATTTCCACTGAGGGCGTGGAGCAAAACGTCAGATGTAATCCACTAAATGCTCCTGCCAACAGACGAAAAGGTCACGCTACAGGCGAAGCTTCCCACGGGCAAACATGAACGCAATGCTAATCAACACAACACATGACCGGAGGAGCCGAGAAAAAGGGCAGGTTGTGTTTTCATCAGATATGTCCGTCTGTGATAGTCACCACAGGAAGCGAGCTTCAGCTTCACACGCTGAGCAAGAGAAAATGTAAATTTGTGAATGGACCCGGTAGCAGTTACTGTACTAGTGGGTGAGACTTCATTGTGGATTTCGGTGGAGGATTTTGCACCATGACGGATTACTGAACTATTTTGCTGCAGTTCTTCTAAATGGCCAGTAGCTTCACTTCACTTGCTCTAGCGTGATTTCTAGAAAATAAAATATTGTTGTTGTTGTTGTTTGGCTGACTGCAGTCTCATTGGCTAAGACAACACCTATAAGTAACGATGGACGACGCAGGTCCTCTTTCTCCCACTGTACAAACACGAAACCAAAATATCCGAGGTAGGGGGGCGGAGCCGAACCACCTGTTCGACCAATCGTATTCATAGCGCGAAGTAACGCATTAAGCGAGGGGGCGGGGTTTGTGCTACGCTGTGTGTCTCACCTTGAGGTCCTGGATGTTGACGCCCACCCTGTGCGACATGTTGAGGAAGCTCCTGAACTGGGAGTCGTCCAGGAGGATGTAGACCACCACCCCCCTCAGGGTGGCGCTGATGATTTCTTTAAAAATGTCCACGTCGGTGAAGACGTCCATCGCTATGGCGATGATCTGAGGACACAGCAGAGGAAGAAAAGTTCTTCGAGTCTTCTTAATACAACTGGTATTGCAAAGCGCAAATCGATAAGAATAAACACTAAATTTGACAAACTGTTCTCTATCACGTCACGAGGTGCAGACACGTGACGTGAACAAACGGAAGTGTGTTTTATGTAGAGTGTGAAAGCATTTTGTTCATCTGTCAGGTGCCGATTCTGCGAATCACGTGGACAGCTCGGGACCCGGTCACGGCGCGTGAGCCCGGAAGTCGGAGCTGAGACGCGCCGGCTGGTTTCGCGTCACGTGTGTGAGCGGGAAACGTGGCCGCCTCCAGACGCTCCCCCGTCGGCTTGACGCTGCGACAGGACCGTCTGTCGTGTCTTCTCGTCAGCTCCTTATTTCACAACGTTTCCTTCATACAGTTCATGTTTTTTTTTCTCTATGGTTACACGGTGTTTATATTGAATTTGAATTATATATGTTGTTCATATCATCATCATTATTGTTGTTGATTGCATGTGTACAGTATGTTTTCATTTAAACGAGATCTAAGCATTAACTGCACAAGTTTCCTTAAGTTTGCATTCTTACCTTCCATGACTTTATTCCAGATATTATAATTATCACTTATTTACTTTGCAAACTTGGGTTTAAAATGCAAATGGCCGTTTATTTGAACAATGCATTGTTCAAACAGTAATTCAAACGCTTCCCTTTTACTCGTGCAAATGTAAGGAAACCGAACATGAGTGTGTCGGAACCCAGCTGCTCCGGTTTCAGTGAGTCTGTGCGGGTCCGCGCGGTTCTGACATGTGCACACGTGTCGGGCCGAGACACACGAAGAGCATCCATCCACACTCCCCGATGTGTTTCTGCACGTTTTAATTGGTCTGCAGAAGCGCTGGCTCATAAATTTAACACAGCCAACTGTGATAGATCACACACACACACACACACACACACACACACACACACACACACACACACACACACACACACACAGCTTTCGTTCATACTTTTTTCTTTTTAATAGATTTTAATTTGATAGATTTTAACTCCTAATCCTCGACTGTAGCACTGAAAAGGTGAAATTATTTTATTTTGCATTTGTAAATGTTTATATATATATATATATATATATATATATATATATATATATATATATATATATATATATATATATATATAGACATATTTCATGTCTATGTATATACATAAATATATATAGACATAAAAACCTGTCACCACTTTAATGTGTTTAATGTCATTAATCCAAATTAATCCAGAATCCAATATAAAGCATTTAAATATCTAATCTTGACTTTTTGTGTGTGGAAGAGTTAGTGATAAAGTAACAAGTAGTCAGCTGTGTGTGTGTGTGTGTGTGTGTGTGTGTGTGTGTGTGTGTGTGTGTGTGTGTGTGTGTGTGTGTGTGTGTGTGTCTGGCTCAATGCAAAGTGCAGCCAAGCCCTGCAGTCCATTGTGTACACAGGGGAAAATGTGTGTGTGTGACGCCTTTCATTGTGTGTCTGCAGCGTTTCGTACACTACGTGTGCACCAAATATAGAAAGGCGAGTCCCCGGGTCAGCCGGTTCCGACTTTCCTCACCTGCCGCGCCTCCTGCACCTGCTTGCGGACCACCTCCTTGATGGTCGGCGTATTCTCCCTGGGGGGGTGAAACAGCAGGCTGATGCTGGTGTCCACGGACTCCAGCGCGACCTCCGGCCAGCCCAGGTCCAGGTCGGGCACCTCCTCGTCCGACTCCACCGGGAAGTAGGTGGAGGGGCCGTTCTCGTCCGCGACCCGTCTCCCATCCGCCTCGACGTCGCCCGCCCCGGCGTCCGGCAGCTCCGCATTGTCCAGGATGAAGAAGATCTCCTCCTCGGACAGGAAGTGGCTGATCTGCTCGGCCCTGAGGAACTCCTCGTACGCCTCCTTGCCCCCGCAGAGCAGGGCGTAGATGGCCAGCCGGTAAGACTCCCGGTAGTGGGGCTGAATGTACGGCGGAGCGTCGTCCTCCTTCAGCGAGGACAGGCGGGACAGGCTGGTCTCCATGGGTGCCGGGTCCCCCCTCCCTCCCTCCCTCTGGATCCCCGCGGTGTTACCCTTTACCTGGAGCGGGGCGAGCTGTTCAGACCGGACCCCCACCCCTCCCTGAACGAAACGAGACGGCGGAGAGCTCAGAGCGGGTTCACACGTGTGAGGCGGAAAAAGAAGAAGAAGAAGAAAGAAAAAAAAAAGAGGAGAGAACCTGTCCGTCAGGTGTGATTCACCACAGGCAGGTAAACAAGCCCGGCGGTGACTCCTTCAATGTTAATTCACCTGAACAGGTGAGGGATTCACACACGCGCGCGCGCGCGCGCACACTTACCTAGTGAGCGCTTGGCGCGTGCGGGCGGAGCTCGGCACCTTTCGGGAAACGGGCTCACAGAAACAAGAACCGGGTCGAACCCCTGGGCTCCGAGGCGCGGATCGGATCTGAGAGCGAAGGAAGAGCCTGTCCTACCCCCCGCCGCGGCGGCTCACCTGTGTTACACGTGTTACCTGTTCACCTGGATACGATGCTCGTGTCTCCTTCCTGACGTGAGAGAAGATCACTCAGAGACGACAGACTTCGGTTGATAAGTTCAGTTTATTGCCATCACAAAGCACTGTGGGGGTCGGTGGGTGGGGTGGGTGGAGGTGTTGGGTGGGGGGGTACAACATGTTGCAGACTGACAGACCTCAGGACACGTGACGAAAGTTACCCGGGAGACAAACGTACCTTTTTGATTATTTAACTTTTATGAAAACACTTTACTCACCGAGTTAACCACCCATCATGCCTTTCCCCCCCTCGCCGCCGCGTCACACCTGGCGAGTGCAGAACTGTGACCAAAACAACCCGGCGACACAGAACACGGTCGTCCCACGTGAAGTGGAAGGCGCAGCTTTTTTTTTTTTTTTTTTTTCCTGAACGTTAACATCCACCCTCAACTTTTTTTTTTTTAAATTTCGCTCTCTCTTGCTCTCTCTGACGTCTTCGCCGCTAGCCGCCGTAAAAGTCCCCTCTCTCTGTTGTGGGTTTGTCCTGCGTCTGTTGTGCGACTAGCTCTTGAAAAGTAACACAAAAAAAAAAACCAACCAAAAAGGAGCGAGCGGTGCAGACAGCGGGACTTCTAACAGCGACTACGTCTAAGTAAAGACTTTTTTTTTTTCCAAACGGTTTCACACACTCATGCTAAGAACCGGCTCCGCCGACGGCGAACGCCCCCCCCCCTGCCCCTCCGTTTACTTCCTGGGTGGGGTCGGGGACTTCATGAATCTGGGCGGGGTCGGCGACTTGACGCTGCGGGGCGGGGTCGGGGTCGGGGACTTGGGGCCCGGGGTCGGGGACTTGGGCGACGGGGTCGGGGACTTGACGGAGGGCGCCGGGGTCTGGCTCTTGGATGGCGTGGGGGTGGGGGTTTTGGACGGGGGGGCCGGGGACTTGGGCGGCACGGGCGTGGCCGCGGGCGTGACGGCGGGCGTGGCCATCTTGGGCTGTCCCAGCTTGGGCTCGGGGATCTGCTCGCCGTGCCTGTACACGCTGACGGTGATCTCGACGAACTCGCCGCCGTACTTGTTGCGCACGTTGATGCTGTACTTGCCCGAGTCGTCGGGCGTGACCTTGTTGATGACCAGGCTGGCGAACTTGCCGCCGTCGAACGTGACCCGGGTGTGCTCGGTGGAGGTGACCTCCTGCTCGTTCTTGAACCAGGTGACCTCTGGGGTCGGCTCGCCCCACACGGTGCAGGTCAGACTCAGGGACTGAGGAGGAAGTGGAGGTTTGGACCGAAAGGAAATTAAAGGGCGAGTTCAACTAAATCAGAAAAGATTTAAACGTTTATCTCTGGAGTGCTGGTTCCCAATCTTTGGGGTGGGAAAAAAAATAATCTAGGAATAAATAATAATTCCTTTTAAAAGAAAGTTAACCTTCAGCCCCAGTTTAGTAAAATAAGATATTTAAATGTTGGAATAAAAAAATCCTGCAGTGTGTGAAATGAGTATTTCTTCCTGAACCTGTTCCCCCTTTGTGGGGAGGGGGATCTAACTTCGTCAGGAATGCCGCCCGGGCGGAACGACTCGTGGGACTCGTTTAAAAAAAAAAAACGAAATACCTGCGACGAAGGTAGAAAAGGAGGGACGGTCTCACCTTCTCCTCCATGATGGTGACCACGTCAGGCAGCCCGCCCACCACTCTGCCACGGTCTGCGGAAACACAACCAAACGCACAGTGGGTCGCGAGCACATCAGCCCGCCTGCGACCGCGAGGCGAGACGCGGGAACGCGAAGCTCCGACTCCGAGAAAAGCAAATACGAGGCGTGCGACAGAACCATCCGAGCGCAGGTCACCGTCTCGGGCGCGTAAACACGAGTAAAGACAGATACTCACTCTTCTCGGCGAACGCCGCCGCCCTGAAACACGAGAAGAGACGGAGGTGGGTTAAAACGCTCAGGCCGCAGTCTGAAGGTGCCAACGACCGTAACTTACTTCAGTCTCAGGTATTCCTCATAGGCGTCGGTGTAGGCTGCAAAATGAAAAAGGATCTCGTGTCACAAGCCGACCGGTTTGAGTTTGAATTTGCTCGTCGCGTTAGACGCCGTTTCGCACCTTGTCCAGAGAGGTCGAAGGTCCTGGTGTGGGTCTTGACGCCGTCCGAGATCTCGATGGAGTAGTGGCCCTTCTCCTTGTCGGTGGGGTCGCAGATCTGCATCCAGGCCATCTCGGCCGTGCCGCCGATCCTCATCTTCTCCGAGGAGGCGATCTTACTCTCCCTGCGGGGGGCGTTGGCTCGATTGAATGTTTCAGTTTTGGACACCTTTACACTTAATTGGCTCCGGAGCCGGCGCAGGCAAACATCGGCGAGCGTTTGCCGTCGGGTCGCGGAGCTCGCGAGGGTAAATGTTTGAGCGGGCGTACTTGTGTTTCCAGACGGTCTTCATCTCCTCGGTGTAGTAGCTCATGTAGCACTGCAGCCTGATGCCCTCCGGGGTGCACTGCAGCACCAGGTCCGAGGCGGAGGCGCCTGAAAGAGGCGCACAAAACCGTCACGCGTGTTTTGTCGTCCCGCCGCGTTCGGTGTTTGGACACGCAATTTTCTTGCACGTAAAGTCGATTTAACGCGTTTCCTTTTGTCACTCACCGGCGATCTTGGCCAGGGCGTTGATGATGTCGTCGAACACTGCGGGTCACAGGAGGAGAGGGGCGTGACTAACGCAAACCGATCGGGCGGCGGACAATCGCGCGGAATCGATACCGACCTTGTCCCGAGACGTCGAACGCGGACGTGTCCTTTCCCCTGTCGTCGCTCAGCACGGCCTTGAAGACGCCCTGATCCTTCCTGGAGAACTGGAGACGGTTCGTTCGTTTATTTACTGAATGTCGTTTGTGTCTGTATGATGAGTGTGTGTTTGTGAGCGAATCATCACGCAGACGATGATGATGATGATGATGATGATGATGATGATGAAGGTGTTACCAGAGGGATGGGGAGAGCGCAGGCTCCCGACATGACGTTGGGGGGAGTTTCCGGAACAATCTCATCCTCCTCTTTGTACCAGTGGAAAGTCGTCTCCTTCTTCACGTTGGCCACCTGACGCACAACAACAACAACAACAACACAAAGAGAGAGAGGAACAAATAAAAACATAAAACATGGCGTCTGATTTGAAAGATTAAATTAATAAAGAGTATTTCTTTACCTTGCAGGCGAGCATGACGGTACAATCCTCGCTGACGGTGAAATACAGATACTCGGAGAAATGCGGACCTGCGGCAACAAAGTTGAGACAACAACAACAACAACACAACAACAACAACAACACACCGCCTTCACCTGACAGGAGGTTTGTGTGGGAGCGTTCGGTCGGGCTGAGGTGTGCGTACCTTGCTTCCTGATGTGCTCCTTCCTCTGGAACTCTGCCTCCTTCAGAGCGACCTTGAACACTGGAACGACAACAACGACGACAACAACAACAACAACAACAACAGCAGCAGGAGTCAGACTCGGCTCGACGACAGCGCGGCTGAAAGCAGACGGGGTCGCGCGAGCCTCACCGTCTCCCACCAGCACCAGCGAGCTCTGGGTCTTGGCCTTGCCGTCGTGGATCTGCACGGTGTAGGTTCCCTCGTTGGCCCGGGTGAAGTGATCCACCGTCATCTGGATGATTCCCGTGGCCACGTCGTGGCTGATCTTCTGACCCTGAGAGGAGGAAGGACGTTTAGATTTTTTTTTTTTTTTAACGTTTTCCGTTTCAGTGCGGACGGAGCGCTGCGTCACCTCCCCGCTGGCGACCTCCTTGTCGTTCACGATGAACCTGTAGGACACCGCCGAGGACAGTTTGACGGCCTGAAGCCAGAAACGCACGTGGCCCTTCTCCAGGATCTCGTAGTTCAGGCCGTGTTTCAGAGGGACGACTGCGGGACGAGACAGAAGATGAAGAGAGGAGTTCGACAATGCGCGATACGAGACGGGAGGAGGTGTTTGGTTTCCGCTGCGGACGCTCACCTGGATGTCTGATGGCGTAGCTGAGCTCCAGCATGGTGTTCAGGGCTGCGGGACGAGATCAAGACAACGTGAGCGCAAACAAAACAACGGCGACGACGACAACGACAATGACGATGACGCACCGTCCTCGGTCAGGGTGTGGCTGGCGGAGACGCCGTCCGTGTCGGTGACGACGACGGAGTATCGGCCCAGATCGTCCTTATCGGGGTTGGTGAAGGTCAGTCTGGAGCTGCGGAGCCACAACGATGACGACTGCAGCTTAAAACTAAACTCCAACGCAGAGCGTGTTTTTTTTTTCTCGTCGAGAAGGAAAACGCTGCGAGGTCGAACAGCTGACGGGTTCTGGAGCTTACGTTCTGCCCTTGGCGGTGACGGCGACCCTGGGGCAGTCGCCAACGGGGTGGTAGTTCTTGGACCACACGAACTTGGACGTCTCGCAGATCTCGCAGGCCTCGAGGGACAGGAAGACGTCCCCGGTTTCCTCGTCCACGCCGGCCACGATCTCCTGGGTGCCTGCGGGAAACGGGAACGACTTGGTGAACGGGAAAGTTTCCGGACGGAATCGCCCGGCGCGTTAGCGGGAGGCCGTCGCCGTTACCTGGAAGAGCTCTGGCGCAGACCGGATCGGACAGCTGGGAGGCTTTTCCCACGCCGCTCGCGTTGACGGCGCGAACTCTGAACACGTAGGTTTGGCCCTCCTCCAGACCGCTCACCTGCAGGACGCCACGCCGAACATCAGCGCGCGTTCACGACGACGTTTGAGCGGCGTTGGGAAGTTCACGTCTCCTACCTGCAGGTAGCGGTGGCTCACGGCCTCCTGAGTCAGAGTGACGAACTCCGACGAGCCCTTCTTGGCCATGTCCACGAGGTATCCGGTGACGGGACCCGCGCCGGTGTAGACGGGCGCCTTCCACAGGAGGACCAGGGAGTGACCTCTGACCTCGCTGAAGCTCAGGTGGTAGGCTGGGCCTGAAACAAACAAACAAAGAAACATCATCAGCAGGGTGATGTCCGCCTCACGTGGCCTCACGCCGACGCGGCTCTTACCCGGCTCGTCCATGGTCCAGGCTTCACATTTCATGGGGGCGCTGGGGGCGGACGGCAGGCCGACGCCGGCCATGTTCGCGGCCTGGACCATGAACTCGTAGAAGGTTCCCGCCGTCAGGTTGTCGACCTGCAGACGCAGAGCGGAGCGCGGGGGGTGTTTACTGGTCGGTAATGCGGCGGTCGGCGGCGGCGGCGGCGTCCGCATCACTTACGGTGCAGACTCTGTGCGTGACGGCCGCCAGGTTGACCTCCTTCCACACCATCGCGTCGGTGTCGCGCTTGTCGACGTAGTAGGCATTGATCTTGGAGCCGCCGTGGTGCTTGGGGCTGCTCCAGGCCAGCGTCATGGAGGAGCCGTCGCAGCTCAGCATGGTGATGCCGTAGGGGGCGCCGGGGGTCGCTGCGGCGCAGAGTTTCACGCTTAAAACGCAACTCACCATGAGGTCATCATCACAAAACGTCTTCGGGCAACAAAACGCAGATGTTTTTAAAAAAAAACCGTGCACGTGGAAAACGGGTTTGTTTTTTATTCCAGTGCTCGGTGACGGTGGAAAACACTTGTACTGTAAAACAGGAGATGCAAAGTGAAGGTGGAGGAGGTGGGGTGGGTGAGGGTGACACAGTCACACAGTACGTACCGTACTCCACCCCCTTGCCTGGACACACAAGTGAAACGCACATGAAGCGCACAGCGGGCGACACAAAAAGCGTTTTTTTTACATTTCCGTTTGGATTTGCGATCCGTCCGTTGGAGCGCGGGTCTTACCGAGCGCCGGCTCCACGGCGATGGGAGACGACTCCTGCGACTCCTCGCTGAGGCCGAAGACGTTGACGGCCTGGACGCGGAACACGTAGCTCTCGCCCGGGATCAGGCCGTGGACCACGAACCTGAGACACGCACACGCCCGCAGCAAATTACAGGATTAAATCGTCTATAAAGCCCTTTTTCTAACTTAATTCTTGTTGGACGCATTTGTTATTTCTATTGTTATTTAAAATTTTTAATTCACATTTTTAAATTTTTTTATCATATATATTATTTATTTTTTAATCTAAATAAATACAGGTGAGGTTATAAACTTTTCAGACAGAGGCTTCATAAATAAATTCATGATAAAAAAAAAAAAAATTAAATTCTGTGTTTTTTTTTCTCTCTACCGGCTGAGCTGCAAAAAAAAAAAAAAAAATAAACGTAGAGGTAAAATAAAGTAAAAATGTGGAGGCGAGCGGTTCTGATCCGGGTCCCGGCCCGGGCTGGTCACCTGGTGTGTCTGAAGGGCTTGTGGTTGCAGGGGAACCAGTCCTTGGATCCGACCACGCGGCCGTCGATGTAGTAGCCCATCAGGTTGTTGGCGTGTTTGGGAGGCGTCCACTGCACGAACACGGACGACTTGGTGTTCCTGGTGGCGACGACCTGACCCGGAGCGGAGGGGACGCCTGGGGGGGTGGAGGGGTGGAGGGGTGGGTGGGTGGGTGGAGCCATTAACGACCCGCGTATTATATTTATTCAGATGCGACTCTGGAAATCTCCGCTGTGGGTTACGAAACGTCTCGTGAAACGTGCGATCTGCAGATTTCAGCTGTGCACAGGAGCTGAATTAATTACCTACATTTAAATAGTACTGCAGCTGAAAAGCCAAACACATATTCTGTGTGCTCATTAGAAAACACACACACACACACACACACACACACAGTGGGAGAGTGGACTGGTGTGTGACGTTACGTACCGACCGGCAGCTCCACACCTGCAGGACACAGCGACAAACTTAGTATCTGACATTTGTGACGTTTTCTGTCGTGAGGATTTACGGAAACTCCCCGCCGCACTTGAACACATCCCAACATTCCCTCTCTCATTGTTTGTTGTTGTTTGTTGTTGTTGTTCCCTTCACTACAGATTGTGTCACGTGAGACACAATAGGGGAAAAAGACCAGGTTTTGTTTGTTGTGCTGATGTAAATATCATTTTAAAAAGTCGCACTTTTTACACTAATAAGTGATGGAAAGTCCAGCTGATGCACCACAGGAAGTTGTGACACGGCGCCCGCGGCCCGCTTACCGTCCTGGTCCACCTTCTGGACGGGCTCGGACGGCGCCGAGGCCTCGCTGGACCCGTGCGTGTTCACCGCGTACACTCGGAACTGGTACTTTTGGCCGTCCTGCAAATCGAACAGCGGGTAGCGGGGGGAGCGCAGGTCGACCGCCGTGTTGACCCGCTGCCACGCTCCCGTGCCCGCTAAGCACTGTGGGAGAGTCGGTGGTGTGAGTGAGAATAAAAAGAATCTTTATTTTATTTTTTTATTTATTTTTTTTTGGGGGGGGGGTTTAAAATAACGCAGAAGGACACTAAAGATCGTTTAAGACGTTTAAGACGCCCGCGGGTGAAGCGCCCACGCACCTTCTCGATGACGTAGCACAGCGGCGCTCGCCCGCGGGGGGCGGGCGGCTTCCAGCTCAGCACCACGTACGACCTGCAGACCTCGGACGCGTGCACGTCGGTGGGCTCCCCCGGGATGGTGACGTAGCCTGAGTCGGAGGCGAACGTGCGAACGAGGCGTGAAATGAGGCGCGTGCAGAAGGAGCGGCTGCAGGAGTCCCACGCGTCGTGCTTTTGTTTGTTTGTTTGTTTGTTGTCTTTTTTAAAATAAAACATTACATGGAGTTTGTTTGGAAAAAATATTTTGTCCGTGACAGGGACTCCTGCACCAGCCTCGTCTGCAGAATCTTACCAACGTCTTCATCGTTTTAGTTTTTTTTAATTCGGAGGGGGAGGCGGGAAACTTTGAGCGGTTTAGTTGATGTAAAAAAACAAAACAAAAAAACAAAAACACCTTCGGGTCCGTTAAAGTGTGAATATGTAAACGCAGGCGTTAGGACGGAGGAAACGATTTGGTCCGTTAAAAGCGAACGACAGATGTTAGGTGTGTTTTTTTTTTTTAGTTTCTTTGTGACGATATTATCATATTTTGCTTTTTATTCACAGCACAACTCTTCTGTTTTAGAAACGTTACGAGGATGAGAAGAGGGATGTTTGTGCGAGAGGATGAGGAAGCGGTTTCTAAAAAGGGATTCAGATATCTGACCCCAAATCAGTCCACTGTACCTTCCAGCTCATCGTCCCTGATCACAATGTCGTACTTCCCTTCGATTTTAATCACTGTGTGCAGGGGGGGCGACAACAACAGGCGCGTTAGACGACGCTCGTTTTCTCGCCGCCGTTCCTTTTTTTTTTAAATTTTTACCTTCCTCGGTACCTTGCAGCCTCTCGCTCTCGGCGTCGTCGAGCGCCGTCACCTTGTCCGACTTGCGGGACGGCCTGCTGATGCCGGCGCTGTTCACGGCCCTGACCCGGAAGTGGTAGGAGCGTCCCACGCTCAGGCCGTGCACCGGGTATTTACACACCTTCACCGGGGCGTCGTTGCACTGGACCCAGGCGTCGCTGCCGGCTTCGCGCCTGCGACAGAACATTTTCACAAGCTAAAAAACCCATTAAAATCACCTGACGAGGCTGCGCAGACCATTTCTATTAATTAACTCATCTGTCAATCTCTTCTTTGATTGATCGATTATCAGTTATAGTCTTTGAATTGTCAAGGAAATGCAGAGGAAAAAAAAACTCAAACTGGAGAATCTGGAGCCGGAAAAAAAAAAGTCGTCGATTCGACAAATCGTTTCAATGCTGAGACTGAAAAATTAAACAGAACCTCCGTCATTACACAGAGTCAAATATTGATGACTGCAGCTGTAAATCCACACTGTGACATCAGATTATCCTGTCGCTGGGCGCGGTGTAATCCGACTGCATCAGCTCGGGTCTATAAAAAGAAACGGCTGAGGAGGAGAAGGACTGACCGGTCCACGAAGTATCCGGTGATGGGCGCCTCGTTGACGGTGTTGGGGGGTTTCCAGGCGACCAGGACGTAGTCGGAGTTGACGTCGTACGCCTTCACGCTCATCGGCGCCCCGGGGGCCCCGGCCGCGGAGGGGGCGGCGTCTGAGGGGGGGGCGAGGAGGGGGAGAAAAGGAAGGAGGGAGGAAGCATTTTTTATAAGCGCAGTTTGAGCTGCAGCTCCACCAGTTCATCCTTCACCTGTGCGGGCGGAGCAAACCGAGGCGTGGAGAGAGAGAGTCCCACCTGAGACGAACAGGTAGGCGCTGTGCTCGGCGGTGCCTTCCTTGGTGAAGATGCGCAGGGTGTAGAGGCCCTCGTCGTCCTTGGCCAGGGAGGGCAGCGTCAGGCGGGCGGAGCCTCCGCCCACCGACATCTCCACCAGCTTGCTGGGTTTCAGCAGTTTGTCTGCGGAGAGGCCAGAGGAAGCGTTAGCGGGAGGAGAAGGGTGGGTGGGTGGGGTGGGGTGGATTAGCGGCGTCGGGGGGGGGGGACGTCTCACCGTCTCTGTACCACTGGGCGAGGGGGGGTAAGTTGGGGAGGTCGGGGACGACCACCATGCTGCACACCAGGCTGATGGAGCCGCCCTCCACGCCGAAGCTGACGGGGAAGCGGTCGAGCAGCGACACCTCCAGCTTGCTGGCGTGGATCTCCGTCAGGTGGGGCACTGCGTTCACAACAACTCGTCACTGTACTGCAGCCGCGGGCCTTCAGTTACGTGTTTTAGTACTTTTAAAACACGCTCAGAGGTTTTACTGCAGTATATCTGCGTATTTTCTTAATTTGACCTTCGCTGATGGACGACAACAACAACAACAACAACACGCGCCACAGTTTCCACTTCTTATCATCAGGCTCGTCACGTGCGCTGCTATTTGCAGAACCGAATCACCCCCCCGCCCGGTGGAAGTGGAAAAACTAGACCCCCGGCTCCTCTCACCTAGGCCCAGGTGGCAGGGCTCGCCGGCTCCCGCTGCTCCTGCGAACGAAATCGTGGACGTTTAGAGAAGGGAAGGAGCCGGCGGGGCGAATCGCACCATCATAAGTAGTGGTGGGGGTGGTGTTGATGGTGGTGGGGGTGGACTTACTCTTCACGGTGACCGTCGCCCTGCTGGTGGCCGTGCCGTGCTGGTTGGTGGCCACGGCGCTGTACTCTGCAGTGTCCCTCACTACGCACCTACGGGAGCAGACAGCACACAAACGCGTTTGTGCGTTCATTCGGAGCGTGGGAAATAAATATGCGATAACGTCGGGCGGAATATAACCGCTTCGCCAACATCGGCGGTTGTTTCAGGAGAAATGAGAAAGAGAATGTTGGTTTTAAGAGGTTAAACGCTGAATATTTCTGGAGGAAACATTCCACTTTCCACCTCGCAACCATTCCTCACCATGGGCGGACACCTCGACGACGCCTCAACGTTTAATTTGAGTCTCCATTGGGAGACACCATCAGGTGTCCCCCTCTCATGTCCCACACACCCAACGGACATTACGCCATTTTAATCGGCGGCACGTCCACATTTAACTCGACGGACGTGACGGATCTGAACAGGAGGGGGAAGGAACCGGCTGAAAACCGAGTTAAAGCTGTGAGCTCCTCGAGTTTGACGACGGCGGGAGAAGTCCTGCGACGTCCTGCTTTGAAAAATGACCTCACATTTCGGGAGCGCGCTGAAAAGAATGAAGGAGGAGTCTGAGGGTGAGAATAGAAAGGAAGAAATGTGACCTTCACCCTGAGCACAACTATTTTAAAGATGGGTCGTCTTCTCAGCTCAGAGTGTGTGTGTGTGTGTGTGTGTGTGTCGCTAACAGAGATTTTCACTTTTGCGCCATGAAGGAGAAAAATCGTAACTTCGACGAAGCTCATAAAACCGCGGTCGCCTCGCTGACCCTGTAACGTAATGACGGACGGCCGGTGTTCATTGCCTCAGAGGGAGCGAGAGCGAGATAGATGGGTCGGGGGGTCGGGGGTCGGGGTGGAGGAGGTGGAGGAGGTGGTGGGGGGGGGGGTGCAGCGGGAGGAATTCACAGCTCAAATGACGCAAAGGTCAGCACTTCAACACGAACAGCTGAGGAGCCTCGAAGACGACGGACGCTCCCTGAATCTCCTCTCACTCTGTCCGACACTGAGGTCGAGAATAAATAATAATAATTTTAAAAAAGATTATCCAGCTCTGAACCTCGATGTAATCCCTCTACGATGTGAAAATAAATTTATAAGTTACGTATAAACACTTTCCCACGTGTGACGTCACTCGTTTCTCGCGTTGCCGTCGCTCGTGACGTACCTGCTTATGATCAAACTGTGGACTCCATACTTGTTTTCAATCTTGTACTTTCCGGGGGCGCTCAGCGGGTCGACCGGCACCCCTCCTTTATACCTGCGGGCGGAGAGCGAGCGGTTTCACAGGTGATATTGGTGGTATTTTCATCGAGACGCGTTAAAGCGGCGTCAGCTCGGCGCGGCGGTGCGGCTCTGACCATTTGACGATGGGCCTGGGGTTTCCCTGCACGGTGCAGAAGAGCTTGACGGGGGTCTTCTCCCACACGGTGTGGGGCCGCAGGGCCACCAGAAAGTCCGGCATCCTGGGGATTTCCTCCAACAGGTCCGTCCTCCTGCCCATCATGCTCCTCACCTGGAGGGCGCGAGCGGGTCACGGTCAACGCGTTAGCGCGGAGCGGCTGCATCTGTACGTATGGCTAACGGGCGATTTACACGTTTAATGTATACACTACTATCTAAAACTATTCAAAGACCTACAGACGACTTGATTTCTAGTCGGTGTATCCTGAAAAAGGATGTGCAGGAGCAATTAGTCCCGTCCTAATGCCCCAATGAAAGAAAGACGTACAGTCGTGCATCATCTGCATATCTGCGAAATGACACGTTCTGATGTAATGATCTAAATGCACACAGTTTGACGAGAAGGCTAAGTAAGCTAACCTCTCTCTGGATCTCCAGGCTCTCCACCTGAGCCTTGGTGCTCATCCTCATCCTGTGGAGCTCTTCCTGAATGACCGCGAGCCCCTTCCCAACATTTTTGGCAACTCTCTGGTACTCCTCAGTCTCCTCCGTAGTCCTAATATCGGAAACAGAAAATCATATTAATCACTGCCTCTGGGATTGATGTCTTATAAATAAATATTTTATTGTGAATAGGAACTTCATTAACTTTTGTTTTGCCTTTTTTAAATCCACATCGTAGGTTTTTCATCTCACAATAAAGCATATTGGTGTTAACACCTGATAAAATTAACCTAAAACTTGCTTAAATCATATTAGCTCCATAACATCTACAACAACTCCTCTTCCAATTCAAAACGACCATGAGAACATGGAGAAATGTGCCGTCCTGACTGGGCTCGGCTCATAGCGCAGGAGTCCGGTATTACCTTACACCGAAAATAGCCTGACGTGTGACGGCGGCCAATGGGAACCCACCTCTGCCGGAACGCCGGTACGGTATAGGCTGGTTCCGCCATCACCTCCGTGGCCTGGGCCTTCACCTGGCTCACCGATTTAGAACTTGATTTCCTGTTGGGGGGGGACTCCGTCAATATGAAACAGCCATGAAAGGAAAAAAAATCCAACCGTAAATTTGTTTGATTTGTTTGTTTTATTTTTTAGTTTGGCAGAAGTCGCTTCATTCTGGGTTTGGGTTGAAAGTGATTATGCCACAGAATCAAATGTCGCTACTGTCATGTGTTATCATCCTTTGGTTTTAAATGGATGGACCGAATCATCTCATCTGAAACTCTTAATTTTGGGGGATCCTCTTTTGTACCTGTTGTCGATGACCCACTTCTCTTCTGTGCATTGTCAATATCATCTATAATCCATTTAATTTTAATCAACGATCCTTCCATGGGTCTGGTTTTGGTGGTGGTTTCATTCAAAGATTGGATTTGAAAGGAAGCATGAACCCTGTTTATGAAAAATTGACAAACAATCCAATCGCTGTTAGTGAAAACGTCATGAGGAACTTGGTATCTCCAGCTGGGACCACCCTCCTCAGATGTGGGTCAGGTTCGACGTGGGCTCTCCATGATGACGCAGCAGCACCGTTCAGATCCGGGACTTGAGGCAGGTCAAGGTTCACATCATCGTTAGTGAAAACGAAGCCAGCGCGCAGAAGGAAGCGTAACTACAGTTTGCTGCCCGGCGAGGTGCGGAGCTTTGCAAGAGTGTTGCAGAACGTAAGGTAAGACATAAAACACGGTGGTCTATCATGACCTGTGCAGCACTACAAAGCTAAAAGTGTGCACTGAAGCTGCAGAGCATGTGGAGCAGTAGCACCTTCTGTGGTCATCCTGACCTGGAGATCCAGAGCTTCTGCACCCCCACCCACCCCCAGTTAGATGTTACAAAGCTTAGCTGTTTTCTTAGTTTGGCCTAAAGTCATATTTTACCTCAAACTACATCACTGTCAGATGGAGAAACATCAGCATACCGTTGCATTTTCCAACTGAAACTCTTCTGCGTAACTTTAGGTTGGTGACTGCTTCAGTTTGGATCTGGCTCTGGTTTGTTTCTTCCAAACCAAATTTCAAATCATCTCAAATTCACTACGACACCAGATATTGAATTTACAGCATCGCCACTCGAAGATGCGCCTGAATAAAAGACGAATAAATCAAATCAGCCTTCTAGAGCTAATAAGGAATCGGACATGCGCTCTCTCTTACTGTCTGAGAGCTTGTTGACGATTCTATAAAACCAAAAATCCCTAGCAGAGACTATAAACACAACAATAGCACGTCCAACTGTTGTGCCGACAAAGCTAGCTGCTGTTCGGGGGTCGGTTTGGACCCGAGGTTTGATTCACCGCTCATCCAACCTCGTGACGCCGTCGGCCTCAACAATGGGCCCCAACAATCGACGGGTCACGAGAAGATGGCCCTACATGAGCGTCGGAGGCCATCTCAGAAGCAGCCGTGCAGCAGGAACACCAGCGGCTCTGAGCTCTACCTGGCGAAAGCGGCGAACGCGGCAGGTGAGCTTCACCTCCGTACCTCTCTGTCTGCTGCTTGACAACATGTTTGGTGTGCTGATAAGCGTAATCGGTTTTCACGTGGCTCTCGTGCTTCTTCTTATACCAAGGTATGACTTTGGAAGCCATGACTGGAACACTTCAAGGAGACCTGGCCGACGGCACCGGGGGGTTGGGAATCAAACGTGTGTTAGTCATGACGTATGAACAGAAGGTCACGCGTTCACCTCTGAGACCAACAATACGCAGGGTTCTACAATCGACATCGACACGTTTATGAAGAGTAAACCCCAGGTGCTAAATCGCTGACGTTCAGAAGAAGACATTCCCGGATGTCATACTGGACGTGTTTGTCATGACATGTTAAGAGTCCAGCTCCTGGGAGGCGCCGGGTCGGTTCCGACACGTTGCCAGAGCTCAGCACTTGACACAGCTCGGCTATGAATAGCCCGCAGCGGCTCGCCGAGTCCAAGATTGGACTCACGGAGGAGTCATTACCGGCGGCCGTTTAATTTTAATTAAGGCAAACAAAAGGGGAAACGGGATCGGACTCTTGACTTCTGACACCAGCTGTCCCACCCGGACTCGGTCCGACGCGGTTCGCATCCCGTCTTAATCCCTCACTTCAACACAAAGGGCATTTAAAACCCGATACAGATGAGGAGAAAGAAGGTCAGCCGCCTCTTAATGCCCTGGTATGTAAAGTAAGCGCTGCTCGGGGAGATATTACAACAGGGCCGCTACCGTGCGACTCCCCCCCCCCAAACACACACACACACATACCCCTCCACCCCCCCCCCCAAAACACAAACACACACACACACAGGAAACCCATTACATACAGCCGGCAGTGGACGGCAAACGTAAAGAAAAGAAACTTACCCCGAGAGATGAAAAAGAGTGCAGAGCGGTGGCAGACCAGCCCGATGCCGCTTGGGAAGCACTCGCTGAGGGTAACGAAAATATTACCCTCTCACCGGGGGTGGGTGGGTGGTGGTGGTGGTGGTGGGGGGTGCTGTCCCCCTTCCTCCCCATGTATGGAGGCACTTAAGACTATATATAGCATTTACCTCCCAAGATTTTGCTCTCATTCTGCGCTTTGCGGATGAGGAGCGTGCACCCGCACCTGCTAAACGCATTTTCAGGTGTGTGTGTCGTCAACTGCGCTTAGAAAAACTCAACGATCGTTATAAGAAAAAAAAAATTCGGTGAAAGGCTAAAGGGATTTTTTATTTCTATTTTAAATGTCAGCAAATATTCGTGGAGCCCACATTCCTAAAATGAAATATGAACATTTCGGGAATCAAGTCGGTGTTGTGTGGCACAAAGTCCTCCCTCCGCTGAGAGGAAGAAGAAGAGACATGAAAACATTTTAAATTAAATCACACCACGACATGAGAGGCGTTTTGAGGCCATTACTCTGGCAGGTCGCAGCCCCGGGAGTCTGAGGAGGCCTTTTTAGGCTCCTTCAGACGGCCTGCCCTCCTTGGCTCCCCACTTGCAACCGGCAGTCGGGCTATTTTTAACAAGCACGCCCTCCGTTACATTGACACCCTCCATTCTTAATGTACAAGAGCCCCCCCCCCACGGCTATTTATAACCACACGAGTCTATTTAGGAAAAAATAAAATAAAAATAAAATGGGTGAAGATTCGGTGGGAGGGGGGCGAGTGAAGTCAGAAGATTTCCAGGTGACATGGCTCCGACAGAAAGGCCACCCACCCCCCTACACACCTTTTGAGGAGACTTTGGCGACCCCTAGTGGACGTACTGAGAAAAGCGCTGACGGGGACCGTTAGAGATGCGTCTCCTGGACCGGTACTTACTGCAGGACGGCTGACGAGCTGAGTCCAGAGCCTCATCCTCCCTCCTGCAAAGACAAACCAAAGTTTGTTTTTCGATAAAATAAGAAACAGAGACCACTGCTACATCAGCCAACAACCTTTTAAAAGGAGCCCACATATCCTGAGCTCTGGTCTCCAGTATGAGTCAAAGGTCAAACACACTGGACTGGATCCTACATATCCCATAATGCACCTCAAGCACTTTTTAGTTGACCTCCCCTGACGAGTGAATGGCCCGTTTGCGACATAGGGGTGATTAAAAAAATTGGTGGAGTGCCCCTTTAAGTCCACGTCCACTTCTCTGTTAAATGCCGCCACCTAGTGTCCGGTCAGTGCATCAGGCGACTTGTAGAACATGCCGACGTTTTATTGGCTGAATGCTACTCTGCAAAAAGTTAATTAAAATGCGAGTAATTTAGAAATTAAAGCAAACCCTATTGTTCCAATGAAGGAGAAACAAAAAATTTACTTTTAATAAGTTTTATTTCATCGATCAATCCTTTTGTTTTTTTAATGATTTGAGTCCAACATTCATCCTGGTTGGGGCAGGAAGGGGAGTGAAGACGCTCACCGAGAACCGGAGACGTGACGAACTTTAATTTTCTAAAATAAATCCGGCCTCTGTGTTTCTGTGTGTGCGCTCGTGTTCGCCGATCCCCTGCCGGGGCGGCGGCCTCGCTCCTCTCTCCGGGCCCCAGCGCACGGCGTGTTTGTAGTGGCGACAAAAGGGATTATTGGAGCATGTTAACGTGACGACGGACTCCACTGCTCGTTTTTGCAAACCCGAGTAATGAGGAGAAATTCCAGCGCGCCGTTACTGGATGATGAAAAGTTTGATAAAAAAGTCACCCGGCGCTTTGGTCTGTTTATGTTCAACACTTCCTCTGGTGCGCCACACAACTCCCCCCCAGATAAGGCTGCAGTCAACAGATGATGATCTGAAACTACCCCGGCCTCGCCTAGCGCCACCATCAGGTCGGATTTTGAGCTACGACAAACAAAAGTCTGCAGGAAATTAGTTAAATAAACGAGAACTTTTTAATTAACTGAATTTTTAATTATTTGAGTAAGGCTTCAAAACTTTTGAATAAAAGGGAAGTGGAGGAAGCAAAGTTTAGACTGCACCTCTCAAAATGCTGTTATAGGGCGCTAGTTTAGATTAATGTCTAATCTGACTGTTAATCCCATTTTCTCCCTTTTACTCCCCTGGACAGATTAAAAAAAAACAAACAAACAGATTTCCACATTACCACAAACCAAATAAACTAATGAGTTTTCTTGAAAGCCCCAGCTCAGCGTCGGAGCATGTCCGGTCAGGGGGTGCGTTGGGTTCGTGTGTCAGTGCGGACAGGACGACACAAAGGAAGGTCACGGGAGAAGGTCACCCTGAAGCAGCCATGACACCCGGCAGATATTGTGTCTCAGATGGGGGGGGTGAGAGAATGCCTGGGCCTCCCTCCCTCCCTTTCTGCAGTGGGGGGGTGGGGGGAGGCCATTCTTTTCATTCATGCACTCAGTGACACATGGTTGCAGCCTGCAGAACATGGGGGGGGTGAAGATAGACGGGAATCAAGGAGGGAAGTCCTAAATCACGGGGGGGGGGGGCTTTGCACGTCATCGAGTCAGCAGACACGAGCGCGAGCGGTGACGTAGGCGAGGTCGTCTTTTTGAATGTGTACAGCAATGCTGAGATTTGTTGCATCAGCAAACGGGATTTTTTTTTTTTAAAAATAAAAGTGTGTGTGATGGAGAACGAAGATGTCGCTGGATATCGATGCACGTGTGTTTACATTTAAACAGCAGTTGATGCTGAAGATGAACCCACTGCAGGTGGAGACGGTCGGGGCAGCCATGAGCGACCTACAGGGCGATGAGGAGCGAGACTGTCCGTCCATCTCCACCCTGATCTCAGATCTGTTTATCAGACCCGAGCTGCACCAGCTTCTTACCGATTTACACCTGGAAAACAAAACATGTTGGCAAAACAGAAAAAAAACCAACAACGGCCTCCTTCATGGTCCTATGACGCTCTTGCAAGTCCAGGATTCGAACCCCGGAACCGTGTCCCCCCACCCAAAAAAAAAAAAAAAAAATAATCTACAACTGCATCTGCGATGACAGGTTTGGTAATCCAGCGAATTTTCAAGCATGTGACGTGTTAGCTACGTGCATGTCGCTGGAGGGATTATGACTCTGCAGTGGGGGGGGGCTGTTGCAGGAGATAAGAAACCGTCAGTCACGAGTGCGGGTGAAGCGGCGTTGACGTAGACGGCGCAGCACGCATGCGATGCCCTTCAGCGCGATGCGATGCGGCACGGAGCGACGGGTGATGACATCACGGCGTGGTCGTCCTGCACGTCCGCCTCCCGGTGCCGTGGCAACGTGCCAGACGTGCCGGACCGCGGAGCGGGGAGGGGGAGGGGGGGGGAGGCAGGTTATCGTGCAGATGCAGCTTCCTCCTTCAGCTCTCAGTCAACCCCCCCTCCCATCTCTCCCCTGCTGCTATGGGAGAAGCCCCCTCCCCTCCCCTCCCCTCCCCTCCCCCCTTCTACCCCTCCCATCCTTCCTCTCCTTCGCGTCCCCCAGCTCAGCCAATCAGAGCGCAGGGTGGGGGGCAGGGCATAGCAGAACCACCACTCCGGAGCGGAGCCACCGCGTCTCCCCAGAGCTAACAGCGAGCTAGCTGCTCAGAGGGAGGAGACACTGTCTGTGTGTGTGTGTGTGTGTGTGTGTCTGTGTGTGTGCGTTTAACCGTGCGTGCGGTTGTGCGAGTGTGTGCCTGTCGCAGACGAGCAGGCAACGGGCGGCTTCGCTGCACTCTCGTTTCACCCGCACTTTTTTTTTTTTCTCCCCGACCTCGCTTCCTCCGCTCCGGTCCAGGATAAAGACGGGATCAGCGTGGGGGGGACAGAGACGCCGGCCTTTTTGCTTTTCCCTCCGTTGCTCGCAGACCCTGACGCGCAGGCAGGATGATAGCGGCTCAGCTTCTGGCCTACTACTTCACCGAGCTGAAGGATGACCAACTCAAAAAGGTGAGCGAGCGCAGCGGCGGTGGCGGCGGCCTGCCGGCGAACGCGGCGGGGCGTCGTCGGGCGGGGAGAGGAGGATGCAGCGTTTGGGAGGCGGAGGAGGAGGAGGAGGAGGAGGGCCGCGGCGAAGTCCCGTTCTATTTCAGCCTGTTAGCGGCGTTTGACATGGATGTCCTTGACGAGGGGGCCGCGGTCGGGGGACGGCGGCGGCGGCGCCGCGGACGGGCCCGTCCTTCGTTACCGAGTGTTTCCGGTTGCCAGGGAAGCAGACAGGTGTCAGCGAGCGGCTGTCGGGGAAAAGTCACGAGCTCCCTCGTCTCCTCAACCCCCCACCTCCTCTCCTCCTCGCTCGTTATCGCTCCTCTTCTCGGGCCGGTCTCTTCCCCGCTTCGTCTCGCCGTTTGATCTCTTTTACGACCTCCGGCAAAGACGGCGTGAACTCGTTAGCGGAGCGCGGGCGTTGCCGCGAGTGAAATCTGAGCCGTCCAAAAAAAACAACAACCCAGACGTCAGGTTAATTAACCGCTGGATGGAATGACAGGCCTGCAGGACGTTCCTGGGAAACGGGAGAGGAGGGGAGGGGGGGGGCACCGGGAAGGAAGAGGAAGTGGGAGATTCGTGATGTCATGCGTGATGTCACGGCGCAGGGTTTGCACGAGCCTGCGATGAAACTGGCGACTCAGGAAAGGGATTTAAATCCTGGACGAGACCGGGAACGTTCAACACCGTATGAAGACACGCACGCAAATTTAGCAGGAAGTAGAATGACGGGGGGGTGTCACCTGACCAGAAACAAATGCGTCTGAACTGTGGCGTGCACCGGGCGATTATATAACAACAGCGAGTCTCCAGTACAAACATTCAATTAATTGGATGCATTAACTAACTAATGTGTGAACCACCTCCACACACACACACACACACACACACACACACACACACACCCCAGGCCCTTTTCTACTATATATGGCCATTTGTGTTACGTGAATCAATATATTGACTTTTCAGCCACCCAACCCCCCCCACACCCACACAGCCTCAGCGTCCCATCTCCCAGCATGCCCCTCTTCATTCAGTAAGCGGTAACACAAGCTGAGGCGTCCTGACGTGCCAAAAATAATGGATGAGGCAGAGGGAGACAATCCAGTCGTCCCCGCGCGGGGACAGTGGGGACAGCGGGGACAGCGGGGACGTTTATCCTGTGGGGGACGGACGGCTGCATTTAAATCATGGCTTTAAGTTAAAGTTTAACAACGGGCGAGTTAACCAGCGACACGCAGTTTACCTGTGTGCTTATAAGTGAACACTCCCTGACACCCCCCCATGTTTGTGTGTGTGTGTGTGTGTGTGTGTGTGTGTGTGTGTGTGTGTGCGCCCCCCCCCCCCGCCTCAGATCGACAAGTACCTGTACTCCATGCGCTTCTCGGACGAGACGCTGAAGGACATCATGAACCGGTTCCGCAGGGAGATCGAGAACGGGCTCGGCCGCGACACGAACCCCACCGCCACCGTCAAGATGCTGCCCACCTTCGTCCGGTCCATCCCTGACGGATCAGGTAGAGACGGGTCGTCATGATGCGTTCATGACCACGCGTTCGAAACTCAGCTCTTTGATATGTCGTGCAGCCTCGGGGTGAAACTCAGGTGTGGCTGCTAACTGGCTTTGCTTTTTTTTTTAAATATTTAACTGCAAGTTAAATATTAAATTACCTGCCATTGATCCGTTACTGGTGTCCCGTAACTCACAGAAAAAGCCTATTGATCGCTTGAATGTACAATAACACTGATTTTGTTTAAATCCCAGGACAAGATCATTGGAAATATAAATGCACCAAAAAAAATAAAAAGGACTGACAGATATTTGATCATTTTTACAGTTTAGTCCAGGGTCAACTTGACTTACATACAGTTGACCCCAGCTCATCCTGATGCATCCAGTTTGCATCTGTTCAAAAAAAAAAAAAAAAAAGAAAAAAAAGCAAAGTGCTGATGAGTAAAAATGAACAGCCTCTTTGTGCTGTGGATTTGGACTCGCTCGATCACTATTGTTTCATCCCCCGGGGCCACGGAGTTTGAACGGCCCGGACACGCGAGACCTCGCCGTGTCGGACTTTCGTCTGCATTCAGTTTAAGGAGCCGCCGGCTTTTGTGAGTGTGTATTAAAATATTTAGGATGTGCCTGCTCTCAGCCCAGGCTTCCGCCAGAGAGGAGCAACGTACCGGCCGTGTCACGTTACTGTCGGGACCGCGCTGTTTATCAAACTGTTATCAGCTCACGGATTACTGCGCAGTTATTTTCTAATTACGGGGCGAATATATTGAAATTACAGGCCAACAGATTGGACCAGGCGTCCGTAAAATCCAGATCATTACCGGTTACAGTAATTATGCTGCAGAGCCGGGGTTTGTCCTTGTTAGTAAACACGGCCCGTCGACAGAAATAACATCCAGCGACCCGGTCAGATATGCTGGGGCCCGCGCGAGGCCGGCGACGCCGCCTCCCCGTCCTGCCTTCTCTCAAACTATAAACAGCCTCGAGTTTCAACAAGCGCACGAGGTCACGAGGGACGAAGCAAAGGGCAGAGGTGAAAGTTAGATCATCTGCATAGGAGGGACTGAGCTCCAGCGATACGGTAATCTGTACCGCGCGGTGGGGTCAGACCGAGAGCGACAGCTATCAGCGGGAAAATTAACGGCTCATCTTCGAACTTGCCCCTCGCAGCGGCCGTTAAATCAACTGAGCGTCACCGTTGCCGCTGTAGCCGACAGATATTGTTCAAAGAGCCAAAAAAGCTGTTTAGAGGACGTTAACTTTAAATAAAAAAAGACTCAAATCAAACATTATGAACTTTAAACGTGACTGCAGATCTAAAAAATCAGGCAGTTTAGCTGCAATTTCGTTAGCTTGTGTTTTTGGCGATTGTTATGCAAAAAAAATGCAAGCGACAACTCCGCTAAGTGGAGTTTAAATCATCCGGTTCTCTGCAAAGTAAACCGGAACCAGCAACCCTTCTCAGGCCAGAACAAGCGACGCAAAATAAACGCTCGGTGGTTTGGTCCAACGAAGTCGCTTTAACAGCGGTCGACCCTGCAACGCCGCAGCTCGCATATGTTAGCGCCGAGGTTATAGCGGACACAGGCTCTGCGGCGCATCACTAACACTTCTGTATGTCGGGGCCCGGTCACGTCCCATTCCGCTGTGGTCGAGGTGATAAATAGCACGAGGCGGCGAACGCTGCAGCCGCGGTGCCGCTAAGTGGACGGCGTTGTTTCGTTGGGAGGGCGGCGACTGCGGCTGAAAGGTCACGGGTCGGCAAATGTACATCCACGCGCTCTGATCCAAGCTCGCCTAGCAACCACGTAATCCCTCTATACCGCCAGTCGCTTTAGATTCATCGGACAAATGCCTGAAGGGTGAAGGAATCATATTAATTCAAAATGAGAACACGGGCGTTCCAGCTGCTGCAGGAGCCGACGAATTCCCGTCTGAAAAAGCTCAGGCGATCAAATTATTACTTCTCCTTCTATAGGCACCTGGTTTTAAAATAAACAACAGGCACCAAAGTCATGCGTTTGTTTTTGTGGGAGTGAAGCGGACTCAGTATCTGAGCTTCTATCAGCAGAGGATCAGTTTCCGTTTGGGGCGTCTCGCCCGGAGCGTCACTCTGCACCTGGCAGGCAGCTCGGTTCACGTACAGGACCTCAGTCCCCAGGGCCAAACATGCACGGCTCATTCACTTTTACTGCCGTTAGCAGAAGGAGGTGCTGCTTGGTGGATGTCAGGTATACAGCTTTTTTTTTTTTTTTTAGTAGCACATGAATTTTGGAAAAGTTGCCTTAGGTAAGGCTGGCTGTGTTAGCTTTAATGGGGAATCAGAGACTAAAAGTAAATTTAAAAAGAAAAAAAACAAGCCAACAACCTAGAAATTCACTGATGCCAAGTGGGGAAAAAGTCATGTTTCAGTCGGTGGTGACGCAAGATATACTGTCACGTGCCAGTTTATTAGGGACACCTGGCAAAAAACTAATTTAATGCAGCAGTCCTGTGACGACGTACTGAGCTTTAAACAAGGTTAAATATTGCATATATATATATATATATATATATATATATATATATATATATATATATCTACACACACACACACACAGGCAAGCCCATTTATATTAATGGGACTCGACTAAACAACACAACCACAACTATCCAAATCAGCAAAATAAAATCTCCTAACATTTGTTTGTGTTGTCTTTGCCACAGAAAAGGGAGACTTCATCGCTCTGGACCTCGGCGGGTCTAACTTCCGGATCCTGCGCGTCAAAGTCACGCAGGACAAGAAGCAACCGGTTCAGATGGAGAGCCAGGTGTACGAGACCCCTGATGACATCATCCACGGAAACGGAACCCAGGTGATCACGTGAATTAAATCATAAATCTGTAAAAATTTAATCACCGTCATTCTGGAAGTGTCCCAAAACACGCACGAGACGCCGTTCAAAATGTCGTCGCGTCGTAATCCGCCGTCGACAACTAATCCTGCGTGACGCGAGTGTGACGCATCTCCGTCGCTGACGGCGGGCAGCGCGCGCGCGCGCTCGTCCCGCGCTGACTTCCGCCCCGTTAAACGCTTAGTAAACGTCGCCGTTCGCACACTTGGTCGCGCTAATTTAATTACGTGCAAACGTCCGTGAATTCCCTTACCGTCGATAGCGCTCGTCAATCGCCTTCCGTTCGTTTCGCCAAACGGGGGGGGAGGCGTTGGGGGCGGGGCTTAAATAGCGCGTTTGCGCGCGTTTCAAACGGTCACGTGACCTCCATCTTTGCAGTACATTCTTGATATAGCTAAAATACAAATATAACTGTATATGTGTTTTTTAGTTCAATAATTTAAGTGTTACCACACTGTTCTGGTCTGAGTCAGAAAAAAAACAGGAAATTGTATTTAAAAAAAATAATATTTGGCCTAGTGGGAGGGGCTTCTGGTTTAAAAGGGGCTGCTTCCCTCTAGTGGTGTGCGATACTGCATATTTTGGTATCGATCAGATACCAAGTAAATACAGGCCAGTATCGCCGACACCGATACTTATCAATAGATAAGGTAGATGCATCATTGAGTTGCTAAATCTCAATTAATTTTCATGACCTTAAGTGTTTTTTGTGATGTTTCCTATTTTTTTTATTATTAAATAGTTAAAACCCAGGACAGAATTAGGACAAAGTTTATAAATAAATAGAAAATGCTTTATTATCAAATGTTTTAAGAAAAAATCTTTTTGCTTTTTGCAAGTCTGTCATGTCACCGACTTGGTATTGATACTATCGATATTTGGATCGCTCCGCCCACCACTACTTCGCTCTGCTTCAACCCATCTTAGCTTGGTTTCAGAGATGCTAACTGCCGACACTAAACTTGGGTTTGACCTCTTGAATTTTTTTGTTTGTGTTTGCTTTGCGATTTTATTGGGTTTCTTTGTCATTTTGGGTCCCCCCCCCCCCCCGCTGTTTTGCTCATTAAAATCAGCACAATAAAACCTCTCCACAGTCCGGGGCCACACCTGTGTTTTTGAGGACTTTTAAGGGTGAACCTCGTGACACCGGGTCAGACAGTGTGTGCGTCTGCCCCCCGCAAAAAAGCTCAGAGTTGTATTTAAGGTCAGGCTGGAGATCGCTTTGTGTAAAACGACCTTCTCAGTAACACTGAGAAGTCACAAGCGTGACGTCAGAACCTGTGCCGACCCGCCCTGAAGCGCTGGAGAACAGCTGGCAGTCGCGCTGTAACGTGAGAACCAAAAACAGCAGCGACCGTCTGAGGCCGTGCGATTGGCCCAGAGCGCGATTTACGCAGACGGAACAGGACAGATGCTGTTTTAATGAAATGTCAGAGAGACAGCTGGCCAAAAATGTAACCTGATATGTGAACAGGTTTGTTAACAAAGAGGTTTGTTTGCAATGTGAGTTCAAATGTTCAAAATGTCTCTGCCACTGTCGCAACTAAACATCCATTTGCCTCCTGGTGTTTTCTACATGAAGCTGAAAGCACTTCCTGTTGTTCGGGAGAACTGTGAACAATGTGCAGCCTTCGGATGGGTCGTGAGATGCACTTCATCGACTTTTAACGGTATAGAAAAGTTTCTAATGTGTCGGGGTCCCCCCTTTTTGTTCGCAGCTCTTCGGCCACGTCGCAGATTGCCTGGGTGATTTCATGGAGAAGCAAAAAATCAAGGATAAAAAGCTTCCTGTGGGATTTACGTTCTCCTTCCCCTGTGTCCAGACCAAACTGGACGAGGTAAAACATTTCATAAATCCCATGTGACAGTCAACGTGAAATCCAAATGAGTTTGAGGAGTTTACGCATTTAATAAAGCATTTCCAGAGCAATGCAGTGATGTTTGAAGAGAACTATATTTCCTTTGATTTTGTTATGATCTTAGAAAAAAAAGATACCTTTGCAAACTCCTGCCATTACATGAAAAGTAAATAAATTCAGTGTAGTTGCTGTCACAGGATCATTTGTACAAAGTGAGAGAGGTGTCGTGTTTGGAATAGCAATGGACGGACATTTCAGACTTTGCCAAAGCCTGTTTAAGTACAACTGTACAGTTTGGCCTCATGAAACCGATTGTTTTATAGGCTGTCTTAGTAACATGGACGAAGAAGTTTAAAGTCAGCGGTGTCGAGGGCATGGACGTTGTGAAGCTCCTGAACAAGGCCATAAAGAAACGAGGGGTGAGTTTTCTCTTTCTGCTTCTGAGTAATTCCTTTTCAAATGTAATATTATACTTCCGAAAAGCCATGACTGTACCAGTCAAAGCAAAATTTAAGGAGATGATGCTTGCACCATGACGCCTGTAATTTCTCCAGGACTATGAGGCGGACATCATGGCGGTTGTGAACGACACAGTCGGCACTATGATGACCTGTGGATTTGACGATCACCGTTGTGAAGTGGGCATCATTATAGGTAAAGTCTACGGTTCTTAAGAACCTCAGATGGGAAAATAATTAAGTAGACAAACAAACTGGTGAAAAAAACGTATCATTGTAGTCCTGTGGTTGTTTAAATCTGTGATCAGAGCATTTTCATTTTGGCCACAAACCTCATGGTACCTTCTAGTACCATGAGCCCAGTTCTACATGTGAGGGCGCCAAAGGTACGCTCACACTGAGGAGACTGAGCGCCACAGGGGCTAAAGTCACTGTAGCACAGGAGTCACGCAGCTCTCCATCCGTTCAGGAACGGGAACGAACGCCTGCTACATGGAGGAGCTGCGCCACATCGACCTGGTGGAGGGAGACGAGGGCCGGATGTGCGTCAACACCGAGTGGGGCTCCTTCGGGGACGACGGGTCCCTTGAGGACATCCGCACAGAGTTCGACCGTGAGATCGACAGGGGCTCCATCAACCCAGGAAAGCAGCTGTAAGATTTAGTTGTTGTTAAAGACCTTTTTACTACCAGATATTCTAAATGTATTCAAATGGTTGAACTCCTGGTGCCCCGGAATCAGGAACATGCTCTTTGTTGTGTTACTCTACACAAACACTATTCCAGAAAAGATCTGTTTTTGTTCCGGAAGCTCAACCGCAATGTTACGCAACAGAAAGAGAGGTTACAGGCCTCCCAGACTCCATCTGCAGAGCAAGAGCAGCGTGTCGACTCCACTCTGTGGTTCTTAAAAGAGAAGAAGTAGTGACTAATGCAAACTGCATCCGCAAGTCCTCGTCGTCTGAAAACCCTCGGCTTGTGCTTTCGCCCCGCTCAGGTTTGAAAAGATGGCCAGCGGGATGTACATGGGAGAGCTGGTCCGACTCATCCTGGTCAAGATGGCCAAAGAGGGCCTGCTGTTCGAGGGGCGGATAACACCCGAGCTCCTGACGAAAGGAAAGATCGAGACAAAGCATGTCTCCGCCATTGAAAAGTGAGTTGGGAGGATGATTTTCCACAAAAGAAAAATATGAGCTTGTTGTTTTTTCCCCCAGGAAGTTCTGCTTGCATTGAGGTTCTCATGAAAAAGGCCACAAATTTTGAGTCTTGATCGGATTCTTACAAGTTTATGTCACTTGAAAACTCAAACCAAACTGCAGGTTCTGCAGGTGCACGTCTGAAATTCTTAATAACAGTAAATGCCTTTTGGTTTAGGACTAAAGAAGGACTGAAGAAATGTATGGAAATCCTGACGAGGCTGGGGGTGGAGCCCTCAGACGAAGACTGCCTGGCCGTGCAGCACGTGTGCACCATCGTGTCTTTCCGCTCGGCGAATCTCATCGCCGCGACGCTGGGAGGCATCCTCTCCCGCCTGAAGGAAAACAAAGGCGTCGCACGCCTCCGCACCACCGTGGGCATCGACGGGTCGCTCTACAAGATGCACCCTCAGTGAGTACTCCTTAAGACGGCAAGAGTTGACGTGCTGAACACCAATGGCGGCGGCATCTTCATGCCTGAAGTGTGCAGGGATCAGAAATAGTCTCGCTTCACAGCGAGAGGAGATACTGTATGTACGTGTGAAATACCACCGGAGACCCTCTCGAGTCCTGTACGGTATTGTCCCCACATCCTAAGGTATATCTCCTCCTCTCTGTGCAGATACGCCCGCCGCCTGCACAAGACGGTGCGCCGCCTGGTCCCCGACTCGGACGTCCGCTTCCTGCTGTCCGAGAGCGGGAGCGCGAAGGGCGCGGCCATGGTGACGGCGGTGGCGTACCGCCTGACGGAGCAGTCGCGCCAGATTCAGCAGACGCTGGCGGAATTCCAGCTGAGCAAGACCCAACTGCTGGAGGTGAAGAAACGCATGAGGGCGGAGATCGAGAGAGGCCTGAAGAAGGAGACCCACAAGGACGCCGCGGTCAAAATGTTGCCCACCTTTGTGCGAAGCACGCCTGACGGAACAGGTGATTGAAAAGGAGACATATGCGCGCGGGTATTTCCTCATCCCTTTTAAAGATGAAGTTAAATACATCTGGATATCTATTGTGTTTGGCAGAGGTTGCGTATCATAATGATAAAGCCGAGTATAATAATGCCACCGCATTTCCCGGTCTTCAATCACATCTATAAATCATTCAATGTTGTTTGTTGTCAAACAACAACCGCCGCGGAGCTCAGCTGAGGCTTAACCGACCCGACGGGTTTTCAAAATCAGATGCGGCGAGCACAATCAGGTTCTTTTGCATGACTTCAAAAAGAATGGTAATCAGTCGCTGTCGTGCCACCATCGCATTAAACTGTCTCGCTCATGTCTCTCATAACTTATGGAGAGATTAACATCACAGACCTCAGCCAGTTGAGACACATATGTGAAGATTTTTAAGCCACGAGTGAGTGTGAACTTCTCCAATTCCAGTCCGACTGGATTATTAAAGGATCAGGCAGCAATATTTCCTAGAAAGAGAGAGAAAAAAATGAAAACAAAGTCATCAGATGAGGTTCTGCTGGTTCTCGGTCTAACAAGGCCTTTCTTGTGACGCAGAGAACGGAGACTTCCTGGCTCTGGACCTCGGAGGGACGAACTTCCGTGTGCTCCTGGTGAAGATTCGCAGCGGGAAGAGGCGATCCGTGGAGATGCACAACAAAATCTACGCCATTCCCATCGAGGTCATGCAGGGCACTGGAGAGGAGGTAACGAAGAGTCTCTCGCTCATTTAATGAAAGTCTTTTCTCCTTGAAAATAAGATTTACCCCTGGAGTAGATTGATTGAAGATTTGTACTCCCAATAAACAACACGTGGATGCATCTTTTCCACTTGTCGTACTGTGGTGCATCACTCCGGTCATCACAAGGCCGACAAACCAGAGTATTTGCAAACCAGTCGAACAACATATAAACCAAGCGAATCCCTTCCAGCTCTTCGACCACATCGTGCACTGCATCTCCGACTTCCTGGACTACATGGGAATGAAAAGCGCCCGCCTGCCGCTGGGTTTCACCTTCTCCTTCCCCTGCCATCAGACCAGCTTGGACGCAGTAAGTAAAACGGAGCAGACACGGAGGGTTAACGCAGGTGGATCTTTCCGGAGAGATCATTGCAAAGGGGTGGCAAGGAGTTCAGGTATCTGACATTAGAGTTCACTGCAGACTCACTCGTCTTCTGTTGGCCACTGGCAGAACAACAGCAAGACCTTCTAGGGCACATTAGCATTACTAATCCATTATCTCCATCCATAATTTCTATTCCCGTTAAGGGGCTTAAAGCCTTCGGGGTGTTAGAGGGTGTCGTCCTATCCGCACCGTTTGATTGTTGCGTAGATGTTTTAACGGTGAGCATCGTGCGTTCTGCAGGGCATCCTCGTGACCTGGACCAAAGGCTTCAAGGCCACGGACTGCGAGGGCGAAGACGTGGTGGAGCTCCTCCGAGAGGCGATCAAGAGGAAAGAGGTAATCGGAGGCCGTTATCGCCGCCGTTAGTAGAGCTGCTGCAGCAACAGAACGACGACACAACAACACAACAGTCTGCTTTCAACGCAAAAACATTTACCGTATATCTCTACCACTTTCCTGCTGCTTTGCCGATTCATCGGTGCAGCTTTCGTTTTCGTTTGTCCTGAACCTAAAGAAATCATATAAGCTTTTTTTTTTTTTTTGGACCACTGCACCTCGTATCATCTGTTTGGCTTCTCTGTAGCTCCGATGCTGCTGTGAAAGCTCTGGTATCAGGCGTCTGACTGGCAGACCTCTTTAATAGCTGATAAGTGTTGCTTACCGGCACTCGGCCAGCTTCTGCGGCCGTGTTTCTTTTTTTTTTTTTTTTTAAAGATAACTCTTAAGTGCTTCGAAATGAAGTGTTTGCTCTGTCTGCTCACTGTGTGTTTCTGCTGTACTGTACACAACTACTGTTATATTCTTGATAAAGTGGAGGAAACTGTTTCCTGCGCTGGAGGGGGGGGGGGAAACAAAACAAAATGTGGGGATGCAGAGAAATTTATACAACTTTAAAGGGCAAATTACACATTAATAATTCAACACTGTAGTCGACGTGCTGACACATTTGGACTGAACAGCAATTTTGCTGCCTCGGCATAAAGACACTTAGCAGCACCTGTTAGAGCCTGGTACATACAACGACATGTGGCCAAGCACTTATTCACTTATTTAATTATTATTTCATTTTTTTTGTGTGTGTATATATTTAGGAAGTTTGTCGTCACGTTTGAGTTTCTTACATTGGTTTCACGCTTTTAGATGGAGGATCCAGTAAGTATTAAGTGGCTGTAAATCATTAGCGGGCAGGTAAAGCAGTGCGGGTCTGCAGCGGTGTGTGTTGTTAACAGCATGTCGTAACGGCCGTGGAGGAGTGGGCCTCTCTGTGTCTGCAGTGTGTGTTTGTGTGCGTGGGTCTCATTTAAACACCAGGATGACATCCTCTGTGCTGTTTAGTGTGTGTGTGTGTGTGTGTGTGTGTGTGTGTGTGTGTGCTGCGTTCTGCAGCTCTCGTGCATTTTGTCGTACAGCCTGTGCAGGAATGCGAGCGCGGCAGCATGGCGCTCAGCGTGGCGCTTGAAAAGTCGCCATCCCCGACATTAATCCGTCTGTCAACACAACCCTGCAGCAGCAGTTACTGGGATAAGACGTGGACTTAAACCTGCAAACATGAGTGGAACTGTGGATTAAACCATCTTTGATAAAGACTCAAGTGTTTATCCGACACGTCGTGCCTTGCAGATAAAGAAAATCCTGAAAATGATTCAAACATTAGTCTGTACATTAACCGATTGACTTGTAACACAAAGCATGAATCAGAGACGGCATGTAAACTCTTACTGGATCATTTTGTTGTTTTTTTTTGGCGAGGCCCAGGACTAGTTTTCCCTGCGTGGTTTTGGTTTGCAGGAGTTCGAGCTGGACGTGGTCGCCATCGTGAACGACACCGTGGGGACGATGATGACTTGCGCCTACGAGGAGCCCACGTGCGAGGTGGGACTGATCGCAGGTGAGTTCGACACCACCTTTTTTTTTTCGTGTTTAAAAACGGAAAAAAAGATCACGTGCGCCGTGTGTCCTGTCAGGGACGGGCAGCAACGCCTGTTACATGGAGGAGATGAGGAACATCGAGACAGTGGAGGGCAACGACGGCCGCATGTGCGTCAACATGGAGTGGGGCGCGTTCGGAGACAACGGCTGCCTGGACGACATCAGGACGAAGTACGACCAGGCGGTGGACGAGAACTCGCTCAACGAAGGCAAACAAAGGTCGGTGGGCGCCCGGCGCGTGCGACCGCAAGCGTAAGCCTCGCATCGGTCGGATCGAACGGCAGCAATCCGTCTCTTTCTCGCGCCGCGCGGTCAGGTACGAGAAGATGTGCAGCGGCATGTACCTGGGGGAGATCGTGCGGCAGATTCTGATCGACCTGACCAAGCGTGGCTTCCTGTTCCGCGGGCAAATCTCAGAGACGCTGAAGACCAGGGGCATCTTCGAGACCAAGTTCCTGTCGCAGATAGAAAGGTGAGCGGACCACTTCACACTCTTACCGCTCCAGAGTCAGACAAAGCAAAATAAATAAATAAATAAATAAATAAATAAATAATAAGCGAGGGGGCCCACCGTTCAGAGAGAAGTGTCGCTGTGCCTGAGTGGTCGGGACAGGTGAAAGGAAAGTAGTTCGGCAACAAAAATTTTTTTAACTACACTACTACTCGTTGTCTTATAAAACCGTAACTGTTTTTGCAGGAGCTCATGTTTCTTAACCACGATTATCTGTCACCGAGTGTAAGAGTAAAACCGAAGGTAGCGAGGTTCACAGAAAAGTTGAATCACCTATGAATGGGGGCGGTTGCAACGTGATGACTAGAGTTTAAATACGCTGTTTAAGCCCAGATCGGCCTCTGGGAACAGCTGGGGGGTATCCGGTGACCCCCCCGCTGTCGGCTGACCTCTGACACCCTCCCCCCCCTCGCCCCTCAGCGATCGTCTGGCGCTGCTGCAGGTCAGGGCGATCCTGCAGCAGCTGGGGCTCGACAGCACCTGCGATGACAGTATTATCGTGAAGGAGGTGTGCGGCACCGTGTCCCGCCGCGCAGCTCAGATCTGCGGAGCCGGGATGGCGGCCGTGGTGGACAAGATCCGTGAGAACCGGGGCCTGGACCACCTGGACGTCACCGTGGGCGTGGACGGCACGCTCTACAAGCTGCACCCACAGTAAGACGCAGGGGGTGGGTGGGGTCTATATATTTTGGACTATGTGAGGACATCAGGCGGCCTTTTGCTCATGACAACTCATTTTTAATTTTAGTTAAAACATTTCACACACACAAAAAATATGTTAAACTCCTTCAAAAGTTCAGTTGAGAGTCTGTGGATGATGTGATCAATCAATCAGTCAATCAATAAGAAAAGGAATATTCAAAAACTCATCAAGCAAAAGAGACAAATATTTGCTGGTCGCTTGAGCGGAAAATATAGTAAATGATCTTTTACTTGCAAATAACTGTGGAGATTATTTTAGATAAAGTAAAACAGGTGTGAAGATTGACTTTTTTTTAAAAAATTATTTAATTTGCAAGCAAAACAAATTCAAAGCTAAAAATGTCCCCATTACCTACACTAAATTATTTATAATTTGAGTAATTTCTTCAATTTAATCTGACGCACACACATTTCATCGATACGTTTTCCTGGCATGTCGTTGCCTGTAGGCGAAAGCATCTCTCGTTTCTTTTCGAGTTCCTCAGCAGCAAACTGCCTCCTAACCACGGCTTCCTGCCCCCCCTCCCCCTAGTTTCTCACGGATCTTCCATCAAACGGTGAAGGAGCTCGCCCCCAAGTGCGACGTCACCTTCCTGCTGTCGGAGGACGGCAGCGGCAAGGGGGCCGCCCTCATCACGGCCGTGGGCTGCCACCAGAGAGAGCTGGACGCGCAGCAGCGCTGAGGGGGCGGCGCTCCTCCAGAAACTACCACCGCAAACGCCCATCACCCCTTGGCGGCCGTGACTCCACCTCTGCCCCCACCCAACCCCGCCCCATCTCACCTACAGCCAGAGAGACATGCTGCATGCATAGGGTATTAATCTAAATATTTATTTATACTGCACCGGAGGGTTTTATTATTTCCACGTTTGTACATTTTCCTCTAGCTTGTCAATAATCTGATAAATCGAAACTCCGTAGGTGTGCAATATTTGTGTATTGCTAATTTTATTTTTATATGGAGGCGAATATATAACTGTATTTATACGACTGAGGCCACTTTGAATCCCAGAGGTCATTAGGCTTTTGCACCATAGACACAAGAAAATGTCTGCACTTTTTATATGAGCGTTAAAACAGCAGCAGCATTTCCACGTAACTTCCCGACGAAGCTCGTCCGTCACACCAAACGACGACTTTTTTTTTTTTTTTTTTTTAAAGGCTCTGCTGGTTCACAAAAACCAGTTCCAAAAGGGCTCGCCGCAAAAAAGGGTTCGAACGCGAGAGTCACGGCTGTTCAAAATCACCCTCATGTCACGTTTCACACGGTGTGCTAGGCTACTAACCCCTCTTTGTGTAACTCGGTGTAACTCACGCGTTAACGTAATCCAGCGGCACCACGCCATTAACTCCTCGAGAGCTGAGAAGGTTGGAGGGGAAGAAGAAGAAGAAGAAGAAGAAGAAGAAGACACGGCCCCAGCGGAGGTGTTAGCGTATCCTGTTGCTGTTTGTGAAATACTAGACTTTCGGTGTTGTGGTGAATCCCACTTCTACTCATTGTACGTGCAAAGAATAAATGTTTATCGGGCCCCGCCGGGACAACAGTGGAGACCATGAGCGCTTCTTGTGTGTGTGTGTGTGTGTGTGTGTGTGTGTGTTTGTGGCCGAGTGTCCTCCTGTAACTGTAGCTTTCAATGTCCAAAGCTCTGTCAACGCTGCATGCCTTACATTAAGACAGAAGGAGAGTAATGGATCGTTTCCTTCCTTTTTTTTTTTTTGTTTGTTTATTTTTTACATCAATATAGATTTGTGATCGACAGTGGAACGTGAACTCATTAAATTATATTTTGTTGTGGAGTAAATCCTGGTGTCTCGTTCTTGGAAACCGCGGCGTGGCGGCGGAGGGCGTGCCTGGACTCGTCACGCCAGACGGGGGGGAACTGGATAAGACGCTTTTAAAGCGCGGGGAATGTGCTGCGCTTATCGGGTACGACGCACAAGAGAGGGAAAGATTATCTTCTAGTTGTTCTGTTAATATCACGACTGGCGGCGGACCTGGCGACAGGCAGCTGTTGTTTCGGGTGGGCGAGAGGTTCTGAGTGAAATATCTAAATGGTGACACGACTTAATTGTTTTGTTTTTCTTTTTAAAAGGGTTCTTTTCTATCAAGGTTTTTAAAAACACGTCCAAGGGGAACAGTGGGTGGGTTTAGGGTGCTGATAAATTCGCGTGTTGCTCTCGGCGACAAAGCAAAACTTTATTATGACGCGCTCTGATAACAGAGACCCCACCTGTTCGAAGGACGCGGGATCAGTTTACTCACTCGGCCTCTAAATCGATCATCGCGGCGTTTTATGTCGATCTAATAACATAAATTAACAGTTGATTTAATTGTCGATTTACCTGACAACTACTTTCGTGATTCTTCGGTGAGATGTTTGGTCTGGGGCGGTGTCGGAACTCCTCGCTCAGTCCAACCAACAGCATAAAACCCCCAAATTTTCCAATTTAAAGTCACAGTGGCCTTGAGAGAAACCAGCAAATATTAATACTTGGAGGTGCCACCGCTGAGTGTTTGCTTGAAGGATGAGAACCGACTCAATCTGTATTTTCTATTAAAAAAAAAAAAAAAACACATTTGCTGCTTGTGCTTGTACCTGCCACGTTCACTGTCCATCAACCCCCCGGACAGGCAGGTCAATCCAGGAACCGCGCGGTGACGGGAGCTCCCCCGAAAAACCTGCCGCCGCCGCCGGAGTTCACGAACCCGGAACAAGATCGGACGACTCGGCGTGCCGACGCACTTAAAGTCCTTAAACACACATGCATACACCCTTGTCTGAAAGCTGGAGTGGCTTTTGAATAGCTGCCAACCCCTGTCTGTCACCAGTTCACTGTGGCATCCATTGTGGCCTTTTGTGTCTTCACGACATTGTTGCAGCTTGTGTACTCATCATTAAGGTTAAAATGTCATATCTGTTTTTATAACTCTCCCACGAGGTAACAGAGGAATTTGCATCAAATGTGTAATTGGGGTTGTTAAGGTGTGTGTGTGTTTTTCTCTTGAGTGCATGCATGTGTGTGTGTGTGTGTGTGTGTGTGTTTGTGCAGGTATTTGTCCTACTTCTCGATGGGTGTGTGAGCCCGTGTTTATTAATGCCAAGGAAGCGCTGCAGGTACTTTTACGCAGTTGTGGATGGTTTAACTGGTGTTAAACAGGAGAAGCTCCACATCCCGCCCGTCTCTATGGGGTGTGTATGTGTGTGAGTCAGAGAGTGTGTATGTGTGTGTGTGTGTGTGTGTGTGTGTGTGTGTGTGTGTGTGTGTGTGTGTGTGTGTGTGTGTGTGTGTGTGTGTGTGTGTGTTTTGTCTCCAGCCCTCACCAGGTTGGTTGCGCTACACCGAGGGCTTCCTGCTGCATCCATCCGCCTCGGAACGAGGGAGCGCCGGACGCGTCGCCGCACGCTGCGGGTAACGTAGTCCCCGATTTAAACAACACGCAGTTGTCACCGGAGACAAACCGCCGGTGTGTAACGTTAACGCGCCCCGCGCGGAAAAGGGTGGCAGCCCCGTTAGCTAGCGTGCTAACTTTACTAGTTGTGTCTTTTGGCGTTTTTTTCCCCCTTGCGCTAGCTACTAGCTAGCTAGCTCTAGCTAGGCTAGCATTGCACAGGAGCGTGTGTTGGGGGGGCAGGCTAGCTGCTTTAACGTTAAGCTCGTCAATTCGACACGTAACGGATTTGTGTTCGTGCTCGAGACGGCGGCGAGGCCCGCTGTGCGCGTGTCAATCTGCGCGTTTCGTGCTAATTTTTTTTTTTTTTCTCCCCTCCTGCCCCCACCCGTGCGCGAGGCGAGCGGCTAATGTCAACAGCTAACGAGCGAGCTAACGCTAGCTCGTCGGCGCTGGTCGGTTACCTGTTCACCGGGTCCTGGCTGCGGACGCTGTCTCGACTCCACCGGGGCGCCGTTAGCCTCCGTCGGCGTTATTATTATTATTATTATTATTTTTTAAACAAACGAACCAGCGTCCACATTGTCTGCGTGGTGACGTTTGCTGGACGAAGAAAGACATTTAAAAAAAAAAAAAACCCAACAACAACAAATTAACCGAAGGCGAGGACCCGGCGGGGCTCGCGCGCGGCACGCGCTGTCATTTGTCCAAAACACCCAGGTGATGCACGCGGCGCCTTTGATCGGTGATTTCGCGCGGGCGCTCGGTCGTCGCCTCCGGCCACGAGCTCGCGAGTCCAAAATATAAACCCGGGCTGCAACTGATGATGGGTATCAGCTGTTTATCGATTAATTATCGGTTAATCGGCTAACAAATGTCAGATGATGCATTTACGGACATTCAGAACAAAGAAAACTTGCTCAGATTTGGACACTTTTTGCCACAGAAACGATTTTGATTATTAATCGGCTATTGAATTGAAATTGAAATAATGGAAAGAATGTAACACACTGGCTCGGCGTTAAAGCGCTCTCATTTGGATTTACACAACAGGTTTTTAGCGGGAGACGTCGAAGCGGGCGGGAAAAGCAAAGCGTTGGCGTCGCCCCCCCTCTCAGGACAAGCGAAGGCAGCTCCTCACGCGCTCTCTCGACTCGGCAGCGGTTCCGACGCTTCCATCGGACCTCATGACTGCCTGAGGGGACACGGCCCCACCGTGGCCCATGCACTGTACCCGTCTCCCTCCCTGTCCTCCTTATCCCTCAAGCTGACGCAAAACCCCAGGCACCTCCCCCCCCTCCCCCACCCCCACTCCCACCCGATCCCCAGCGACTCGCCCCCTCCGGCCATGGCGGCCGGCACCGAGACCGTGCACTACATCCACCTGCACAACTCCAGCCAGTCGGTGCTGGAGGCCCTGCGCACGCAGCGGCGCGAGGGCCTCTTCTGCGACGTGACCGTGCGGATACACGACGCCTCCCTGCGCGCCCACGCCTGCGTCCTGGCGGCCGGCAGCCCCTTCTTCCAGGACAAGCTGCTGCTGGGTCACTCGGAAATCTCCGTGCCGCCGCTGGTGCCCGCGGAAACCGTGAAGCAGCTGGTGGATTTCATGTACAGCGGCTCGCTGGTGGTGCTGCAGTCGCAGGCCCTCTGCATCCTCACCGCCGCCAGCATCCTGCAGATCAAGACGGTCATCGACGAGTGCACCCAGATCATCTCTCAGAGGAAGGCGGCGGCGGGAGCGGCGAGCGCTGCGGCTGCGGCGGCCGCGGCGGCGGCGGCGGCAGGAGGGGGGATGCTCGGAGGAGTCCTCCCTAAACAAGAGGAGCGCGGCGGCGGCAAAGGGAGAGAGAGCGGCGGCAGCGGAAGCTGCTCCGTTACCGGAGCGAGCGGGGGCGGCGGCTACGCTAACTTCTCTAACTTCATGGCCGAATGTGGTGCTGGCGCCATGGGCGGGGGGCTGGGGGGCGCCAGCGTCAGCGAGAGCGGCCCGGGCCCCATGGAGCAGGCGAACACCGTGAGCCTGATGGCGCTGGGCGACATGGGCCCCGGCTCCATGTGCGGCGACGGGATGGGCCCCGGGCCCGGCGCCATCCTCATGAAGCAGAGCTCCAACTGCACTCAGGACGTCAGGTACAAGCTCCGGGACCTGCTGGCGCAGACCGCCAACGGGGCCAGCGGCGGCAGCACGGGTAACCTCTCGGCGGGCTGCGGCTCCGGCGTGGGCAGCGTGGACAGCATCGGCAGGGACAGCCTCCGCGGCAACGCGGCCGACCTCTCCGACGACCTGGTGGGGATGGACCGCTACAGCGAGGAGGAGGACCTGGACGGCAGAGACCGGGGGAGGGACGGAGACAGAGACAGGGGGGCGAGCCACAGCCGCAAGCAGAGGCAGCCGCTCAGACTCCAGGTAGGGGGATAAGGGGAAGGGTTGCCATGGTTACAGCTTTCAGGCATGCAGAGCTGCAACGGTTTGCTTTTTCTTGCCTTTTCTGCTTTTCCCTCTTCTCGCACTGCATTGGCGTATATCGCTGAGATGTTTCTGCACTTTGCACAGTTGAGGAGAAGCTCTCGTCTTCATTTCAGCAGTAATTGCCGTGTTGGCATTCTATGGACTTCTGCATATTTACTGTACGTCGTTAAAACTTATTAGCGCCCGCTTTGAAGGGGCTGGAGCCGGGTCGTTTCTGTTTGCCTTTTTTTTTTTTTTTTTTTTTGCTCCTGAGTCGTGAATGTAATTTCCTCGCTACTCACACTAACGAAGTGGATTTCTTCTTCTTCTTCTTCTTCTTCAGGTGCTGGGAGGGGAGGGAGTGGTGGTGAAAGACGAAGGGGTCCAGGACACAGATGGGACTGTCTATGCCTTGGAGGACGGGAGACGAGACGGAGAGCAGGAGGGCTCCCAGGAGTCCATGGCGGGATTCGGACAGGTGGGTTCTAAAGACCATCTGAAAAACATAAGCCAGATTAGAGACTTGAAGCTTTTATCGAGCGTTTTTTTAAATAATTGATCGGCTCGTGCTCGCAGGAGGACGACAGCCGGGATGAAACATGTTTTACGCGCGGACCCGTTCTCTCGGTGATATTTCCACATCTCGCCTCAGAGGGAAACTTTTACAATGACCGAGGTTTAAAATTGATGCTCAGCATTTTCAGTCACAAGTCCTGAAGTCAGGGGAAGGAAAAAAAAAAAAAGAAAAACCACCCATGGTGGAGCAGATTTATGCCGCAGCCTGCTGTACCCTGCAGACTACACGGGGAACATCTGCCACACAGTCAGGATTCATCTTTGCCTGTCAGGTTTTTTTCTTTTTTTTTTCCTCCAAAGTGCTGCAGAGTAAGTTATGATTGGAAAAGGAACCGTCCGCCCAGTTTATGGGGTTAAAATGTTGATGTTTCTTCACGCAGAGAAAGGAACACGATCATCAATTTATCCCCGGCGCTGCTCAAAATAATCAAATTTTCTGTCTTTGGGCAGTTTTTTTTTTTTTTTTTTTTTCCTCCGCTCTTCAGCTCACATCACATGATGTGAAGCAGTTTCTCAACGCAGGCTGTTTGGAAACGAACTTCTCACAGATCGCTGTGTTCTGCGTTGTGCCCAGAGGAGCAACACGTCAGCGGCCAACACATTTAACGCTCCTCCGGATTCTTTTTGTGCACAACTTTTTAGCGTCGGGGCCGGAATGTGAGCGCCGGCCTACGGCGTGGAAACCATGTGACATCCCAGAAAAAAAAACAAATTATTTCAGCAGCAGTAATTATATATTCTGAAGCTCATTCTGGATTTGTGGATTGTAAAGTAAAACAAGAGCAAATAGAAATGAGATGAAACTGCGTTGGACATTTTATGCGGCGTGGCGGCGTGGCGGCGTGGCGGCGGTCTGATCGGTCTGATCGCTTCGTCGTCCAATAAGGAGAAAGAAATCTGACCAGGGGCCACAGACACAGACTAGGGGACAGACAGTCCTGATTGCCTCCTATCAGTGGAGGTAATGTTAGCACAGCGTGAGACGTTGCCGCCAAAGTAAACTGCAGGTGCGGCACGTGACACCTGTCTGCACCGCGGCGTCCCCCCCCCCCCGCTCGGAGACGCGTCAGGTTTGTGCAGGTCTGCAGGTTCGCTGACAGCTGTCAACGCCCAGATTAGCGCCGCAGACACGAGTCACGTGATCATCGCTGGGTGGATATGGGTTGTGGTCCCAACTGCTTCTTTACATTCCCAGCGTTAGGTCGACGTGGCGAAACGTTTAATTCAGTCAGTAAACCGCGAGAAAAGATCAGATTATTTTGTTTTTCTCAGTCACACCGCTGAAGCAAATTACTCGTGCGTAATCTGAAACTCCCGTGAGCCTCTCTGACTCACAAACAGGCTCATGTCGGGCTTTCTGTCTGTTTTGTGTCGGACGAGCTCCACCCATGCAGGTATTTCTCCTACGCCCTCCCCGCGGCATACGTTGAGCCGGCGTGCTCCGTCAACAGCAGAAATGCAGCACGACTGGTCAGACGGCACCATGCAAATTTACCTTTCCAACGTCTGCGTGATGCATGTGTGCAATTATGGTGGTGGGGGGTTAAAAAAAAAAGAAAGCTGTGAATGCAAATAGTGAGGGATGCTGTCTGTACATATCTGCACATGAAAGGACGCACAGCGGAACAGGGAAGAATGAGCCGTCGCGGTTGTGTTTCCGTTTGTACGCACTCGTAGGCGCTGGCAGGGTTTACACCTATGGAGCAGGTAAGTGTCCTGAACACGACACGGAGGTGTGTGTTTGTTTGTTTGTTTGTTTTTTTTTAAAAGGTTGCACATGGTTTTCATACTGAAGGGGTTGGGATCTTGTAACGGCCTCTCTCGTCTGTGTGTGTGGTTTTTGTTCGCAGGATTTCTACGATGAGCAGAATGTGTTTTCGGAGAGCTTCTGGCCTCAGAGCGATCCTCCGCGGGCCATGGCCTTCAACCCCAGGGGGCGGGTCAACAAGCCCATGACTCCGCCCCCAACCACCCAGTCCATCAACAACCAGGTCGGTGCATTTAAACTGTATTATGGCAAAGTTTCTCCGCGCTCGCCATTAAAACTGAGTTTTGCACGATTTGTTGACTTCATAAAATATGTGGACGTTCAACGTTTGGAACGAACAATGTTTGCACCTTTAGTGTGTCTGAATAATTCAGTGTTATTAATTATCTATCGATTATCTTTGGGTTTTCGCCTCTAAGTTAAACAAAAGCAGCAAAGTGGGGACACTCATTTCCAGTTCCTTATTTTTTCCTTACTTGCTGTTTTTAATTAAATTTTAAAGTTAAGCTACGGAACCACGGACAGAAAGCAGAATTTAATTCAGCGCGGCGCTAAATTTAAAAAAAGAAATCTCAGCCGGAAAAATGAGAAGAGAGGGGAAAAAAAAAGATGAAGCAAACGAAGGCGTCGGTTTTAGTGAGCGTTTTTTTTTTTTTTTTTTTTCCCAAGCCTTCGCCCACGCGTTTTGATTGACAGACGCAGCGACTTTGAAAATGAAAATGGGAAAGAAGGTGTTTGCGTTCGGCGCGCTGTAGCGCAGACGCATGACCGTGTGGGGGGAAAAGGAGAATGTATGTAAATGAACCACCGCCGCTGACATTTATCTGCACCCTCCTGTACAACATCAATTAAACAATGAAATGGAAAATTAAATAGTAATTTACTCGTGGCGATAGATAATTTGAATTGAAAAATCAAGTTTTGTTTTTTTTTTTAAAGGACAAAAAAAATTCTTGTTTACACATTATATATACATGTTTAATTATGGTAATTTATTATTGATTGCTTTTCAGAAACATACCGTTGATGCAATTTTGTGTTTCACATGTAGAAACACATTAAAAAAAAGTTAGAAACAATAAAAGCAAAAGGAAGAGAATAAAAAATACACTTGCAGATCATCATGTTGATTGATTTAACAGAAAACAATCACACACACACACAGATATGAAGACAAAAAAAAATAAATAAACATGTGGTTCCCCCATCAGCTTCTGTTCCAGTACCCAGTGAGCCAGTCGCAGCCAGCTCCCTTCTACGTGGGCGGACCCATGGGCGGCATGGACGGCATGCCGGGGACAGAGCCCAGCCAGCAGCCGCCGCCGCCGCCGCCCCCGGCACCGATGACCCCGGCCCCGCCCCCCTCCGCCGCCGCCTGCTCCGCGGGCCCCTCCCCTTCCTCCCAGGGATCCGAGACCTCGTTCGACTGCACGCACTGTGGCAAATCTTTACGTTCCAGGAAGAACTACAGCAAGCACATGTTCATCCACTCCGGTGAGACCCTGTCGCTTATTTACGTTTAACTCCTCTTTCATTCACTTGTACAGTGAAGAGCCCCCTAATAATATCTTTTATATAAACAGTAAGTACGGTGACGTGAGTTTTATATAAGGGGTTTTGTTTGCACGGACGAACCCACGCAGAGTTACCTCCTGCAGCTTCTGCAGCTCTGTCTGGTTCTCAAAGACGACTTGTTCCCATCCCGACGCGTCGGCACGAGTCCGCGAACAGCGGGGCGCAGCGACAGGAGTCGCTTTTACCCGGACCCCCCCCACGGCGGCTCCTGCTTGTTCCGTTGCCGATATTTCAAACTGTCAAAAAAGTGACCGCTAATCTCTTTCTCGCACTTTTGACGGACAAACGCGTTGGATTTCCTGTGGCGGCTTCGTCAAGAGAAGTCAAGCCTTGCTTTAAATGCTTTTAATGTGACGCTGCAGCGGTAGGAAATGTTGAAGCCTGATTCTGTCTACGTGTGTGTGTGTGTATAAAATTGTGTGTTTGTGTCTGTACCTGCCCACCCAGGTCAGAAACCTCACCAGTGCTCCATCTGCTGGCGTTCCTTCTCCCTGCGCGACTACCTCCTCAAACACATGGTGGTGCACACCGGCGTCAGGGCCTTCCAGTGCTCCATGTGCGGCAAGCGCTTCACCCAGAAAAGCTCGCTCAACGTGCACATGCGCACGCACCGGGCCGAGCGCACCTTCCAGTGCAACGTGTGCCACCGGGCCTTCACGCACCGCACCCTGCTGGAGCGCCACGCCCTGCAGCACGCCCACCACGCCCCCCAGGCCCAGGGCCAAGGCCAGGGGCGTGGAGCCGACATGACCTCACCTACCAAGCACAGCCCCCCGGCTCTGGGAGGGCCCTCAGGTATGGCCGGCGCGGCTGGCATGGTCGGCAGCATGGCCAGCATGCCCAGCCACGGAGCTTCCTCCACCTAGAGAGGGATGGAAGGGGAGATCGGGGAGGGTTGGGGGGTGGGGTTAGGGAGCCCATTCCTTATTTGATCCTAACAGCCTTGTTGATCTTTTGTCGGGTGGGAACAGCGCTCACGGGTTCCCATTGTTTTAGCCTCAGTCAGGGTTCCTACACAGGGCTGGAGTGCGTGATGTCAAGTTTTGGAATTGCACAAAAATCCTGGAAAAATAGTTTTGGGGAAAGTGGAGGTCCGTGTTTAAACATTTGTCACTTCCTGTTTCATGACATTTGTTTGCTCTGATGATGAATCGTAAGCCAACAGAGCAACTTTGCTAATAATCAGACACCTCGTCCGTAAGCCAATAAAAAAAAAAAAAAAAACGAGACGTCGCAGGTTTTGAAATGGAGAATGTGTAGGAACCCTGTTTCAAAGACACCAGAGAGTCGCCAAAGAGGTTAGGAAAACAGAGCAGGTTTGGGACTGGGTGGGGTTGGGTGGGGTGGGGGTGGCCATAGGGTTTCCAGGTGGAGGAGAGGGCGGGGTGGGGCCGGGGACTCGGGTTATGTGGACATGCAGGTAAGGGAGATAAGGGGAAATGATGGGGGGGTGGGTTGCAGGGTTGGATTCACCCTCAATTCATTTAATTCAAGCGACAAATTGCAGTTGAGTTCAGCGTCGCATCCTGAAGTGCAGGAAGTCAAAGGTGCGAGTGTAACTGTGAGTGCTAGCTAGCTCGCTAACCCCAGTTAGCGTTCCCGTTGTTCGGCTAATCTGAAGAAACGGGATATTGTCACGACAGCGTGTTCTCTCGGCTTCGCTTTTTATCGTCTTTCCCATTTTAACCATCGTAACTGACTGTAAACTTACAGTACAGTTAGGAAATAATGGCGCCATGTTAGCTTGCGGAGCTAGCGAGGCCTAAAATGGCTAAAAACTGTGCTGTCTGATTTTAGCCTCGTTGTAAGAAAGCGAGGCTTTAAGAAAACATTAAGGACGGCGTTCGTGTCCCGTCGTAGCCATTTGTTTTTCCCGAGGTCTCAGCAAAAACACCATAAAGAATTTACTTTTATCAAACGGGGGGGAAAAAAAGGAGGATTTTAAGGTTTCGTAGTAGCTTTCTCTCCTGCGCAGTCAAGCTAGCTCGCTAACCTCAGTTAGCTTTCCCGTTGTTAGGCTAATCTGACGAAACAAGGAGCTCACATAAACATGGGATATTGTTAAGACAGTGTGTTCTTTTGGCTTTTTTAAAATCATCTTTCACATCTTAACCATCATAACTAACCGTAACCTACTGTACAGTTAGGAAATAATGGCGCCATGTTAGCTCGCGAGGCTAGCAAGGCCTAAAATGGCTACAAACGAAAAGCTAAAGCTGTCAGGCTTTAAAAATATTACTCTTAAAGAATTAAATAGCACTTAAATGCAAAGCATGATTGTTTTTTTTTCTCTTTTTTTGTTTTTATTATTTTTATATGAAGCTGAACTGAATGTAGAGGGCGCTAGCGTGAACAAAACAAGGCTGTTTTACTCTAAACTAAAGTAGGAAAACACAGGGAGAATACTTGAGCTTCTCATTCATTTATGAAAGCATCTTTGGCGATAAATAGAAAATAAACATCTCTTGTATTAACTGAATTGAAGGTGAATGCAGCCCCGGCGCTATTCAGGAGCAAACCATGGTGACGAACACGGTCGCCGATGAATGATTTGATGAAGTAGGAAAGTAGTCTGAGCAGAGCGGGACTACAGCAGGGAGGGGAAGGAGGGGTGGGGTGGGGGGGTGGGAGGGTGGAGGAGGAGGAGGAGGAGGAGGAGGAGGCATGACGCACAGCAGCGTGAATGAAATTCACCTTCATCCATCAGACAGCTTTGTAACATTTTCCACAGGCGCCACCGCTCGGCCCCAGGATCATATACCTCGAACCAGGACGAGCCCCCGGCGGCTCGGAGGGACACTATTTTCTCATTTGAAATATTTGGGAAACATTTCAGCATGTTTTACACACACACACACACACACACACACACCTACACACACACAGCTACACACCTACACCTACAATTACCTCGGTGGTCCAAAGACAGGCATCATGCTTCACATCTTTTAAGCTACATCAAACGAAGAAACAGTGAAAACTTAAAGCTAAAATAGATCCATTTACTTTTTGAGAGCTTACTAAAGTACTTCTATGTAAAATTCCTGTACATCGCTATAACGCTCAGTTTGTTATTTGTTGCTCATGTGATTCTTTGATGCAGAAACAAGGCAGAACATTTAAAAAAAAAAAAAAAAGAAAAACATTTGACGTGAAAGAGCCATTTGCAGGAGGTTGAACTTGGTTGAAATAACTATGACAAATCAGTGATTTTTATCAGGATTTTTATTGAGTGTTTGGTTGTGTTTGTCTTTTGGGGCTCTGGTTAATAAATGGGAAGTGTTTGTTGCTTAAAAAAATAAATAAATAAAAGCTTTTCTTGCAGCACTATATTAAAAAAAAACAAAAACAAAACAACCTTTTTAACATTTTAGTAAAACTAAATTAATCATGAAAATGTACAATCACCCCTTAAAAGTTTTGACAAAGTCAAACGCGTGATAAAGTTGATTATCACATTAATATTTATTACAATTTGATCTCTATGCACAATTGAGTTTGCACATCATGTTACTTAGACCTAGATGTTGTCGTCCCCTAAAGTATTTGGCCTAAGATTGTTCTTTTCTTTCCTTTTTTTTTCTTTCCACCTGAAAGGTGATCTTTAAAAAAAAAAAACCTTACGTGTCCCCGCTTTTTGCTCATTTTCCTTAATGTTTGTCAGTCGAAGCATTATATGATACTCAGTAGTTTACTTAAGCTTTTGTAAGAGCCTTCTAATTGACATGATTTCATAGATGGACCTGTCTTGCAAGTGAAAGGTTTTGAGCTTGAGAACTTTGCGAGTGATGAGATAATTTGACGAGAAAAAAAAAAAAAAAGATCGAAAGAAAGGAGAAAAAAAAAATCACTTTAATCGAGACTTGTTTTTCATTTAAGAGAGTGAATCCAGAAAAAGACGTAGATTTAAATCCTTTCGGTCTGGACTTCACTATAAATATTGACATCAAATGTCCCATTTTAAATGTGGAAAAACTGCTTATTTACTCGGAGCAGGCCTGGCAGCATGTGTTCGTTGGCCTCTGAACTTTCTGACTCGGTAGTTTGTTTCTCCAGTGACGTGGATGAAAGTAAAGATTTTAATTTTGTTTTTTTTTTTTTTAAAAAAGAGGGTTTTAAGAGAGACTGGACTGAAACTCCTCCAACTCACTGTTGTTGGTTATAAGCTATATATATCTATATATATATCTATATATATATATATATATATATAAATTTTAACGCCAAAACTTTGGTGCTTTTTTTGGAAATATTTACCTCATTTGCCGGTTGCCGACACGCGCCGTGGTCTGGGTCTGGTAAATAAGCAGTGTTGAGCTGTTTCAGAGGTTTGATCTATCCTCAGCAGTGGAAGTGGTTTTGGTGCATCTTGTCTGAGGCGGACCCTTGTACAGTACTGTAATATGTGTGCTTTGAAGCCATGTCAGCGCATCGTAATGTACTGTGTTTTGCCTTTTTGGTTTTCTGTTCTACTTTTTGTTTTTTTTTTCGTTTCATCGGGAGGGAAGATGATAATTGTTTTTTCTACATTAATATTTCTTTTAACAGATGTTGAATATGTCAGAAGAAGAAGAAGAAACAGTCATTTTATAAAAAAAAAAAAAGTCACCTGTCATTGTAAAACCACATCTTTTATGTATAAAAAGACTAAAAGGCATGATTTTAACTTTTTCTGAGAATTTAGATGTCGTACTCAATTAATGAATTGAATTTTAAAAATGAGTGATTTCAAAGATTTTCTTTCTCCAAATAAAAAAAGTCTTCTATGGCACGAGGCCAGCTGCCTGTCATGGGTCTGGGTCTTTCCATTGGCATTTGTGTTTGTGTGTGTGTGTGTGTGTGTGTGTGTGTGTGGCATGAGCTCAGCGATGTAAAACTACCACGGTAACAAGTCCTGTCCTCTGCGTTGTACTTCAGTAGAAGTACAGCTTGATGTATCCAAAGGTAAAAGTACTCGCTGTCAGAGGTAGATAGATATTATAAAGTATAAATGCAGTGATATGAAAGCAGAGTTATCACGTTGATTAAATATTAACTATTTTACAGTGTAAATTTGAGTGAGTTGAGCCCGTTGCACTTTCATCACACTGGACCAGCTGATGTTTTGTTTTGTAAAATATTAACGAAGGAGCTGGCGGCTGTAAACGTCAGGCGAACGCAGTAAAGTAAAAACAGTAAATCACAAACAAGGTGCAGACTGTTAAAACAGCGTCGTATTGATAAGTGCCTCAGAGCTTCTGATTGAAACACTGAGTCTCAGCTTTAAAAAAAAAAAAACAGGTGCATTATTTATTCTTTATTATGATTTTTATTAGCTGTAATCCTCTGAGGCCCAATGACGCTGCTTTATTCTTTCACGTTGACTTGATGCTGCTGTAGCGCCGCTGTAGTTTCTCCTGACAAATTCATCCTGAGACGATATAAAAGCTGTTTTCTTGAAGGCTCGTCAATAATCTTTTTTTTTTTTTTCTTTCTTTTTCTGAAGCCGGAGCCTTTGAAGGTCTGGCCCGGTCGCGGCTGAACTCTGGCCAGAAGGCATCTGTTACTCAACAACATCTGTTCCTGTTACTCTCTTTCTCCCAGCATGCCGAGGGACACGCAGGCTCTCCCAAGGGTGGCCTTTTGTGTGCCCCATTGTCAATTCCATCATTGTCTGCCCAAGTCTGTTCCCATAATGCCACGGGGGTTATAAACCCCAACGCCAGAGTCCAGCTCCACCGGGCTGCTAATGATTTACAGTTATTTGTGTCCAAACACAATCAACAGCCTTTTGTGGGGCAATTAAGAGAGAAACCCGAGGGGGGTCGAAAGAGGTAACAGTGAAATGTAAATTCACTTACGTAAAAGTTTGTTTGGCTTTTTTTCCTCTTCTATACAGTACAATCGCTGTGTTCCGAGACAACTTTAACGGCGGTGAAAAGCAAAAAGCTTCAAGTCGATTTAGTTTATCGGCGGCGGAAAACGCCACTAAAGACATTTCTGGTAGAAACAGGAAAGGGAAGGAAAACTGCAAAAACCCAAACCCACTGGACGTCCAGCGGGCGTCCACTGCTACATTGATCTGAATTTTTAGAGCCGTGAATTACCTGCCTCGTTCTTCAGGGAGGAGAAACAGGAGTGGTAAATCTAGCGTAGGGACATTGTTTTTTTATGAATAGGCCCCCTCTCCCGTCTCCAGGGAGACACTTTCAACTCCTGGCAGCGGCCAACACTGTCGGCACAGAAAGGCCCACCATGGGGTCGCCAGGGGAAGACAACAGATGTTGCTGATTAACTTTGCTCACAGACCCCGAAAAAGAAGTGTTTTTCACAGCACTCGCACAAAGGACCGGACAAAAAGTTTGGACGCAATTAAAATTTAGCAATATTTATTTGGAAAAATAGTCTTGGCTAATTCCTTCATTCAAAAATGGTAAAGGAGACGGTAACATAACAATTTGTACAGTACAATCCCTCTTAAATAACATTTTCTTTAAAAAAAAAAAAAAAAAAGTCCCATTGACCTGAAGTGCCTTTTGCAAATATCATCGTTTTTTTTGTTTTGTTTTGTTTTTTAAAAAGCAACTTAAATAATCATAACAAACATCACAAATATACATTACAAAATAAAAATAACACAAAATCCTTAAATTAACTTAAATTAAATCATAATTTTAAATCATAACTTTTTTCTTTTTTTTCTTTATTTCTTTATTTTACAAAAAGGACAATCTGTATCAAAAAAAGCAACATTTAATTATTATTATTATTTTTTATTTTAATTAAGAAAAGATTTTCATGCCCCAAAAATAAAAAAAAAAAAAGAACAATACTATGTCATAAATGGTTTGGAGGGCTCGGAGAAGAAAACGCACTTCAGTTAACACAGTGATCAAGTATACATACAGTCTCCACAGGTGTAGCGATGGGTGCACAGCCCACGTTGAACAGCCTCGTGAAGAACAGGCCAGTATGGCCAAACATCCACCGTTTGATGCAGTTCCTGCGCTCAGCAACGGCGTGTGGGTTCAAGAAAAGGCCTGGGTGCAAATGATGCAAAAGAACAAAACAAAAACAACAACAAGAAAAAAAAAAATCACAGTCTTAACCTAAATATTTTTCATTGTTAACCCCGCTCCCAGAGAAAAGGCAGAACAGAAAAGCAAAGTTGCAGGTTACTTCTTCTTTTTTTTAAAAAAAAAAATAAAATAAAAAATAAAAAATTTAAACCCCGCCAGTTCTGATCCCACAGGCCGCCGCTGCCTGCACTTAGTTTCCAGTAGAGAACCAGCTCACTCTGAATATCAGTTAAACGTCTCAGTATCAGCAGCAGTCTCAAGGCGGGACACCTCCCCCTAGGGTTAGAGCAGCATCTGAAGGAGTACAAAAACTCTCCCATAGAGCAAATGAGCAACGGGCGGCCCACTGGTGGCTCGTTACACCTGGAGACACACACAAAAAAAAAAAACACACAACCAGCCATCAGCGTCGGTCGAGCGCCGAGATCTTTTTTTTTTTTTTAAACGGCGGAGACGAAAAACTCACCTCAGTTGCAATTATACATTCGTCCTTCTCTTCTGACATCACAAACACAGATTTGTACTTGGTGTCCGCACATGCAGACATTTCTGGGGCTTTCATTTCTGATGCATCGCTTCAGGGTGGAGAAGAGGAAAACACACGTCAGCTTCATCCGCTCAGCTTTTCTCTGACAGAGCGTTAACGTTTCAACGAGAGAGGCGAGATATTTACCATTTTAAACGTTTGCTGCGCTTCTCCTCAAACTCGAGCGAGTCCAGGGACTGGCACTTGTCCTCGCAGGCGGCCTCCATTATGGCCTCCTTGGCCGCCTGCTCGTAGTTGACCTCGTGCACGAGGTTGTAGTCTGCGGGCGGGTGGCGGCTCTTGTAGCCGCTCCTCCCCGGCGAAGACCCCTCGTCGGGGTCGCCGCTGCAGAAGTCCATCTTCTTGTTGATGTTTTTCACCCCCGGCGTCGGTATCATGCTGACCGCCAGGTCCCTGTCACCGCGGTGACAGTTGTTGGTGAGGTTGTTTATCGTCTCTCCCTCACCGACAGTTTCTATCGGGCCGCCGCGCTGGACTTTCGATCGGAAAAATCCAACGAGCACGGCGCATCCCGCCAGCAGCAGCAGCACCAGGGCCACGCCGGACCCGATGGCCATCCAGGGAACTTCCGTGCCGCGGATGGCGGCGTGCTCCGGAAGCAGGAACTGGCAGTTGCGGCCGCCGTAGCCGGGAACGCACGCGCAGACGTAGCGGTTGTTTCTTTCGTGGCAGGTGGCGCCGTTGTGGCACGGGTTGTGTTCGCAGCGGCTGATGGGCGAGCTGCAGTTGCGGCCGGTGTATCCCGGCGGGCAGCTGCAGGCGTAGCCGTCGGGACCCTCCTGGCACGTCCCGCCGTTCTGGCACGGGAACGTCGAACACTCGTCCCCCGTGTGGTCGCAGTTCATGCCGGTGAAGCCGTCCGGACACTGACACAGGTAGGAGTTGACGAGATCCACGCAGCGCGCGCCTGGGAGTAAAAAGTGGCATTAATGCGATGAGGGCGCGCTGACGGCGACCTGCACATTTCCCACGCCACGCCCCTCGGCGGGGGTCAGGCGGGGGTCAGGCGGCCTCTTACCGTTGGAGCAGGGGCTGGAGGTGCAGTGGTCGATCTTCTTCTCGCAGTTGAACCCCGCGTATCCGGTGGGGCACTGGCAGAAGTAGCCTCCGTCGGGGTTGTCGGCGCAGCGGCCGCCGTTGGAGCAGGGCCCGTCCGCGCACGTCATGGCGCTCAGCTCGCAGTTGTTGCCATAGAAACCGTGAGGGCAAGTGCAGGTATATGTGTTTTCCAAATCCTGTGGGGGAGAAAAAAAAATAGAACGGGGCTCGGCATCAGGCTCTGCCTTAAGACTGCAGCCGCGTCGTCGCGTTTTTTAAAACTGGCGGAAGCTTTTCCGGTTTTGCGCGGAGAAGCAGAAAAATGACGGACAGGAAGGGATGAAGGGCGCGCGACGCCACATTCAAACACAGCTGGCGCACAGGACGCCTCTGTTCTGACTCCAAGTTACGGCACGAGCGCCACTTACAGTGCAGCTCCCTCCGTTGCGGCAGGGGTTTCCAGCGCATTCGTTGACCTGGATCTCACAGCTGGCCCCAGTGAAGCCCGGCCTGCAGGAACAGGTGTAGCTGCCCTGGCCAGTGTTGCTACAAGTGGCTCCATTCATGCAGGGCTTGTGGTGGGTGCAGTAGTTGAGGTCTGGAAGGACACAGCGGCACATGTGGATTAGCGCGCGGCGCAACACATGGCCCCCCCGGAGAAACAGCAGCAGCGACAGAATGCGCTTTTGTCCTCGGGCACACTTGACTCTTTCTCTTCTTTTTCGCCGGTTTTGTTTTGTTTTGTTTTCATGCGAGCGGCTTCCTGTCTCCAGGCAACTGCTGCCCCGACGTTTCTGGTGCCGAAGTCTCGATGCCGTGGTGTCGCTAACTCGAGGTTGTGCCTCTTTGTTTTTAACTTTACCAAAAACAGGCGCCTGTGTGTCTGTGGTTTAAGATCCCTCTTCGCCCTCCCAGGTGTGACCAGCCCCTCCTCCTCCTCACCTTGGTTGCAGAAGAGCCCCCCCCAGCCCTCCTGGCAGTTGCACTGCCACGGCTGCTGGCAGGTCCCGTGGAGGCAGCCCGGGTAGTGGATGCACTCGTCGCAGTAGCGGCCCTTGAATCCCACCCGGCACCTGTCGGCGTCGTCCGATTGGCGGGGAAAGAAAGAGAGAGAGAGAGAAAACACCGGTCAGTCCGCTCGCTCGATTTAAACGCCTCGTCCAACCGGGCGAAGGAGGAGGACTCACTTGCACTCGCCGGGTTTCTCGCAGAAGCCGTGCTCGTCGTCGCAGCCCGGCAGGCAAATGGCTGTGGAGAAAACAAACGCGCCTTTAGACCGTGGGGTCAAGCTCAAACGTTTGCTGGGTTTGGGGAGAAATCGCCAAAATCTCCAACAAAGTCATTAAAACACCTTAAACTCAATCTCCTTATCGCCGTGGAAGAATTTTCTGCTTAACATAGTTCAGAGACAAAGGGGGGACACACTCTCTCACACAGACTCCCCCTCAACCCACCCCGCCACCCTCTCTCTCTTTTTTTTCTTCTTCTTCGCTGCGGGTCAAAACTCTTTTATTCATTCTGTGCACACACACACACACACACACACACACACACACACACTCCCTTAATGTCTCGGATTGGGGCAGATAAGAGTGGACAGCTGGCGAGTGTGTTGCCAGTGCGCGACAGCTGCTCCATTGTCTCCTCTCTGCCGGCAGCTGCCCACTTCAAACAATACCTCCCCCGCCTCAGCCAATCAGCGGCCGGCCCACTCCGGGAGTAACGAATCGGAAGGCAGCATGTAAATTTATGGCACGCGTGAGATTATTCCCCAAAAACTTTCCTTAGAATAAATCAAGTGGTCGTGTGTAGTGTAGTGTGTGTGTGTGTGTGTGTGTGTGTGTGTGTGTGTGTGTGTGTGTGTGTGTGTGTGTGTGTGTGTGTGTGTGTGTGTGTGTGAGAAGAGGAGGGGTGCATGTGGTGTTTACGCACAAGTTGCCTTCTAACGGCACTCAGAGGATCTGATTATACCCCCCTCACACACACACACACACACACACACACACACACACACACACACACACAGAAATGAACTTTTTCTACTTTAAACTTATTTTTAAAAACTTTTTCATACTTTATATCGAATCTGCTTCTCTTGATGTTTCATCACTTCCACCTTTAAAAACATTTCAAATTGTTCCTTTGAGCGTCTCCGACAACACAACGCGGAAATAACGGAGCCGCCACTCACGCTCGGTGCAGTACTGCCCCTTCCACCCGGCGTCGCACACGATCTCCCCGCGCTCTCCGCAGGTGAAGTGGCCGAAGGCGTCGTCCCTCGGCCGGCAGAACACCGAGCAGCCGTCCCCGTAGTAGTGCTCGTCGCACACGAACCGGTACGAGTACTTGAGCTCCGTCCGGCCGCCGGTGTGCAGGTCCTGGGACCACTCCTCCCCCACCGTCAGATGCCTCTGCGTGGTCATGGTGCTGATGACGCGGTCTGGGTTCTCTGGAAGCGGAGGGGTTAAGGGGTGAGGGTGAGGGTGGGTGGGTGCGTAAACGTAACAAAGCTGATGGAGAAAGGGAAGGGCGTTTGTTTTCCTACCTGTGGAGAGGTCGTCTTTGGAGTCGGTGTGTAACGCCTCGATGATCAGCGAGAAGGTCCCCTGGGAACGCAAATGGCTTCGTGAGACAGGTGGCCGGCGGAGATGTGGCGATAACGCGGAGCGACGGGCCGGGGGGGGGGGGGGGGGTCGATTGTGCCGCTCGAGCTGCGTCACCCGACCCGGTGAAACCGAATACCTGCAAACCCTCCGTGCGCGCGGCGCGTCTTTACGCACGGATTTACCCACCGGGGAGGGGAGGTGGGGGAAATGGCGCGATTTCTCCGCCCCTAGTTTCTACTGTGGTGAAACGAACGCGGGTCTCCGCACTCACCGGCCACGTGAAGCCGAAGTTAATCCTGATGGGGTTGGTGAACGCGCTCTCCGGGATGGCGTCGGGCACCTGGAACGAGTTGGAGCCGAGCACGGGCGTCACGGCTCCGCCGTAGGTGCACGGGGGCTCGGGGGAGGCGTTGGGCTGGTAGTGCTTGAGGCAGATCCTGAAGAAGGTCTTACACTCGCACTGCTGCTGGTAGGACGAGGTCAGCCCCCCCTTGCAGCAGTTTCTGTTGCCCTGTACCCCCTTCTTGTTAAGGAACTCCTGCAACTTCAGCTCGAACACCCCGGAACAAAACCCCTGCGGAGCAAAGCGGTTTATTACCAGTACGCTCACGGTGGCGCGCGCGTATGAGTGTGTTGTGGTGGGAGTCAGGAGAGGGAGACGTCGGGGGGGTCGAGGGGGTGGGTGGGTAGATGGTTCATTGTTTGTATTTTTTAAAAAAAGGAGATAAATTCAGTTTCTTACCTGGCACAGCAACATGGACATGACGGCGAGAGTCAGCAGGATGACGCGCCCCATATTAAATAAATACATAATAAATAAATAATAAATAAAGTAAGAAGCCTCGGGGCTCGGCTGGTCCTCAGGGTGCCTCCTCCTCTTCAGTCCCTCTGAGGAAGATGCATCGAGCACGTTTCTGTCGCCTCTCTCGGGGTTCTCTCAGCAAGTGCTGCCGCTGCCGTCAGCCGCGTCGCTCTCACTCATGTCCCGAGATCAAAATTAAAAAAAAAAAAAAAAAAAAACAACGGATAAATCCCAAACCTTGAAAAAAAAAAAAAAAAAGAGAAGAAGACGTGGGAACTTGTGCGCGGCGGAGAATTATGAAACAGAGAAGTCCTCCAAGTTCCGTTATAAAGCGTTAATCCAGTGCGTAAAGAGAGAAAGAATCTGAGCAGTTCCTTGTTTTTGTTAAAAAAAGTTGTGGTTTTTTGTTGTTTTTTTTTTTTAAGGAAGTAGTTTTGTTTGTCTGTGTCTAAACCCAGCGACAGGTTTGTCACTCGTCCAACATGTTTCCCTCTACTTCCCAATGCCTCTCCTCACTGCGCGTCTGTCTCTGGCCAAGGCCGCCTGCAGCCCGTTATATACGGCCTGACACATGCTATGGTAATAACATGCAAATGCACCACCCCCCCTCACCCCCACCCCCACCACCACCTCCTCCTCCTCCTCCTCCTCCTCCCTCTCCTCCCTGACTTCACCTCCCCAATCTGGCCCGGCTCGTCACAATGGGATCCCATGCGAGTCGAGTTGTGCCCCAACAGTCTCAGCACATTTACAGCGTTCATGTAAAAAAAAAAAAAAGATGGAGATGAAGCTCGCGAACAAATAAGAAGAAGATGAAGTGAAACTTGATGAAGGAAGTTGTGTGGAGACTTTTTTTTTTCTTTAAGGAGACCTGTGAAGCTTTCAGTTAATGGGGACACCCCGAACTCACGGGATTTAGAGGAAATAAAATACACAACATGGAGATGATACACCCCCAACCCAACTAGAAATGACAGCACATGATTAAAGTGTCCCAGTCAAATTATTAGGGACATAGCTGAACATCCCGCAGATGCCAGAATTCCTCCCTGGCATGTGGATGTTAAATGACATGTGCTCGCATTGATCCCTCCAGCTGTTGCCTCACACATGGACGAACCTCTGTGGGGCTTTTCTTCTTCTTCTTCTTCTTCTTCTTCTTCTTCTTCTGGCGTCTCAAAATGTTTTTTGGAGAAAGTGCAAAAAAAAAAAAAAAACACAGCGGGAAGTTAATGTTAAGAAATCGTCTTCAAAAAGAGAGAGAGGGTAAAAAAAATGTTTCTTGGTCAACCCCTGACTCAGTTAATTGTTTACACCCCTTCCTCCCTCCACCTCCTCCTCCTCCTCCTCCTCCTCCTCCTTCTCTTCCTCTTTCCTCCTCTACATTTTTTAGTATTTGTGCTTGTGGGAAGAATTTGATGCTTTGAATCGACTGAAAGGACCAAAGAAAACATTCCTTGGCAGAGCTGCGCGGTGAGGTAAACGACTGGAGGGGCCGGACTTTTTTTTTTTTTTTTTTTTTAAAATTTTGCTCTCCCCTTCTTCTCTAAGATTAACAACAACAACAACAAAACGCGTGTGTGCACGCTTATGGATGTGTGTGTGTGTGTGTGGGGGGGGTGCAAGGGGGCGCGCGCACACCGGAGGAGTCGCTCGCGTGGCCAACGTGAGGGGGAACTTTTTGTTATTGTGTGTGTGGTGAAGGAATAAGTCCCCCCCCCCAACCCCCTCCCTCAGCTGTATGGTAATTCAGCCAGCACCTGCTCTCCCCCTCAATAACAGCGTGCGCGCGCCTCTCTTCGCTGAGCGCGCGCCCACGTCCCGTAGTCGACACAATACGACTCTCTCTCTCTCTCTCTCCTCCCACACACACACACACACACACACACACACACACACACACACACACTTTTCACCCCACGTCAAACAAACATAACCGGACAATATCGCTTGTATTTTCTTCTTCTCCTCTTTAAATATTGACCAAATTCTATTCAGCAGCACGCGGGTGGGGGGGGGTGCGCGCGGACGTTCGGGCAAGTCGTATTTTGCGTTTCTGTGGGAAGGTGCACGTGCACGCGCATAAGAATAAGGACCAGGGATGTGTGTGTGTGTGTGTGTGTGTGTGTGTGTGTGTGTGTGTGTGTGTGTGTGTGTGTGTGTGTGTGTTTCTTAATTAGGTCGTTCATTAAAGCGTGTGCATGCGCGGGGTGGGGGGTGGGGGGTTACACCGCACCGTGCATGTACATTACGTCACATTACGTCACGGCCTCGGCTCGCGTTTTCTAACGTCCCCTCCGGTGTCCGTTACCTGCTGCTACACCCCCCCCCAAAAAAAAAGTGACAGGCTTTCCCTTTCTCATCCAAACTGCCTTCTTCTCCTTCTCCTTCTCCTCCTCCTCCTCCTCCTTCTTCTTCTCCTTCCTGTCACACAGCACAGCCCATGTAGTTACTCATTACCTCTAATCAATGGCAGCAAAGTCCTAATCCATTAATAAACCCGTCCACCGCGCGCTCCCTTCACACCGAACCCGGGGCCGAGCCGTGACCGTGTGATGGAGAGTGGAGAGAGAGTCACCTGACACCGACTCCACCAAAACCTGAACCTGTGAAATAAAAACTGGACCCGGTTTCGCCCCCACCCCCCCCCCCCCCACCCGGTGCCGCTGGTCCAGCTCTGGCTGTTTAACTAAGGTGCTACTGTATGGGGGTGGGGGTTGGGGGTGATGTAGTTTAACTCCTGCCCACCAGTAGCTGCGCCAAACAACAACAAAAAAAAGAGAGAGAGAGGGTGACTCGGGCTCCGACTATTCATCCATTCTCTGCGCTTTAATTTCCATTGATTGTGAATGCAGGGGGGGGGAGAGGGGGGAGGGGGGGAGGAAGGGGGTCTTCGGTGAAGGACCACGACACGCCTTCAGACGCGGACAGACCCTTACAAGCCATCTGCCACTAACTACCCCCGCCTCCCTTCCCCTCCCCGCCCCACCACATCCAGAAAACGACGTTTATTTCCCTGCCTCCTCCCCCCTTCCTCCCCCCTTTCCTCCCCCGGCCCGAAGCGCACGTCTCTATGCGCCTCCGTCCACCGGGCTCCGTCTACACTCAACTGGAAGCATGTTAAAGGACCTGTAACGGTATGGGCCCTCCGGGGCCATATGGCGAGGGGGAAGCCAGGAGGTTTTTTTTTTTCCTTTTTCTTTTTTTGGTCCCCGAAGAGGAGACACCACATGGTCACTCGTGGGAACGTAAACACGGCGCGCATCACACGATATCGATCATATGAAGCGGTGATCGGGGGGGTGGGAGGATGCTGCCGTGTGATGATCAATTGATTTTCTTGCACTGATACCTCGTCGCTGCAGAACAACAACAACAACAAAAAGTTCTGACGTATCTCCATTTGGTCTGAGCCCACAGCGGTGCCAGGGTTGCAGGTTCCATTCCCTGGGGGTGGGTGGGTGGGTGGTGGGGCAGCAGCACCACCCTGCCAGGGTTGGATGGAGTTGCGATGAGGAGAGGGAGGTGAAGGGGGGTGTCTTAGAAAGCCACACTTGTTAAAACGTAGGCTGCCCCGAGGAAATGGAGTTTTGAATCAGCACTTTCTCAGGAGAGAAGATCTTTGGACCCCCCGACCCCCCCACGATCATTACGTATATTATTATTTCATTTAAATAAAAAAATGGTTTGTTCCTGGCTGCACTTATTACAATTGAAATTTTAATTCATTTTTAATTGAATTAAAATTAAAAAAACCCACTTAATAAACTCGCGTTGGTTTTAACTACAGTTCTTTATCTAACAGGGGCCGGTGGTCTCGGCCCGGACCCGGACCCGGTCTCCCGGCCCGTTTTACCTGCTGAAGCAGGGATCAACAGGCTCCCTTTGTGTCCGGATCAGATTACCGCGGCCAGCTGCTAGAAGAAGGGGGCCACAGGCCACAGATCCGCGCGGCTCCCCCAGGGCTCGGCAGGGCCTCCGCGGGGCTCCCCGCGGCTTCCCACGGCTCCTCGGAGGCTCCGCCGGTCCGGGCCGCCGTCTCATTTGCATACGCTGCTGTTACTGGAGACGTGCTGGGCTTAGGTTTATGGGAAGAGTGCCGCAGTAATTACGCCCCCCCCCAAAAAAAAAAAAAGAGACGCGCCTGCAAGTGTGTGAGAGGGCGGGGTGTGTGTGTGTGTGTGTGTGTGTGTGTGTGTGTGAGATTGGGGGAGGATGCCGTACGTGGCCGGTCGCGTGCCAGTGTTTTATGAAAGCACATCTGCCGCGCACCCCGGGGTGACGCGCCACCGCGCACGCGGGGGGGGGGGGGGGGGGGGGGTGGGGGGGTGTCCCTATACGAGTGAAATCGATAATTCCACAACTGATACCGCGCGCGACGCGTTTAGCCGCAACAGGCAATCGATCGGTCGCGAGGGGGAAAAAAGGGTTAAACAAACACTAAAGCGGAAGAAACGTGTTGACGCGGGTCTGTAACGATGATCCGGTTCCTTAAGTATCAAAAGTCTCTGTATTTTATAATGAAGCGGTTACTGAACACGTGATTAGTTGACTAAATCTGATTTGATATTATCAGTTTGATTTGTCATGTGACAGTTGAGCCGTAAAACGTCAAATCACTTACTCTGCACAGAAAATGTTTGGCCTTTTCATTCAAGGATAATTATTATTATTATTATTATTATTAATAATAATAATAATAATAATATAAATAAAGTCATTGGTGAATGGAGGTGGGTGGGGGTGGGGTGGGGTTCTGCCATGTTGTAAACAAATGTCCTTAAAAAACAAAACCCGTGGGTGTGGGTCCAGAAGGGGTGCGACACACAATTCCTCACTCTTAACACTAATTTTGTTCCATCTCAGCCTAATCACCGGTATGAGAGAGTAAATGGAGGACGTCACCCCACCCCCCTCCACCCAAACCCCCACCCAACACCCAACTCTCCCTCTCTATCTCTACAACCATGAGCATCTGCCCAGAAATGAACAGATGTAGGCACCTGCGTCGTGGGCCCACATATGCGCACATGCCCACCACCACCACCACCACCACCACCCCCATCATCCTCCACCCCTCCACCCCTCCACCCCCAGAGAGGACCACAATGGGGGGAGATCAGGGATGCAGTAACCAAATACTGCGTATCCCCCCAGGACACTTGGTCTGTTAGGGGCATTGTCACCAGTTATATCAAGTGGCTGCACCAAACAATCTGCTGTATGACTGCTCATTTGAGACATAACATAATTCAGAGGGACGGGGGTGTGGTGGAGGTGGGTGGAGGGGGTGGTGGTGGTGGGGGGGCATACAGAGGTGGCTGCCTGGGTAATTTCTATGGCTCCAACGTGAAGTGGTGGGTGTTTTTAAACAAGTGGGGTTTTCTTGCGGTTGGGATTCAACAGAACTGAATCCGGTCTTGGGATAAGTGGCCATTGGGCTGGTTTGGAGGGGTGGGGTGGAGGTGGTGGAGGTGGTGGAGGTGGTGGTGGTGGGGGTAGCAGCAGGTGCTAGCTGGGGTAGGAGGATGAAAGAGAGGCTTGTCAGAGCTGGGTGGGTACAGGACCAGGTTACACATGAAAAGCCGCGTTTTTTTTTTTTTTTTTTTTTTTGTTCGAGGGTCCGACAGCCCACCGGTGGCGCGGCGGCGGATAATGGCGCCATAATGGCCGCCTGTCCCCCATCTCTCAGCTGCCGCCGGACAACAGAGGATCCGCACGCACCTGTTGTCATCCCCCTATTGTGTCCGGCTAGCGTTAGCACGCTACACCTCAGGAATGCTCCCCGACCGGAGGAGCACCGCCCGACCGTCCCAGGAGAGAGCTTAGCCACGTTCGGGATGAGGGGAGGGAGTGTCAGGAGTGTGTGTGTGTGTGTGTTGTGTGTGTGTGTGTGTGTGTGGGGGGGGGGGCACAGGAGCCAGCAGGGGAGCTTTAGAGGACAAGGCAGGGAAGGGGAGGTGGAGGTGGGAGGAGAGGGAGGGTGCGTTCCTCCGAAGCCAGTGTCCTCTCTCTCTCCTCCACCTCCACCTCCTCCTTCTCCTCCTCCTCCTCCTCCTCCTCTCCAGGGGCCTGTCCAGAGAGCCCTGTCCTAAATCACTGGCCCCAGGGGTAAGGCTCTCCATTGTGAGGAGATGGCCCCTGCAAGCTGGGCCGCCAGCTGCCACTGCTGCAGCGTCATGCCCCCCCCTCCCCTCCATACACACACACACACACACACACACACACACACACACACCACCCTTCCCCACACACACACACACGTACCTCCTCCCAGTGTCCCCTCCACCTTCAGGACCATGACAATGCTCCCTGCGGCCGGGGGCCGGGGGCCACAGGCCAGCAGAGAGCATTAAAAAGGAGTTGGAGGAGCCTCCTGAGAAAGGCCACAGCGGAGCAACACGTTTTTTGGGACAACATTAATGATGACGGCGCGCGACCTCCGCCAATCCCCCACCCCCTCCACCTCCCCGACCTCTTCCGGGGGAAAGTTCGGAAGTTCTGCGCGATGCTTTTGCAGCTTACCGTGACTCGATGGCGGCCTGATGGAAGACGCCGGCCTCGGAGGTCGCGCCGCCTTTCTCGTCGTGCAGGTTTCCTCCGACTTCCTGAGCGCGAGGAAGAGATTTAAAGAGTTTTTCTTTCGCTCTCAGCTGTTTTCATGTCTTAGAAAAATCGACCTTCGGACCCAAACCATAAAAAAAGTCTGTCCTCTTCAAGCACACGCTGATACTGGTCTTATCAAAGTCAACTTTATTTAACTCCTTAACGTTCCCGTCTAATTGGGTAACACCTCCGCCATGTGCCGACGGGACCTGAGTCCGACCAACGGAACGTGTCTCGGCGGGACCGATTTTTGTTGTGTCGTTCAAACCCATCAAACCACACATGATGCGTTTGTCACACGTCCGATTACCATAGTTACCAGTGTATGACTCGGACGTTTTGTCTGGGAACGTGCGATTTTTCCAAACCTCGCGCTCAGTGGCGCCGACGTGAACCGCAAACAAACATGGCCGCCTCACGCCGGACTAACCCTAAAGCGATCACCTCCGCATGGAGCCGAGAGCGAGAAATGTTTTGTTTTGTTTTGTTTTGTTTTTCCCGGGAAAAACTCCTGTCAGGAAGTGGAGCCCTCGTCCAAAACGACCAAAAGTGGCGTTTTTAAAAAAAACAACAACAAAAACTGAAGCGAGATGTTTCCACAGCAGCAGATTCACGAAACAGACAAATTCACCGGGGCCTTTCTTTCTGTATATTTAACACACACACACACACACACACACACACACACACACCACCGCCGCCGCCGCCGCTCCCAGCTTCACGGGAGGATTTTCCCATCCATTGCCGAGGGAGGCGTTCTTCATTGTGCAGCTTCTAATGATGATTGTAATGATGGCTTGTCCATCTTTGATAAGAAACAGCACGCCCCTCATTAAAGGGCCCGGGGGCCCTCGGTTCTCATGGCTGCCGGGTCGTCCCCCGGAGTCGGACAGCAGGCGAGGGGAGGCGAGACGACACCCGTGGCACACGCCTGTTGACCGAGCCACAAAGCAAAAGCGTGTGACACTCGCCCCACCCCCGGCGCTCCCATTGTCCTCCCCAGGAGTCCCACAGACAAGACCAATCCTGTTACCCTCCCACCCCCCCAACACACGACCTCCAAAACCACAACACACACACACACACACACACACACACACACACACTCGTATCTCTGCTCAACACACACACAGACGCCTTCATCCTTTCCCTCTCTCCCTCACAATCAATTTTACCAATCAGCTGATCTCTCTCTTTCTCACACATGCCCCCTCCCAACCCCCCACCTCCTCCATCACCTCCTCCATCACCTCCCCCCCTCCAGCATCAGCTGCTATGTAAGGTTGAAATCCATCATTGTGTGTAAAGGAGGTACTCATGCACACTGCACAGCCATTACCATATACACACACACACACACACAGTGTGTGTGTGTGTGTGTGTGTGTGTGTGGGTGCTCTAATTCACTGATTCACATGCAGACAGTATTTCTTGGTGGTGCTGGAGGAGGGTGTGGCAGGTGGGTGGGGTCCGGGTTTTAGGGATGCTGGATGGTGGTGCTGATGGTCGTGGGACGGAGGAGAGGAGAGGGGGGAGGAGGAGGGGGGAGGCACGGGGTGGGGTGTGTGTGTGTGTGTGTGGGGGGGGTTACAGCGGCTGCTGGGGTCAGGCCTGTGTGTCCTGGGAAAGTTGGATTCTCCATTTAAATCTGCACATGTTGCGGCCTTCTGGTGGCTGCGTGAATGCGCACGGTGACAGATGGCCCCGGCCCATAACTATAGAGTCCGAGCAGCCCGGTCCCCTGAGGGAGAGAGAGAGAGGGAGAGAGGGAGAGAGGGAGGGAGGGAGGGAGAGAGAGAGAGAGAGAGAGAGAGAGAGAGAGGGTGCAGGGGAAGAAGAGGAGAATGTAGCGCTCAGCTGATCCCATCAAAAAGAGGGATGAGGGAAGGAGGAAAGGCGGAGGGGTGGGGTTGGAGGAAGGGGATGACAGTGTGTGTGTGTGTGTGTGTGTGTGTGTGTGTGTGTGTTATAAGGGGGAGGGCGGGTCCTTAATTCCAAACTCTAAATTGAGTTAATGTATTTGCCTGGTCTGCAAACTCCAAAAGGAGGCCCAGGGTCCCCAAAGATTCTGATTAGGTGTCTAGTTTATCAGATGTTGGAGGAGAGGGGTGTTTGTACATGAATAGAATAGCAGCTTTGTATGTTACATGTGTGTGTGTGTGTGTGTGTGTGTGTGACGGCGGGTTTCTGGGTCTTGTGCCAGCTTCTGGCGACCCGGCGTCTCCTTTTCGGCGGCGGATCTCTGTTGTCTCTCGCTGACTCTTTCGTTAATCCTGTTAAGCAGCGACGTCAGCGCCTGGTTAAAGATTATTTTTGGCAGAAGAGCTCGTATCGCCACGACGACCGAAGGGGCGAGATGAGAGGCTTTTTTTTTTTTTTTTTTTAAGGTGAAGGAGTGAACGAACAAAACTCGGAGGAAGCTGCGAATGAGGAAGGCCTCTGTTTAAAGGGGCAGTCCGCCCTGATCCCAAAAAAACTTTTCTCATTTCACCCCTGGTGGCGTCAGACAAATGGAATTTTACTTCCTGACACACACACAGTGGAGACTGGTAGTCACTTTTACTATGACGACTGCAATTACTGCTATTTTTTAAATTTTATATATTTTTTTGCATGCACAGTTCAACAGGAGCAAATGATGCAGAAATACACAAAGTGTACGATTAATTTAACTAGAGGAGAGCTGCAACATGTGCCAGGTGGATGGACACACTGGTGAGACACACTCCCACTCACTTGTGTTTTTCGTGCTGTTCCCCCGTCGACACATTCTGCCACACACACACACACACACACACACACACACACACACACACACACACACACACACACACACACACACACACACACACACACCATGTTGTTGCTCTGCAGCCTCCTGCAAAAACGAAGAGGGTGAGGACGCCAGGCGGGGTGTGTGATGTTTTTTTTTGCTCGTCGTGTCTGTGATGACAGAATAAAACAAGGTTAGTTTAACATATCAGGCTCCTGTTAGGCCTTTTAATGCAACCTGCAATACTTTTCAGTCTAAACTCTGCACAATTTAGTACAATTCTTAATTTAAAAGGATGTTGAATCTCAACAGAGACTCGGAGGACGCTTGAAAGAGCTGCTAATGGTCCCATAATCGGTCAAATCATTCAGAACATCTTTCACTGATTTGTGCATCCCAGGAACAAACAGGAAGAAGGAAGGAAAAGGTCATATTTTAAATACAGGTGTGCCTTCAACTGTTAAATAAAATTCCGGCACATGTCAAGCCGGTGTATTTTGTTTCTACATTTTCCTGCTTGACCAGAATCATAAATACGGCAAAATGTTTGGCTTCCTACTTCCTGCCGTTTCTTTTTTCCCCTCCTCGTGTGCCACCTTCTCTGCTGATGTTTTATTGTGTCTCTCTGCTGTTGATCTGCTGATGGTGGTGAGAAATGATGATTCATGCTGCACCCATCCACCCTGTGACTGACCGTCCTCCACCACTAGGGGGCGTCAGCTCACTGCACCGTCTCCATTTCCTACAAACAGCCTCTATGTGCCATGTTTTTTTTGTATTTTGTTTTTTTTTTTTAGAAGGAGAAATTAAAAGAACAACCCTGTTTATCTTTATAAGTATATATTCCTTCATTTAGTTGAATATTATTCTAATTTATTCATCAGAAGGGGGCAGATTATGGCCCAGGGAGCTCCATCTGGGCAGATTTTTTATTGCTTAATATAATTTATTGGACAAAGTTAGTAGACAGCTGCACTGCGTGAAATCACTTCCATGGTTGTTTTTTCCCTCCTTTTGAATGGGTGACACGAGCAGATTTATTTCATGTTTGGCCCCCTGTCCCTCCGCAAAAAAAAAAAACAAAATATAGCAACGCATTCAACTATGAAAGTTTATTCCCCATCTCTTAATTGGCTAAAGAGGGAGCCATACTGTAGATATGGGATAAAGGGTTTCCTGTAAGCCCGGTTCATTTCACTCGGAAAGCTCCGCAGCCTCATATGGCGCTGCGCTCGCTAAGCCTCTTAGGAATCACGACCGCAGCAGATGCGCAGAGAATGCCAATCAGGAGCTCCCGCTGAGCGCAGAAACCCGGCGGCTGCGCCACTCGCTGCCGCGCCGCGGTTCCGCGCGAAACACGTGTAAATGCCGTTTCTGGCGCGTCGCGGTTTCGCGGTAAACTAACAGACAAACAGACGCGCGGGAACTGTCGAGGATGGAGCGCGCGGGGACTCGTCTCTAAACCCGCCCAGACGACTCAAAACAAAAAACCGGGAAGATGCTCCCCCAGGACGTCGGGAAGCCGAAGCCCCGCCGCGTGTCGGACCCGGTGTGCGGTGGAGCAGGGGGAGAGTGCCCCCCGGTCCCGCCCCGGCGCTTAAAGACCCGGGACTTCCCTCTGAGCGTGAGGCGCCGGCGGTCCGGCTCCGCACCTGAGCGCAAGGTGAACTGCGTCCTGGTCGGAGACGGAGCCGTGGGCAAGACGAGCCTCATCGTCAGCTACACCACCAACGGATACCCCACGGAATATGTCCCGACGGCGTTTGACAACTTCACCGGTAACCTGTGATATTCGGTTTGGAGAAACGATCTGAAACATAAAACACATTGATCTTCTTTCAGTCACATGCAGTGTGATTATGATGAAGACTGCAGATTGTGTACATAAGGTGTGTGTTAGTGTGCGAGGGTGAAAACCTTTAACACACATCTCTTGATTTTCGCAGCGATGGTCGTGGTGGACGGAAAACCGGTGAGGCTGCAGCTCTGCGACATGGCTGGACAGGTGAGCTGACGTAAACACACCTGAGCACGTGTCTGTGGACATCCACAAACATTCAGCAACACTAACCCGTCATCCTGCTTTGCCCGCGATAGAAATGGGGGCTGGTCGATGGATCAATAAATGTAAGTAATCGGTGATCGATAGGTATTTGTCAGTCATTGGTCCCCGCATCGACACATTTGCAGCTCGTGCTGTGTTTGTGTTGGTTGCCCCCTGCAGACGGCTTTTAGTCCCGAACTGAAACCCCCTAAAAACCCTGGAGGTTGCAGTCCCGAGTGGCCTTGTTACCCCACAGTAAACTGCGCCCCCTGCTGGAGTAAACCCCACCCCCCTCTGTCGCCCTATGCTCCATCGCCCTCTTTTGGTTAATTGTAGGCAATTTCTTATCCCTAATTACAGGAACATGTCTGTCCAGAAACTATAGGGAATCTTTATTTGGTCCTGGTTCCTATTTGTGAAAACAGTCTATCTGATGCTCTAATTTCCAGCAGCAGGATGGAAATTAGAGCACCAGACTTGGATTAATCCGACATTTAAAAATAGTCCCCAACAAGTGCACTGTTCCCCTTAAAAATGAAACCTTGGTGACCCGTTTTTTAGGAATCATGACCTCATTAGGAACGAATTGACCGCAGAAGATGTCGGGAAGTGGGAAAGTACTAAGATATGACATTTCTGGGATTAGTGCACAACAGGAAACAGAACAACGGCAGCCTCACCTGGCTGATTCTTACCTGTTTGTTTGCTCCATGAAGGATGAACTGGAGCGCCTCCGGCCGCTTTGCTACAAGAACGCGGACGTCTTCCTCCTCTGCTACAGCGTGGTCCGTCCCTGCTCTTTCCGAAACCTGATCGACAGGTGGGTCCCCGACATCCGTGAGCACTGTCCCGGCGCCCCCCTGGTCCTGGTCGGCACCCAGGTGGACCTGAAGGAGGATGTCCAGGTGCTAATCCACCTGGCGCAGAACCAGGAGCGGCCGGTGGACACCGAGGAGGGCCGGCGGCTCGCCCAGGAGCTGGGGGCGGTGAGCTTCGCGGAGTGCTCGGCGCTGACCCAGAAGAACCTGAAGGATGCTTTCGATTCCGCCATCTTGGCCAGCATCCATCACACAGACAGTGGTGACAGCGTCCTGCAGCAGCAGCAGCAACAGCAGAGGCTGACTCTGAGGAAGAAGACACCGGACAAGATCAAGAGCCTCTCGGAGACCTGGTGGAGGAAGATCAACTGTCTGATGGGAGAGCAGAGCTGTGAATTCAAGTGAACTTCCAAACCTGGGTCAGGTAATGTTTTCGAACCCTTGGGTTGGTTTTAGCCTGCTGTGAGGAGGTGCCAGGTGGGTGGGCACATTTTTAACACAAAGGTTTCCAGCTGGAGTTGTTGTACACGCATCACAGTCCATGAGCTGGATCTGTACCTTCAGCGGCTCAATGGCCTCCGACAGAGGAGTTGGTTTGGTGGACTGCTGATACCACTCAGTACCTAAAGCTGCGAAACAGAAATAAAAGCTGTGATATATTCAATAATTGGAAAAAAAAACTTTTATATAGAAGCTGAAATGTGACGCAGAATCTCAGGATAAATCTGTTTATAACACAACAGGAAACCCCACCCACCTGAGGCTCACCTGGAGGTTAAAACAAATGCCACAAGCGTTACTGGACCCAAGTTTGACTAGATGTAAGGACTCTGCTGGTCCTACGGGCTGATAAAGATCTAATCTTTTTTGTCACTTTTAAACCCCAACGTTACTAGTACTTTGTTCAACTGTTAGTTTGCAGGTAGATTATTTATTTATTTATGATAATTAGTACTTTCCTCGCCATCACTGATCATGGAACAATGTTCAGAAGCCTTGATTAAAGTTTATATCAGTGGTCAAAAACAAATGTATCTGAGTGATCACGTGAAAAATCAAATGTCACATATTCGCTCAGACGACATTTCATTGAGTGTGACATGGGGAAGGACTTATAAAGTGACATTACCCTAGAAACACTTGTGCAGCGTTACCCTGCTTCCACAGTGCATGACTCCTGCTCTTTATCCGGCGCCGTATAAGCACAGAACATGTTGGAGGGCTAATTGGGATCAAGTGCTGTTGATTCTGATCTTCCTGAACAACTACTGACCCAGCTCAGTCACAGAAATACAAGGAAATGCATCTGTGCTGAGGAAATTAATGATAAAAGTTACAGTCAGGTAGTCGGGAGGAAAAGCCTTTAAATTAGGTGAATTGCTCATAATCTTTAAGTAAGCTAAAGATCACCTTGCTTGGCTTTCCTCTCTGACCCGGAGCTGGGCCGGTGGTGGAGGCTCCTCTAATGGGAGCAGACAGGACCACCTGGACGGGATTAGATCCAGCATATGGGCCCTGATTCTCTCACTGTGGAGGCGTCACACCTCGAAGAGCCGGAGAGGCAGATTCTCTCCTCCCTCAAGGGTTTAATCTTGTTCTTGTGTTGTCTCATATGGCACATCACAAATCTACACCCTAAAACTGAATGACTTGTATTGAGGGGACTTGCACTTTGTCCCAATAAGGCTGCAAGTCCCCAGCATGTGACTGTTTAAACAGGTTCTCCACAGCATAGGGAAAAGATGTTCATATAAAACAAACTAAACCTATAGTGGTGAGGCAGAAAAACAACAAAAATTAGCAAGGCACATCCATGAACTAAACTTAGCTAGACTTTAAAATCAGTCTAAGTATCATTGCATGCTGTATTCTTGGACATATCATGAATATTGTAACTTAAAACAGTAAATATTTTGATGTGAAAAGATATAGCAGGCAAATGTGACATAAAATAATGACAAAACATGCAAATCAAAGTCATTGTGAAGCAAATAAATAAATTAATGATTTAAAAAAACACATGTAGTTAAGACAGTAAAGTAAACAGTGTCGTTTTCTTTGTCATTTTCGGCGGCAGGCTGTTCAGAAAGCTAAACAGGTGTCCCTGTGTAACCTGGCCGACACACAAACAGCTTGTGAGTGTTTACAGACAGGTGTTGTTACCTGCTGCTCACCTCAGGTCCGTTCACTCACTTAACGAGTGTTTGTGTTTTAACACGACAGACTCTCCTTAAAAGGCGCTGCTCAGTTTTACGGTTACACACTTTCACGTTTGTTTTAGCTCCGAGCGTTCTCTGCATTCTCCACATACGTTGCGCTCCCATTTTTTGGCAAAAGCCGCCGAATTCAAACCGACCAATAAGAGCGAGGGACGTGCGAATCAGAGCCCTACGTCACTTCCACGTTCGACAAACTGCCAATGGCGGGGGAGATGGGCGGGGCTTGGAGGACAACAGCGGAGGATTCGAACTGAACATGGCTGCGGGGAAGGATGTCGATGAAAACACCCAGAATAGAAGGTATGGACGAAATGAGACGGGACGTTTATTTGTTTTGTTTTTATAAAGGTGGGCACGTCGACGGAGAGTTTGATTCGCTGACATCTAAGTGCGAGATAAACGTAATTTGGTCAACGCACTTTACGTTAATGAGACAGTTTGACGGGCTGTCATCGGCACCTAGCGTTAGCTTAGCGTAGCCGCTTGACGTTACCGCAACAATGCTGAAACTTCACATTAACGTAACGTTAGGCTAACATGTTTACGTCAAATCAGTAAGGGGGAGCCTGCGTTAGCAAACGTTGGCACTGTTAGCCGAGCCGAGCTCTTGTGTGGACACACACACACACACACACACACACACACACACACACACACACACACGTAAACGTCGGAGCGTTAGCTTGTTGGTACACGGTCGTAAACTTTACTGTTGCTGTGTTACAGACTTACCCACCTGACTGACTCTTTTACTTATGTGCAGTGTGTTATAGTATTTTATATTACCACCGCTGTACACTTTGTATTCAACGAGTAATATCGTTGTGGGTCTGTCTGTAGTCTATGTTTGCTCCTATAATTTATATCTCTCTTTAAGTTTTAGTGTATTTAGTAATAAATCCCCTTTAATTGCATTGTTTTTATCTACCTATTTTTTTGGGAACACTTGTCATCGTGTTATTTTTTTACCTCATCATAACGTTGCATACGACGGCACGTACAGTGTGTGTGTTTCTGTGTTCCCTCAGCGGTGCAGCGTGCAGCATGGTGAGCAATCGTGACGAGTCCCCGGGGGGCTCGCGTGCCGCCCGCCCGCCCGTCATCTTCAATCCCGACTTCTTTGTGGAGAAACTCCGCCACGAGAGCCCCGACGTTTTCCTGGAGCTGGTGCTCAGCAACATCACTCGCCTCATCGATCTTCCCGGGACGGAGTTTTCTCAGCTCCTCGGCGAGGAGGGCCCCAAGACCCCGACGGGTGGAAACGGAGGCTTCTTTCGCTCTTTCAACTTCCTCAAACGCAAAGGTGAGAGGGAGCAACGTCCCGTGTGCCCTGCCCACCTGTGACCAGACTGTCCTGCACCAATCGGCATCATCGCTCGCCCTCTCATCTCTTCCCTAATCCCACTGTAGATAAAGGAGTCGTGTTTGGAACGCCGCTGACAGAAAGCTGCATCGCTCAGATCTACCAGCTCATCGAGTACCTCAGCAAAAGTAAGTGCTGATGCATTGATCACAGTTAACAGTTAACTTGTTGTGGATTTGGGGGGGATGACGTGTTTTCTTTGTCCTGTTAAAGGGCGAGAATAAACAAAAGACAAATTACCACGTCCCCCGCTCTCGCGTCCTCAGATCTGCACGTGGAGGGTCTGTTCCGGGTGCCGGGGAACAGCGTGCGGCAGCAGGCCCTGAAGGAGCTCCTCAACAGCGGGGCGGACGTGGACCTGGAGTCCGGAGACTTTCACCCCAACGACGTGGCCACGCTGCTCAAGACGTTCCTGGGGGAGCTGCCCGAGCCCCTGCTCACGCACAGACACTTCCACGCGCACCTGAAGATAGCCGGTAGGAAGTCTCGTTCGCCTCGTTCTCAACACAAATGTTGTCGAGTGAGAAGCGGCTAAGAGGCGATTTCAGCGTGACTTTATCTCCCGCCCCTCTCTCCCAGACATGACTCTGTTCGACGAGCAGGGCAACAAGACGGCCGTCCCCAACAAGGAGCGTCAGATCGAGGCCCTGCAGCTCCTCTTCCTGCTCTTACCCCAGGCCAACCGCTCGCTGCTCAAGCTGCTGCTGGACCTGCTCTACCACACCGCCAAGCAGCAGGACAGGAACAAGATGTCCGCCTTCAACCTGGCCCTCATGTTCGCCCCGCACGTCCTCTGGCCCAGACACGTAAGATTTGCACTGATATTCCTGACGTCAAAGCCGTTTCTTCCATTTTAATCTTCTTCTTTTTCCACTTTAACCACATGCGCGAGTGTCTGATCATGTGGCGGATGAATGAAATTCTACAAATTCAGTTCTTGGTTTTTTTTTTTTTTTGTTCTGTCTCCAGATGACAGCCAGGGACCTGAAAGACAATCTGAAGAAACTGAACAACAGCATGGCGTTCCTCATCAAACACTCGCAGAAGCTCTTCAGGGTGATTAAGGACGCACACACACACACACACACACACACACACACACACACACACACACACACACACACACACACACACACACACACACAAACAAACATACAAATGAGTCGTCTTTAGAGACGTTTGAGGGCGTAACCACGCTGTGTGATGTCCAGGCTCCGGTCTACCTGCGGGAATACGCCCGAGTGCACTTCGCTGGGACCAAGGCTCTGCAGACCAAAGGTTAGTGCACGAGTTCACGTTAGCTTTTTTTTTTTCATTTTGTGTAGAAACATCAGGCATCAAGGTTTGAAATAAGTCGCCGAACGATTACGGTGCACATGACGTTGAGCTGACAAATCCATCCTGATGCTTGTGGTTCCGGGATCCGCCCGCCCCCGGCCTGACTCGCTCCGTCCTCCCGCAGGACGATCTGGAGCTGCTGGCGGTGAGCGGCTCCCCCGCTCAGCGGACCGCGCTCCCCCTGAAGAGGGCGGCGGTCCTGGGCCCCGGCCCCCTGGAGCCGTGCCAGTCCCCGGCCCAGCAGTACACCGAGGAGGCCCTGAAGGAGCTCTTCAGGCACGTCCACCACAACATGCCGGACTCCGCCAAGAAGAAGAAACTGGTCCGGCAGGTCGGCTGCACCGTTTTCTCGTCCCAGAGCTTCTGCTGTCGAGCGTGTTAAACGTCCCCGTCGTATATAAACTACACCTGGTTTTGTTTTTTTTTTTTCTTCCCCGCGTGCAGCTGGTCAAGCAGACGACCTCAGGGACGCCCAGCGACGAGCGCTGCCCCTCAGCTCCCAGCAAGAAACATCCCCGTTCACGTTCCTTTGGCGGCCTCATCAAGGTATGAAGTTTCTGATGAGTTTGGAAGGAGCAGAGGAAGAAGTGAAGCGTTTCAGTTTCCAAATAATCACAGGGTAAAATTAGAAAGGGAACTCCAGGTGTTGAGCTCTTCAGCGGTCTGAGACGTGTTGTGACCCTTTTCTGATCCTGCGCGTTTCACCCCCCGACCCTCCGCTCGACAGCGCAAAGCTCGCGGGGAGCAGCTGACGGCAGAGAGGCGGGTCAGACACTCCCCCGACGCCGACGTCACCGGGGCGGGAAGAAAACCCGGGAAGGAGAACGTGATCCTGCGAGACGTGAGCCTTGTCATTCTTTTATTTCCTTTTACCCCCCCAATTTTTTTTTTTAATCCGGCTGTGAAAAATGCTGACGTGTTTTTTTTTTTGTTGTTGTTGCGTGCACAGGTGAACAGCCCGTTAAACGGCCCCGTGTTGGGGAAGGCGGGCCTGGTCCTGAAAAACCCAGACTTTAGTTTTGCAAAGGACAAAGCTCTGAAGGTGTCCAAGGTATGAGCTGGTTTTTCTTCTTCTCCTCACAAACAGACCTCACACAGCATAGAGACGCGCGGCCATCGTATTTATTTTATGTGCGTAAAAACGTTTTTATAGATTCTCTCCGTGAAGAATCGGCTGCAGTTGTTGTTGTTGTTTCTTCGTGCATGAAATCACTGGCTGTCGCGTGTCGGTGTCTCTCTCTTTGTTTTGCTGAAACCTTGTGTTGGAAGCTCGATGTTTTTTTTTCTCTCGTTGTCTCAGACTTGGGGTGTAACAACCACTTTAGCTTCAAGCATTTAGCGTCACCTGGTTTAAAAAAACAAACAAAAAACAAACAGATCATGTGAGAGTGAAATGTGCCGCGTTTTCTAATCTCTTTTAAATTAATGTAATTATACAGGTCACATGACTTTAAGGTGAGAATGTCAAGGTTCAGTTGTAATTGAAGGTTTCCCATCCATCCATCCATCCATCCACCCCCGACCTCCACCACCTCCACCACCACCACCACCCCCCACGACTCCACCAATCTCTTGGCAGGACCCCCCCTCTGTGACCAGGACGTGTTTCTCTCCTGCTCAGGAGATCTCAGTGTAAAACCTGACTGGATTTATTATATTCACTCAGTATTAATATGATTACGCTTCATCTTTATCATTGTGTTGTTGTTGTTGTTGTTGTTTTTAGTGAGTCTGTTGTAACTGTGACTAATACAAAGCCTCAGCCAGATGAGCCACGCCAAAGTCCGGAGCACGTCATTGGTTTTTAACTCGTGGGATGAGAGCGGACGGACAACGTTTTAAACGTCGCCGACACAAATCTGCGTCACGTGAAACGTTTCCGACCCGGTTCGACGTCTCCGCTTTGGTTTGGCTTCGCCGGCTCGGCTGAAACTCGCTCTGACGGCCGCTCGCTGTCCGAGTTTCCGCTCTGCTGTAGAGTTTTCTTTAGATTTAGTTTGTTATCGGGTACGATGAGTTTGTTACTGGACGTTACTTGGGAGAAAATTCGCGCTGCTGGTCCAGAATCAGCGTTTGTTTTTTTGTTTTTTTCAAATTATACGAAAAATAGGATTAAATTTACGGGTTGTTTGGGATCCTGTCAGATATGAAATGTTACGTTCCCAAAAAATGTAGCGGGACTGAAAAAACTTTTTTATACTTTTTTATTTTTATTTTTTTTTGTGGTGATGTCATTTGTCCTTATCTGTTTGAGAGATTTGTTACGTTGATGGTTGAACATGAAAGTTGAAGGTTTTTTTTGTATGTTACATTTGATGGAAACAAGCAGTTACACGTCTGAACATGTGACGACGACACAATACAACAAGATTGTGTGTGTGATTAAAGGGACATTAAGATCTTATTTTATTTTATTGCAAAACTCGAGAGAATAAGCTGTTTTTGTTTTTTTTAAATTACATCTGTACTTTATTTACGCCTGTGCAGTCTGCTGTTAAACTGAAGTGATTGAAATCCTCACGGAGACACTTGTGTCGACAACAAAACAACCAGGCGTGAATAAAAATGTGACTTAATGCCCCTTTAAATGTGTTCAGACGTCTGCTCAGTGTGTTTGAAAGAGCGGAGGACGTCGTGACGATGGGTTTGATGAACGTGAAACAGATCCTCCTGCAGGTGGACGTGACGACCCTCCTTTCTTTTCTTTTTATTTTTTTTTTTATTTCCACTGAATTCTACTCAGCGGAGACGCCGCCTTCTCAAACTGAGCTGGGATCTTCCTCCTCCTCTTCATCCTCCCTGGCTCTGTGGAGTTTAACAAACCCGTTTTAAGGGAACTTGCTGAATTTTATCACTGTTGGCATTACAAAAACGTTTTTTATTTTTGTCTCTGAAACGAGAGCAGTTACATCCTGTACGATGTGAAATACTGTTTGTTGCACGTCTGTTGTTGTTTTTTCTTCTTCTTTTGGTGTCAATGTGAAACGTGCTGAGCTCGGTCTCTGCTGAGTTCCTGTGGAAAAATGCTGATGAACACCGGAGGCTGTGAATTTGAGTTGCACCTTGTCTGTGTGGAGGTCAAAGGTCATTGGATGACACTTTTTTTTTTTTCCTCCAGTGTCACAGTGAAACTCCTCAGTGACTGATGCATCATGTGGTTTAAACTGTGGTAATAATCTGGTTTTCTTATATATGTATTTTAGTGTAAAATAATTTAACCCTGTACATTGTTTTTCCTTGGCGAACGCTTTGGATTAAAACTTTTTTCATTTTTTTGTATTTTTTTTTTGTTGTGTGTGTGTGTGTCACAGTTGTGTCTGTTGTGTTTCATCTTAAAATCAGTACACGTTACAGATGTAACGCTTCCGTTTGTCCACCAGGGGGCGTCGTCGGCTCGCGCAGGTGCGCGCGTGTAGCAGCCGGGTTTCACCTGCGTGACGAGTTCAGTCACGAGCGCTGTGACGCTGCCGTGCGTCATCACGCGTTGTCGACGACCCGCTGAGGAAGTCTGTCTCTTCCCCCTCCCGCAGGGGAAAGGTCAGAGGTCAGGGTCGGGCCGCAAACCGGTAGGGATTCAGTAGTCAATTTGTAATTTCTTTAACGTCAAACGTTCCAATAATCCAGCTTCACCCGACGAATTAAAATCCTCAGAGTTTTAGTAAGTGTTAATCTGAGTAATGAACGAAAACATGAAAAAACAAGATTAAAACGCAACAGTGCAAACACCAAAAGTATCTGTATCTGTGCATTGTTAGGTCAACCTCAATTAGTGTCAGTGCAGATTAAAATTATCAAATCAATGTGCGTTAATCCGACAGAAATCCCCGAGATTTAACGATTTAAAACCGCAGGACGGACGGATGGTTATCGATCGACCTGTCAATCATTTCCTCCGTTAATCCGCGGGTCACCTGCAGCAGGTGGATGCGCGCGCGCTCGAGTTTTAATGGCGCGTTTAATGGGGGATTGGTGACGTCAGACGCGGGGACTCGGTGAAACAAAAGCATCTGCTCTGTCCCCGCACAGATCAATTCAGACGCGTCTGCGGCGAAAACAGGCCCCCAGAAATAGGGGGGGGGGGCTCACCCCTCCCTCGGAGATGTCAACATCTTGCGTGCCCCCCCCCCCCGCAGATTATCACCGAGCGAGTCGTTCAATTCAGACGCACAAAGGCGGCGGCCGCGCTCCGCCTGTGGCCAATTTGTTTCCCGTCACTCGTGAAGGGCGCTTGGTTAAATTAACCCGTCATCCCGGGTCTGCGAGGTGCGGGGGCGGGGTGGGGTCGGGTCGGGTGGTGGAGGGGTGGAGGGTCGTGTGTCGGTAAACTGCGGTCAGTCAGATCGGAGGAATTACTTACATCAATTACTTCCGTTCAGACTCACCTGCTCCACCTGACGTAACATCCGATTATTCCGCAGCCTCTTTCTGCTTTAAGAGAATTAATCAAATGTATTATTATTATTATTATTATTATTATTATTATTATATGTATGTATGCTTACCTGTGCAGCAGACGCTGAGGTGTTTTTTTTAATCCACAATATCCCTGATAATTCAGACCCCCCCCCCCCCTCAGACTCTGAAGCGTTTCTGTGGAGATTTATAATAAAAAAAACTGAGCCGGGCTCCATTTGAATTTCAAAGCGTTCCCAGTGAATTCATAATAGACTCGTGAGTGAGCTTATGGTATTCCAGTTATGCCGGTCTCATAAGAAACCCCCCCCATAAAAAAAAACGACCCAAGTTCCTGCAGCTCGCTGTGATTGAACGCACACCTCCTCCACAAATTGTTTTTTTTTTGTTGTGTGTGTGTGTGTGTGTCTCCTCTCACATTTTCTCCGGAGCGTCCCGCTCACGATCCCCCCCCCCCCTTCTCATCACGCCCATGCAGCCTGGGGGGCTCTTTTCTTCTCCCGGGTGTGTGTGTGTGTGTGTGTGTGTGTGTGTGTGTGTGTGTGTGTGTGTGTGTGTGTGTGGGCGAGAGAGGGAGGAAGGAAACCAGAGAGAGAGAGAGAGAGCGAGCGAGGCTGCCGTCACTGGAGGTGCTCCTGCTGCTGTCACTGAATAGATGTGAGTTCACTCCGGGTGCTGGTGTGTGACTGGGGTGGGGGGGTGGAGAGGGTGGAGGTGGGGGGTGGAGGGAGGGAGGGGGGGGGGGGGCGTGGGAGGAGTCTGAGTGCTGTTATTTGTAAAAGCTTTTGATGGATGATTGCTCTGTGTGTGTGTGTGTGTGTGTGTGTGAGATAGAGCGAGCGAGCGAGCGAGGGAGTCCCCCTTTTCTTTCTCTCTTTCTCTCTCTCTCTCTCTCTCTCTCTCTCTCTCTGTTCAGCGCACAATGACTCAATGAAAAGTGGAGGGGAGAGGCGAGCGCACTGTACGAGAGAGAGAGAGAGAGAGAGAGCGAGCGGAGGACGCGCCGGAGAGTAGTAGTAGAAGAAGAAGAGACGGCGAGTGCAGGGAGCTGAGGACGAGCAGCAGCAGCAGCAGAAGAAGAAGAAGAAGAAGAAGAAGAGGAGGACATACTTGTCTTCCTCCCCTCGCCCTGTGTCCCTGTGTCTTTCCCGCTCTGGGGTCGAGTCCCCGCCGAACTTCGCCCGGCCTTCGTTTTCCCGCTCCACTTTTTTTTTTTTTTTTTTTAAAAAGGAAGGCGCCACCTGGTTTTTCCGAAGGCCGCGTCGGGATGCCTGGTGGGAGACGAGGGGACGGAGCCGGGTCGGGCCGCCCGGGGCTGAGGGCGGCGCTGGCGTGGGGCGTCCTGGCGCTGCTGGCGGGACGGGGAGGCGCGGCGGCGGCGGCGTGCCCGGCTCCCTGCAGCTGCCTGGGGAACACGGTGGACTGCCACGGCCTGGGGATCCACGCCGTGCCCAGAAACATCCCCCGAGGGACAGAGAGGCTGTGAGTTGTTGGCGCCACGTGTGTGTGTGTGTGTGTGTGTTTGTGTGTGTTTGTGAGGACGCAGGCAGGTAAGGTGTGTGTGTGTGTGTGTGTGTGTGTGTGTCAGACAGAGGAAGGCGAAGCAGGGAGTTCCTGTTTGCGTAAATTAGTCTGTAGTGGAAATGTAATTGGACGCGTGACTCACCCGGTGTGTGTGTGTCTGCTCAGCTGTGGTGTGTCTTCTCGTTAAACACACACACACACACACACACACACACACACACACAGTTTGACTGTCCACTTGTCGTCGCACATCTCGCGCTCTGTGCAAACCCTTCATCGTCTGTCGGGGAGAACAAACCCCTCTCTTCTTCTCAAGTTCCTCCATCTTTTCTGCAACTTGTTTTTAATCTCAAATTAAATTAGGGATTAAATTAACGTATAAAGGTCCCCGGCCACTTTATTAGGCACACCTGTACAGAGCCGTCGCCGCCCCTGTGTTTAACCGGACTCTGCGGACTCTACGCCGCCGCCGCCGCTTCGCTGAACTGACTGAGCGGCGGCGTCACGTCTTGCAGCTACCTGGCGACACCAGCACCTTTACATCTCGTGTCAGAGAAAACGACGACTGTAGAGCAGTGAAGTGTGTGTGTGTGTGTGTGTGTGTGTGTGTGTGTGTGAATAATTGATGATTGTCAGCAGAGATACATTACCCTCCCTCCTCCTCTCTGGTTCGCTGTAGCGTGGACGATGTTTCCCTCTCTGATAGCTTTATGATCGGAGATGTGGGGTTGGGTGGTGGTGGTGGTGGTGGTGGGGGGGGGCGCAGGGTGGAGGAGCAGGGTGGAGGGGGGGGGGGACCTCGGGCGCCTGGTCAAAGAGAAATGGCCTGGAAAAAACTCTGAGCCTGCAGACCCACTTGTCCGCGAAGGGGACGACAGTAACAGAAACTGACAGCAGCTCCCGTAAAGGGCGAGTCCCAACTTTTGGGATTATTTTTTTTTCCGTGACGCGATGCCGGCCCGATGGCCCGACGGCCCGACTTCCCCTGATTCGTCTCACGCGGGGACGAATGCGTTCCCGGACGTCCTCAAAAACGGCGACACGTGAGAGTCAAACTGTCTGCGGAGACGAAGAAGAAGAAGAAGAAGAAGAAGAAGTCGAACCTTTCCGTTGTGATTTGTGCGAACGAAACCTTTTTTGCTGCTTCCTCCGACCGCGCGACCTTTTGACCTCCGAGCCGCTTCCTGTGGCAGCAGCAGGAGGGGGGGGGGGGGGGGGGGGCTCATTAAACCGCTGTTTGTTAAAGGGCTTGTCGCCCAATTAGCATGTAAAGTGATATGAGTGTGTGTGTGTGTGTGTGTGTGTGTGTGTGTGTACAGTATTCCCCGGGAGACAACCCACAATGAGAGGGTCATTTATCAAGGTGACTGCACCAGTCCAACTCATCACCCCCCCCCTCGTGGGATTGTCATGGCAACGCTGGAAAAATGGATGCCCCTTTGGGCCCCGATGAGCCGCGGTTATTTGAGCAGAGAGAGTGAAGTGAAGGTGGGGGGGGGATTATTAATCTCATCAAAAAGTCTTCAATCCAGTAAAAACCGTCTCACATCGCGCAAACAAAAATATCTTAAAAACCAAACAGCTGTGGCTTGATTTAAGTCAAATGGCGTGTTTTTCCTGCACGCCATAAAAAAATAATCCCAGGTTTTAATCCCAGAATATGTTAATATAATAACCCGGAGAGGAGAGAAAACAAGCAACAAGTTTCACCCTCCACGTGAAACGCTGCGGCGCTAATCTCAGCTGCTGATGACGTCACCTGATCGTGCGGCGTCGCAAAGCTAACGGGCAGCGAGCGAGGACGTCGTTTTTGTCTTTGTGTGTCCCTGGGCGCAAGCGTCGCACAAGTTGGGCATGAATCACTGAGAAAAATGTTAATCCAGCTGTGTGTGTGTGTGAGACAGCTAATCGAGTGTGACGATTAGCGTTAGCGCCTGATGCGATGGGCAGAGAGCGGGAAACTGAGGTGACACACACACACACACACACACACACACACACACTGGGTTAATTTGCCGCACTCATGTGCGCGACAGTGTGATTAATGCAAATTAGTTTCAGATTCAGCTTGAATGCGTATCCGCGGTACGACATTCCCCTTTCTGTTCTTCGGAAAAGAAGACGACAAAACTCAAATGCACAAAAAAAAATAAAAAAAGTTTGGGTGAACTGACCCTTTAAAATGAACAGGACCCGCATTAACGAACGGACCAAATGCTAATTACGGCGTCCTGTAGGAGCCAAACTTTTAAAGTGCAGAAAAATTAATTTAATCCAGATTGACCATCAGGATTTTATTTAAAATTTTATTTCGGTCGATCGATCGGAGAATCGGAGCCTGTCGCTGTTCAGCAACACAAGCTAAACTCCGTTCATCATCGTCGTCAGCCATTTTTAGTAACACAATGTAATATAATATCATAACACACACACACACACACACACACACACACACACACACACACACACACACACTGTCTCAGTTTCATTAGCAGCGGCTGACACCCTGCAGCCCCTCAGTGGGTAAGATGCTGCTAATGAAGTGTCATTAGTCCTGAATATGTGTGTCTGTTTGTGTGTGTGTGTGTGTGTGTGTGTGTGTGTGTGTGTGTGTGTGTGTGTGTGTGTGTGTGTGTGTGTGTGTGTGTGTGTGTGAGTGTGCGTGTGCGTGTGGTTGCCAATATTAGTCACATCCACTGCGGCGCCCCCGGGGAGGAAGACGGGAATGGGGAGAGCGGAGAGGAGGAGAAGGGAGCAGGAGGAGGTGGAATAGGGGAGGAGGAGCAGGAGGAGGACGAGGAGGAGGAGGTGAAGACGGGGTGGGGGTGATGATGTGACGGAGGTGAAGAAGTCTCTCCTGAACCGACGTTTTCGTTAACTCGGTTTTTCGGCGGTTTGTAATTTCCCAATAAACGCGCGGCCGCCGCGACAGGAAATGACGCGGGTGCGCGCCGCCACTCTTCATTTCGTGTTCCCGGCGTCTGCGCGGGACATTGGTCATGGTCAGAACCGGGTCCAAACGAAGCGCCGCGGGGCCCGAGCCCGACCCGGGCTACCTCCCGCTCGGTCACATCTTGTACCGATCGCTGGTACGACTAAACAAAACAACGGAACCGCGACGAGTTCTGCTCCGAACGCGTTCGGCCCGTTTACGTTTGTTTGGACTTTGGTTCCTCCCGGTGAGACGAGCGCCATGTTTTTTTAATTTTGCAGGCTGGCGCCGAGAACCGCGGTGCGGTTTGCGAGCGCGGTCCGGGCGCGAGTGTGACAGATTTGTGCGTCACTGTCGGACCAGCTACTGTGTGTGTGTGTGTGTGTGTGTGTGCGCGCAGGAAGTGGAGCTGCAGTTTAGTCGCACAGAGACGCACACAACAACATCACAATGTCAGTGTGTGATGTCACCCGGCGGTTTGCGAGCCGCCGCTTCGAAAGCTCGATTTTGGCGATTCGGCCGCAGCCATCTTGTTTTTGTTTGTTTTTTAAAAAACGAACGTGACCATATTTGGACGCCAGGGCGGAGTCAATCACACCGTAGCCACGCCCCCTGCTTCCTGGTCTTTTCCTCCTCTAAACGGATCATAACGTACAACGCGAACGCGGTGTTGATGAACATCATTTCCTCACTGACTTCTATACAAACGGACCAGAGGAGTCGCCCCCTGGTGGTCGCTCAGGAGAAGACGGCGCTAACACCCAGAAGCTACGTCCGTTATCTTCACGTCCAGAAGTTGACGAAGCAGGAAAACATTGGACCAAGTTGGTGTATTGTCTGTCTGTGGTTTGGTGGAGGGGGGGGGGGGGGGGGGTGGCCTCCCCCTCGTCTCATCCGTCACAGATGCTCGATTGATCGGCGGATTAAAATCTGGTCGTTTGCATCGATTAGCCTTGTGCGTGCTCGGGTTTTGCTTCCCGCTCCGCAGACGTGGATGGAAGCCTGTGTGGTATCTATATCTGATTGACCTATTAATTGATTTTTTTTTCTTTTCTTTTATAAACGCGGCACACCCTCGATACCCGCCCAGCGCTCGGGGATATGGATTATATGATGGATTATCGTAACTCCCGCGCATGAGGGAAGTTTATTAAATCTGCCGCGACGCGTAATTAACTCGGCTCCGTCTTCGCCGACGCCTCCGGATCAGATTTATTCCCTCGCTCGCTCCGTGTCCGACTCTCTCTGGGGTCGTTTTCTGTTTTTTTAACGGGTTATTTTGTTATTACGCAGGCGACGTCTTCGTTTGTCATTCAGGCCGGCTGATCGATTCAATTGATCAACTGTAATCAGGCGATCCAGGTCAGGAGATGATTTATGACTTTTTGACATTTTTGTTTTTTTTGGGGACGAATGTGCGTCGGTGCTCAGACAGTAGGGCGGCGTGACTTAGATTTCTTCCTCTCGCACGACGTTTCATCATCATCATCATCATCATCATCATCATCATCATCTTACTGCCCCCCCCCTCGCCCCCCCATGTCAGATCCTACAGTGAAGAGCAAAGCTGAGTGGATCAACTGCCTCGCTGCCCACTGAAGCTGTGTGTGTGTGTGTGTGTGCGAGACGCGTTCTGGTTTAATGAGCCATTGTTCGGCGGAGTCGCCACTCGAGGGGTGTGTGTGGTGTGTGTGTGTGTGTGTGTGTGTGTGTGTGTGTGTGTGTGGGGGCGGTTGAGTCTGTATCCCCGCCGACCCCCTGACCCCGCCACGCCGCACAAAACTCAATTACCCACGCCTCATCAGGCCCGTGTTTGCGTCCGTCCCCCTCCCCGGGTCTCCTTCCTGCTCCTCGTGCCGCGAAGACCAATCGGAAGGCAGCGCTTCACCGATTTTGGACCCCCCCACCTCGCCATGACCCATCTCCATCCATCCATCCTCCCCCCAAAAAAAAAAATCTTATCGTCTTCCAATCAGATGAGATTATTTCACCGTTTCCACAGACGCCGGTGCAGATTACATTGTTTTCTATGGGCACTTTGGGGTTCGTTTGATTCACTGGCCCTGATAAAGTGCATCCGGGGTCCGCCATTGTCCTCACCGTCCCTTGCGTCCTCTTTTTGACCACAATCCTTCAAGTTTGTTCTGAGCGTCGGAAACTTTTCTTTTTTCCGGCCGTTAACACGTCCACGCCGGTCGTGACGTCAAACTCCTCGCTGCCGGAGTGTCGCCACATACAGCCGAGAGATTAACCGGGCGCTGGGAGATTTAATCGCCGCCGCGTGAACTCGTTTTTTTTTTTAAAATCTGTGTGAGTTCCCATGGTGACGCTGCTCTCTGATCCTGATGGGAATCCTCGGAGATTCTCCCTGGGATATACCCGATACGCTCGCTTTCTCTACGTTCCCTCATATGTGCTGGCGTAGCCTTTGTGCGCCCCGCCCCCATTCACAGGTCGGTGGTGCACCGAGCGCCCCCACACACACACACACACACACACACACACACACACACACACCCCTCGACACGAGAGCAGGGCGATCAAAGCGCCGCAACGACGGTCTTCTGCTGCATTTTTGCACGCAAATCATAAAGAATGACAACTCATACTTTGGCTGTGATTTGTAGAACCCTTTGCAGGTGTGTGTGTGTGTGTGTGTGTGTGTGTGTGTGTGTGTGTGTGTGTGTGTTTACTGCAGTGAGGTGTAGATCTGTTTCACACACACCCAAACCACAACATCCTCTCTCTCTCTCTTTTATAAGGGACGGGACAAGGTCACGCTCTGCTCCACCCTTTACAGTAGCACAGGAACATGACACGCACACACACACACACACACACACACACACACACACACACACACACACACGCACACACACACACACACACACACACACACCGTCTGGTTTTCATGACTTCAGAGAATATCCCACTGACTCCCAGTCACTTCCTGTTAGACTAACCCTGACCTAAAGAACATTTCTTCACCTTAAAATTGATTGTACCACACACACACACACACACGCGTGCGCGCGCACACACACACACACACACACACACACACACACACACACATACACGCACGCACACACCAACACACACATGCACGCAGGTACAAGCGCGGGGCTCAGCTTACCTCTCCTTCCACAAAGCCTCGTGGGAAGAGTGACATCACCCCCCTTCTCCTTTTTCTCAGCTGTCAATCAAAGCGGACAATGAGGTCACAGGGTTAAACAACCCCCCCCCCCACACACACACACACACCTACACACCTTATGGAAGCGTCGCGCTTCGACTTGCGTTGAAAAGAGTATCACGTATCGCGCGGCGGCGGCAGCAGTTCAGACCTGAAGCTCGTTCCTCGAAGAGTTTCTCCGACCGCGAACGCGTTCGACGTAACACACACACACACACACACACACACGCCGAAACGGCGGCCGCGTCATCCCACGAACGAACCGCCGCGCTGCCGCTCGGCTCTAAGCCGACGTGAGCTGATTTACAGTTTGAAAGAGGCGGAGAGGAAAACGCAGATTGTCCTCAGAGTGAACTCCCGCTGAACGGACCGAAAATAACTTCAAAGAGCGGAGCGGCGCCGTACAGTACGCCCGTACAGTGCGCGCTCGTGGAAGCCGCTCCGGTTAATCCGCTTTCCTTTTTTTTGTCGCCGCCCGGCGTCGACGCCTCCTCGCTGACCTGCCGCCGTCTCTTTTTTTTTGTCTCCCCTCCGCAGCGATCTGAACGGGAACAACCTGACGGTCGTCGCCAAGACGGACTTCTCCGGCCTCAAGCACCTCAGAGTCCTGTGAGTCGCCGCCGCCACGGTTACGCACTCTTTCCTGTGTTTTGTTGTCGACACGCACTTCCTGTCAGGTACCGCGGTGACGGTGCGACAGCTTGCGTCTACCCGTCGTCATGGTAATGACAGGAATGTGGGGAATCGTCGCCGCGGTGCCGTCGAGCGGTGCTCCGGCCCGCCGTCACTGTCAGTCAAATGGGGGGGGGGGTTTCTGTCTGTGACCTTTTGACCCGGAAGTGATGTGCGGTGATTGTGTGTTTTCATGTTGTCGCCGCATGTGTGTGTGTGTGTCGCAGTCACCTGATGGAGAACCAGATCGGCACCGTGGAGAGGGGGGCGTTCGACGAGCTGAAGGAGCTGGAGAGGCTGTGAGTCGCACACACACACACACACACAAACACACACACACACACACACACACCTGAGAGTGTGAAGGCGACGGTGACTCTGACCCACGTGTTCTGGTCCAACCCAGTCGCCTGAACAGGAACCGCCTCAGCCAGCTTCCCGAGCTGCTGTTTCAGAAGAACGAGGCCCTGTCCCGACTGTAAGTACCGCCAGAACCACACACACACACACACACACACACACACACACACACACACACACACACACACACACACACACACACACACACAGCCTTATTTTAGTCACCATGGTTTTCACTCGGTTTGTCGCCGATCTCCCGTTTTACTTGGGATGGATGTTTTTTTTCCCGTGTATAATTTGTTTCGCACATTTTTTTTGGGGGGGGGGTTGGACGAGATTTCGATTTGTCGAGCGCCCCCCCCCCCCGACGCCCTGGTCCGTTTCCGCCGCATGTTTCTCCCGTCGTAAAATATCCCGCCTCGCTGAGATTTTTTTTTTTTATTTGCTTTTAAATCAGCTGAGCGACAGGTTCATTTTCTGCAGCTTCACAAACCCCCGACCCATTTTCCTCACCCAGAAAGTGGAGCTTTAATTTGACAACACAAACACAGACACACACACACACACACACACACACGCTGCGGTTAAGTCTTTGTTGTGTGTGTGTGTGTGTGTGTGGGGGGGTATCTAATAACTGCCTGGAGACGCCTGGAAACACACACACACAAACATGGCACATTGCTTAACTTTGTTTGATCCGTTCATGACAGACGTGTGTTGTCGTGTCTGTGTGTGTGTGTGTGTGTGTGTGTGTGTGTGTGTGTGTGTGACCCAACGTGCGGATATAAAGAGACACTTTTCCTCTCGGGGGGGTGGACTACAGAAAAATAACAGTAATTACAGGAGACGAACAGGTGGGTGTGTGTGTGTGTGTGTGTGTGTGTGTGTAAGATAAAGAGTGTATGAGAGTGATAAATGGAAGAAGAAAGTGTGTGTGTGGGCATTGTGTTTGTGTGTATGTGTGTTTGTGTGTTTGTGTGTCTGTGTCCTGATTATTTGCTGTGTTCCTTTTTGGCAATTTCATCCTTCGGCTCCCATCAGGGAACGCCAGGATGGACTTGGCACGTTCGATCAATCAGTGCGTACACGCACACCCAAACACACACACACACACACACACACACACACACACACACAGCGCAGACCCATTAGCACTTCTCCTCCAGCGGGAGTGATTTGTTTTTCCTCCTGCTGCGTTGATGGACTCTATGAAGCCCGACGTCCCTCACACACACACTCACACACACACACACACACACACACACACACACACACACACACACACACACACACACACATTCTCATGCTGCTTTTTGTCTGTAAACATTTTTCTTTGTGTCTTCGCATTTCCATCTCTCTTCTTCTAGTCAAATTATATATATATATATTATTTACCGTATATATTCCCCCCTCCCCCTCACATACACTCTCTTTAACCTCGCTCTCTCTCGCTCTCTCTCTCTCCCTCTCTCTCTCTCTCTCTCTCTCTCTCTTTGTTGGCTCTGTGGGTTCGCTCCACACCCAGTAACACTCCTTTGTGTGTTATGATGATGCCCAGAGGGCTGCTCCAGTGATTGTGTGTGTGTGTGTGTGTGTGCCAGCCGGGGTGCCCCCCCTCCCTCCCAGCGCCTCCCTTTAGCCCAGGGGAAACCTATGAATTATGGGAGCGTAGCCGTCTTTCTCACACCCACACACACACACACACACACACACACACACACACACCTTGACCTGGGGTTGAACCCGCGCTGCGTCCCTTCACCTCCGAGCGCCGCAAAGGCGCGACGCCGGCGCTGGACGCACGCCGATGTTCGCGACCGGTCTTAGTTCCCATACAGTAAATACAGTAAAGAGTCTGCACAGTCACGTCACCGCGCCAGGAAGTGTGTGTGTGTGTGTGTGTGTGTGTGTGTGTGTCACACACGGACGCCCTCGTTAGCACGGCCTGTCGGCGTGTGAGCGCGGCTAATTAGCGGTGGGGAGCTAACAGCGGCGCTGACAGCCGCTAACCGGAGCGTGACCTCGCCGTTTACCCGGCTAATTCCCTGAGAGTGGCGGGGCGGGTGTGTGTGTGTGTGTGTGTGTGTGTGTGTGTGTGTCTGTGCGTGCGTTTCATAATTGCTTCTATTAGCTTTTGTACTGTTTGATTATCTGTGTGTGCCTGCATGCAGCAGCAGTGTGAGTTGTTTACTCATGTCTGTGTGATTGTGCGACGGCGTCGTGTATAGGTGTGTCTGCAGTGTGAGAGAATGTGTGTGTCTGCACACGCATGAAGGTTTTGTGCGACTGTGCGATCGTTGTGCACGGACGCAGTTTTTGTCTCCGTGTGAGTCAGGGGCAACAACCGTGTTTGTAACAACACGTCAGGTTTATGCTAACTCGCTGCTGCTCGCCATTTTAGCAAGGGAACGTGCTGGATGTCGTTATCATCCATCATCATCCATCATCCATCCATCCATCATCATCATCCATCATCATCCATCATCCATCATCATCCATCCATCATCATCCATCCATCATCCATCATCCATCCATCATCCATCATCATCCATCATCCATCAATCATCATCCATCATCATCCATCCATCATCCATAATCATCCATCCATCATCATCCATCCATCATCCATCATCATCCATCCATCATCATCCATCATCATCCATCATCATCCATCATCATCCATCAATCATCATCCATCAATCCATCAACCATCATCCATCATCCATCATCATCCATCCATCATCATCCATCATCCATCATCATTCATCCATCATCCATCATCATCCATCCATCATCCATCCATCATCATCCATCATCCATCTGTCATCATCCATCATCCATCCGTCACCCATCCATCATCCATCATCATCCATCCATCATCCATCCATCATCATCCATCATCCATCAATCCATCATCAATCCATCATCCATCCATCATCATCATCCATCCATCATCCATCCATCATCATCCATCATCATCCATCATCCATCCATCATCATCATCCATCCATCCGTCATCCCTCCATCCATCCATCATCCACCCATCATCCATGATCCATCCATTATCATCCATCATCCATGTATGATCCGTCATCCATCCATCATCCATCATCATCCATCAATCCATCAGCCATCATCCATCCATTCATCATCCATCCGTCATCCATCATCATCCATCATCATCCATCCATCATCCATCCGTCATCCATCCATCATCCATCCATCATCCATCCATCATCCATCCATCGTCCATCCTCCATCCATCATCATCCATCCATCCGTCATCCATCATCCATCCATCCATCATCCATCCATCAGGCTCTGAAGGAGCTGACCCAGAGGTGCTGGTCCCAGTTCTGGTTCTGCACCTCCAAAGGGAGGCGCCCAGGAGTTGAACCCCCTCGACTCGACTGGCTCCTCTCGACACGAGGGAGCGGCGGCTCCCAGCTCCCACTCTTCCGGTCGCGACCCAAACATCCTGACCGAAGGTGGATCGTGTGTGTGTGTGTGTGTGTGTGTGTGTGTGTGTGTGTGTGTGTGTGTCTGTGTGCAGTTTTTATATTTACATTATCGGCGGGACTCAGATCTGTCGGGTTTTCCCACAATTTAAGTTTTCCCGAAGCTGGAATTGTCCCACCCCCACCTCCACCCACCTCCACCCACCCCCGCCCCCGCTGTGAGTGGTAACAGCTCGGCGCTGGACAACAGGATCTGTGGCGACACCGTCACCCCCCCCCCACCACCCTTTACAAAAACCTGCATGTGTGTGTGTGTGGGAGGTCTGACCCCGTCATCTCCGGCCAAAGTAAAGCCGACCTGCTGAGCGCAGTGGAAAGGCATGATGGGAAAAAAACAACGCACGCTGTTCAAACAGCCAATCGCTGATGTCCGATCGACGCAAGGACCAATATTAGCGTCTCTGTTTCCACTCTTTCATTTTCTCTCTCTCTCCTCTTTTCCCAACGCCCCCCCCATCCTCAAACTCATCACCTTTCCCTCATCCGCCCTTTTTTCAATTAAGCCCCCCCCCCGTGAATGGAGCGAGGAAGCGAGGGATGAAGGACAGATGTCTGAGCTCCACATCTGTTTGTTTGTGTGTTTGTTTGGTCTCTT